>JZSA01001950.1:0-420145 GCA_000956155.1 Cotesia vestalis | reverse complement strand
ACACCATAGGCTCTTTTTTAACCGTTGCAAAATTAAGATTACAGATCGTATTGTCTTGCTTAATCTGAAAACGGCTTTTTCATGAGCCCTTTTTTACAATTTTTTTTTCTTCTTTGAGTAACAACTTTTTACGATCGCAAGTGGTCATCTTGGCATTTAAACTAACGGTGTCGCCATTAGTAGCCCCTTATCTTAAGCGATCTAGGTGCTTTCTCGTTCTCGTAACATGTATGCCGTACTCTAGGTATCCAACAGTGTCTGGTTTGTTCTATGTGAATTGACCAAAGCGACACGATAGCAGCCCTGTATATGTTCTGTAGTTTTTACATTGGATTATTGCACGTCAATCGCAGAGTTACACATTACCTGACACGAGCAACGCAATCACCGCTGCTCACAACCTGATTTTTTTTTAACGTCTTTATTCTTCTTGCTGTTTTTTCTTGTTTTATCGTGAAAAGTGAATGACGTGTTGGTTTGAATAAAATTCTTCATGTTTAAATTATTTCTCCTATTTCCGAATTCTTGTTTTACTTTTTACTCCTATAAAATGTATGCTTATATTTCACGTTGGTAGTTGCAGACGACACGACAAACAAAATTCTGACATGTGATTTTAAATTACTTCAATAACAAATGTGAAAAGTATATATTTCGTGTGTTAGAATGCACTGTTGTAAATTACTTCAAGTATTTCTTTACGAACTGAAATTTTTATTACTTCAATTTTCAACTTTCAACTTTATGACCTTGGCCATGTTTAATTAGACCAAAATCAACCCGTAAAATGTACATTAGAGTGAGCCAATAAAAAACTAACTTATCGAATTTATGGCTTCGAGTGGACCTATATACTGAGAAAAAAAATTTTCTGCTTAGAAAGATAATGAAGTCAGTATTCATGTTTGTACTTTTCTGATTAGTTATTTTAAATTAGATTATGGCATTAGTTAATTGTAAATTATAATGATTTCATTTTTATGTGAAGTAAAAAAAAAAGCAACTTATGAAAATAATTTTCTTTCATTGCATTAGACAAAGATTGTGTGTTAATTTGGTATAATTTTGTTGAATTGGCAAACATTTAACATAAAATTTTTTATCCCCGAATTTTTTTTTGATATGGTGATCAAAAACTTTTAACTGTGCCCAATATGTATGGACACAAATAATATGAATTTGTGAAGAACGTTTCATCTCAACTCAATTTATGTAAAAATTCCGATTTATGGTCTAGCATTAATCAACTTTTATTAGTTTAAAATTGATTCATCAAGTTTTGCTTGCAGGATGTTATATTTTTGTCGCCAACAATATTTACGCTAAAAATACTAAATGAATGCATTTTAAATAATTTTTTTTAAATTAATTCAACTCTCTAAGCGAAGTTCCATTCATATTTTAAAAAATGTTAATATTATAAAATGGTCGCCACTGAGTTCATATCCAAATTTTTAATTTGAAGTCCACTAATACAACTTAAAAAAGTTCGCATATATTTTTCCATGCGGGTCTGATGTCATCAAATTAAAAAAAAAAAAGACATATGTTATTAACCTAAGTACAATTGCTTCATTGCACAAGTACATTTATGAAACGTTTATACTTATACACGGTTCAATGAAACTTTGCAGGATACGGAATATTTATACATACGCTGATTTTTGTGAAAAATTCTGAATGCGTGAAGACATTCCAGAACATTTTTTTTTTGTGAATCTATTACATAGACTACGGAAAATATTTTTCCTGTAGGGATTACTAGAGTAATCAAATTTTAGGGAAAGATTATGCTTTTTTTTTACAATAGAATCACAACAGTATATCATATCGCTTATCTTGGGTCAAAAATATAATTCAGCTTTGACTTAATTCGTCTTAATTTGCTTTGAAGTCGTCGATTTGCCGAGGATTTTACTTGAGGTCTTGATTTCTTTTTTATTTAAATTATTAGATTGTTTCGAATTTGATTTATGTTCGGTTCTTTTGTTTTAAACAGACAACTGATTATTGAGTCAAAGTTTATTGTCGTCTATTTTGTCTTACTTTTGACTTAAATTTAACGGAAGGCTCATAACGAAAATAAGAAAATATTTATTCTATAGGATAAATTTAAATCGTCCAACCTCTTTAATAGCAGAGCGTATACTTTCAGTGCTGACAGTAAGAAGTTTCAGTTGTAGAATCCCACAGAAACCAGAAATATTAAATTTATAATTTGTGATTTTTTTAGCTACATAGTATATGTATATATCTCCTCGTTAGCTCAGATTGCAAAACGATAAATTAATGCTACTATTAAAAAAATAATACTCAAGAATTATGATATCTTTAACTATTTGAATATCCGTGTAAGGAATCACCGATTGTTTATATATTTATTTTATTACCTTCTAATATACACGAGCATGTCATAACTGATTTAGTACGATGTTTTCTTATTTTACTTTAAACTTTTTTTACCTTATAATTTACAAAACGGCGTTAAAATTAAATTTATTTTAATTTACTTCGGACTTTTTTGGTCTTAAATAAATTCTAACCAAGCCAAAAAAAGTCAAATGTAATAGAACTTTTACAAATGTAAAAATAAATGAGCAAGTTAAAATTTACAGAACTTTGACTAAAATTTTAAGTTAAAAATAAATTATTTTCCGCCCTGGTAAGAAATTATCTTCTTTATAAAGAGGAAAACTCGTCAGGCTAATAAATTGTCCTTACTTCATTCAACAGTAAAATTACTTATTTGAAGAACTAGAATTTCTGGTAAGTTGAGTAATTGTCTTGTTTTGACTGGCTCAATGATCTATAAAGAATTTTTATATTGCGTTACGCTCATTCATAAGATATAAACACCGGCTGGAAATGTTTTTATTAGTACTAGGCAATCGTTCTCGTAAAATTTACTCTAAAAAATGAAAAAATATGATGAATCAGTCAAAAAAAATTTGATGCCAACGGTGTTATGTTTAATGGTATTCAATGCAATTTTCGCTGAGCTAAGCTAGCATGAGGCCGCTTTTACAAAGTTTGTTGTTCCAAGTTATTGGAATAGTGGCAAAATGCCAAAATAGCACTCCTCGTTTATGCAAATATCTTATAGACTTTTCTGGTCTAGAACAATAGTTGTAATTTTACCATAATTAAAAATAACAATACATTACTACGATTATGTAGTGTCAAACTAGAGTTTATAGAAAACTGAATTTCTTCTGTAGAACGAAATAACTTCAACATGCCGAATATTTTGGTGAGTAATAAATCAGAAGACTATCTATGGTTACTTTGGCTATTTACTAAAAGTTTTACACAAAAAAATTTTTTGTAATATAATCAAAAAACGATTTTGACTGTCAAATATCCGACCAGATGTAATTCATTAATAATTGAATTTCTTCTGCTTGAATATTTCTTTTCAGAATATGTCAGAATAATTTTTCATTTCACAGTTCCTGCATAAATTATTAATTTTATAAATGTACTCTATCTCAATATAATATTTTATTTAAAAAAAATGAAATTGAAAATTTCAAAAAATACGAACGTAGGATTTTATACTCATTCCATTAAAAATAGAAAAAAAGAAAACAAAGGGCACAATGATTAAAAAAAATTGATTAAAGTGAAAATATGTTTAATGTTCTAAAAGTAGTTATTTTCGACATATGTGTGTGAATTAAGGGTTTTTCGTACGCTTGAATTTGCGATACGAGCTTAAGGTAATGATGCATTCGTACCGGATTGAGTACGTCGTTACACAAACAAGCAAAACGAGTCTGGATAAACGTATGACATCTCGTAATGGATCTAAGCATAACCTTAAAGGCTAGTTTCACAAATTCAAGTGTACCAAAGTCTTCACATTACGTATAACGTATTAAACAAAATTTTTTGTAACAACTATGAAAGTATTACTTGAGAAAAAAATATGATTGACAATTTTAATAATTATATGTATTATTAAATTTACGAGTTACTGTTAAACTTATTTGCATGTGTCGGTGTATATAAACTGTAAGTTATCTTAAGATTTTAGCGCTCCTTAGCGAGCGATCTTAGTAATTATATAAATTTCATATGAATGATAGTATTTTAAAGATCTGTGTTAAAAACTAGAGAGGAAAAATAGAAACAAAACAGAGTGAGTTGAGGTTTTTCGATACTTAAACCTGAAACGTATTTAAAGTATTGTTTGCCAAAAAAAGGTATACTTTAAAACCGGTGAACATCACTATGAACTTTATAGTATAAATTCATACTTTTGCAATTAGTATTATAAAAATTTAAAAGATGTTCATTAATATCATAAATTTCTTCTGAACAAATGAAAATTTATTAAAATATGCTCTGATATTTGATTAATAATTTATAAACCTACTTCTTAGCAAAACGATTTTTTCAAAATTTCCATTCGATAACAACAAGATTGATTTCTGAGTTTCCATTTACTGTTCGAGTGCAATAAAGATAGTGTGGTTTCTCTCAATGAGTGCGAGTAAAAAATAAAATCAGAACGATTATTAAATGCCGGAGTAACAAAATAGTACATGCAAGAAAAAAAAGAATGAGCATATTATTACCTGTGAAAGAATTCTCTGATTAGGTTAATTTTCAAATCAGGCTTATGTGAGTATTTCAGGACATAGTAAAAAATATATTTAGACATAACAAAAAATTGAATATACTGACGATAAATTTCGCGGAGGAGACCTAGAAATCCTATCTATTTTCATCAATATCTTTTTTAGATGGTTATGAGTTAGATTCACGTTCAGAATCACATTTACATGAACTCAAAACTTAACTCTGCGTATAAAAACGATTAAATGATGCAAAATTGTCCCATAACGGCATAGCGAAATTAGTGCAGTCCCTTACGATAGCGCGTTGTGAAGTGCGTAATAAATAATAACTTTTATTTTTTTTTTTTTTTTTTGTGAATTTCATTCGATCAATTTAAATGAGAATTCAGTATTTTTATGATTTCAGTATTATTATATTGCCAAACAATATATTGCATATAGAACCAAGTAAGAGTTTTAGAATAAAAGTATCTCCAAGAAACTTGAAAAAAAATCAATTTTTCTACATTTTGTATTTACGAGGAGCAAAGTGGTCGTTTACTGCAAAATTACTTCTTGGAACCATTCCAAAAACAAAAAAAAATGTAAGATTCTCTCTTGTTCATTTTTTTCAAGTATCATTAAAATTGTATGATTGAAAAAAAAAAATAAACGTCAATTATTTACAGGTCAAAAATTAATTACCTGATTATTTAAAAGAATGATTAAGCATTAAAATTCGATTAATTTTATAATTTGTAATAATTGCCACTAAGTTTAACCAGTATTGATTTTTACAGTAAATAATAATCATATCAAAATTACTAACTAAACAGATGAATAACTTGAATAAAAATCAATATCAAATAATAATATGATATTTTATTAAATTAATTTATGACGAAGTAAATTTATCCTGACAACAGTTAATACAGATGATAATGAAAAAATCGGCTTGATAATTTTCGCTTTCTGTCAATGAATTACTTTTACCCATTCACGCGATTCGCACGCACGCTTGCATATGAGAGAAAGTGCCTCTTCCTTTCTTTTCCTCTCACGATCGAGTCGCGAAAGCCATACAAGTATATATATCTCATGTATACTTTTATCGGTATCGTTTCCTATACATAAATAAAATATAAGTACCTTCCTAGTTCAGCAAAAATTCATACAGAGAACAGTAAATGTACATACCTGCACACATACATTCTACTATCATTTTTACCAGCACTATTATTAGAGTTCAAGAGCCTTTTAAGACATTGAGTCCACTTACAATAGCTTATTGCTATTTTATCGATTGGATTAATCGGATTACAGACGAAATCGTATCTCATAAATAATCGCAATACAAAGAATATCTATTTATGGCACATTGTAGTAAAATCTTCTTTCTTTTAACTTCATATTTCTTGGTATTTTTTCAAGGACTTTAAAAATAATGGACTGTTACATTCGTGTCCTTCAAATTGAGCTTGTTTTGAATGCTTAAATGCACTGAACTTCAAGTCTTTTCATGAGAATATGTAGTTTTTATATTTATCCTCACAGATAGAAAACATTAAAGCGATTGTTGTTGCGCGAGTTATAATGCAAAATTACTAGAGAGTGCTTTACTATCGAGAAATTTGTTTAATCTTTTTTCCTTAAATATTTTTAATGTTATGCTCTTCTTAGCTCAAAGAGCTAATAAAGTTTGCATAACTTTGTATAGATAATCTGATACATTAATTTTGTAATCTTGAAAATTCATTTGATGCAATAGATACGAAAAAGAAATCAAAATAATCCAAGAACTTTTTTCGTTAAAGGAGATCGTATGATGTTATTTAACTCGGTTGTTCAATAAATTACTATAGTTGATAATGAAAAGAAAATTGACTTTATTAGTCTTCTATATGTCTATTTTATACATGGGTAAATATTTTTTCTAACGCACCTGCACGATAAAATGTCAGCTAATGCTCAGTATATTGAGTGAAGCAAAAATCAGGACATATCTAAAATAACGACTACGTAATTTATCGACAGTAAATTTCTTTTTTGTTTCATAAATGACCAATAGAACATGGCTTTTTATTATAAATTTACTAAGAATCAGAGTCGTACTTTTTGGATATACTAAATTTTTCTAATTCCTAACAACATGTTATTGAAAACAACTGCTTAGATATTGATTTGAAGAAATTTTTGAAACCTTCATAAAAAATTAAAATAATTGTAAATATTTTAAAAGCTTTTGAAATAAAATTTTAAGCTCAGTAAATTTCATGTAAAATCATGAAAAAAAAATCTGGAAAAAGGTCGACCTTGAAGGCCATCCCCGAAACTTCCCGCTATATACGAGTTTCAAACACTCGGTAAATTTTGTATTTCAAAGTTTTGAGCTGTATGAGCTCAAAAATACAACTTTTATGCAATTCGAGCTCGAAAATTCAGCGGTTGTCAATGCATACGTTTTTGAAAATTCAAAATTTGCGATATTTTCTGATCGAATCACTCGTTTTTGATGGAACTTGCAGTATTTAAACCTGTTTTTCAAGCACAAAGAGTTTATTCATTATTTAGCAAAATTTTAAAGTTGTGTACAAAAAACACTTTTTTGAAATGGTTTGAAATTGAATACCTCTTGAAGAATTCAATTAATTCTGATACGGTCTGTGGCAATAGGCTCAAATTATTGAGCACAAAAAGATTATTCCTCACTTATCAAGTAATCTGGAAAGAAATTTCAAAGTTACTTGAAAAAACATTTTTTTCCAAATTTTTCGACAACGATTTCTCTTAAACGAATGAACTGATTTTAATGCGGTTCACAGCAATCAATGTTGTTTTTTGAGGTTATGAACTAATTAGTTTTTGAAATCGATTGATCGACTAGCTTAAAAGTTATTTCAAAAAAACATTTTTTTTTATTTTATTTTTGCGATTTCTCAAAGTACAGAGCTGAATTGATTCAACTTTACAGTAAATCTAATGGCAACAAAACTTTTTTGAATGCCATCAACCCCGTTTCGATCGGTCAAGACGTTTAAAAGTTATAAGGAGTTTACACACACACAAACACATACCAAAAGAAATACCCTCGTAGAAATAGTCAGAAAAGCTTCTTAGGACCCTAAAACGTGGAAATCTTGTGAGAACTTGATTCTCGAAAACCGGGGTAAAACCAATAACTTTCCGATTTTTTTAAAATCGTTGATTTTTATAGCAGGAAAAAAAAATTTGTTATTAATCATAATCAATAGTTAATTGGTGGTGAAGAGGCAGTAAGTTTAGAAAATATTTTACTAACAACAAAAAGAATATTTCAAAGCTTCTGAAGAAAAACTTTTTGCGACATGAAGTCTAATATAGTAGAACATTTCATTCTCAAGTATACCACATAATTTAGTTTAACATCTCCAAAAAACTTTTATGTTTCTTAAATCTCGTATTATTTGAAATAATTATTTGAAGCTTGTATATCGCTTTCATTAATTATATCATAGGTATGCATGTAAGTGCCCTTTGATTGCTCCAAGTAGAAGGTAATTAATTATTGAGGGTTTTTCCAGGTCACCAATTACCAACTTGAGTTGAAGCACTCTGATTATATGTACAGGTAATTCAATGCAATGAATCAAAATGCAACATTTATACATCACGCTATAACTCAAAATTATGCAACCAAAGCAGATTAAATTCTAATAATTTTATACATTTTATACAATTCCAAACGACTACTTCATAATAAACTTCTAAAAAGCAATTTTAATGCAAATTAAATGAACAGAAAAATGTATACCCTAGGAAAATCGAATAAAAAAATCTTCAGATTTATAAAGCTAGTTTTCAAGGCGTAATTGTGTCTGTAATATTGGAGTGGGAAGCTTCCATATCTGACTTTGTTCAACAGAAATACTTTTTATTTTTCTCTTTAAACTTTTCTTCATTATCTCCCATCCGAATTTTTGTGGATTACTATAAACATTCATGCAGCTTGAAGTCTATAAATATTAGAAAAATTTAACTAACAAATGGAAAAAAAAATTTTTTTTTTTAAATTATTTTCTGAAAAAATTGATGCCGCGTTTAACAAAAAAATAAAAATTCAACAATTACAACAAAAATTTGAAAATCAGTTGACCTGCATGCTTCTTCGTTTATTTTCTAGCTTGAAAATCCTCCGACTAGTTGATTTTTGAGCTCTTCAAGCTAAAAAATTCAAAAGTTCTATCAAGCATACGATTATTGACAAATTTTTAAATAGCTCTAACTTTTGAAAGCGTGATTCGATTTTGACTTACTTGGCGGTATTCGACGCAGTTTTTTAAATACAAAATAGTGTTTGAAATGTCTAGAGTTAATGAGACAAATATTTTAAAAGTTGTCAAGAAAGAACTTGAAAAAATTGTTTTTCGGTTTTTTATTCAGTCGTTTTGTTTTATTCAAAATTAGTTTTTAGTCCACGTGTCGTATTTCCAGCCCGGAATAGTCGGAACGGCTTTCTAGGACCTCAAGCCATGAAGATCTGATGATAACTCGCATTTTCAAAATCAGATCAAAATCAATAACTTCTTACTTTTAAAAATTATTAATTTTTAAAACGGGATCTTAAAAACATAACATTTTTAGTACTGAGCAAAATATATTATCAAAAATGAACATCCCCGTAACTAACAAGCTCTAAGATCATCAAATATCGGTAAATTTAACAATCGCCGCATTTAAAATGAATTTCCTTTTATTTGATAGTCAAAATAAATCCCAGTTGTCAGTTAAAACAGATAATGGAACAATTGAATTGTTACATTACAGAAAATAATAAAGCAAAAGTCACTATACGTTCATCCTTTATCTCATATTTTACAGCCATTGAAATGATAATTTCCTCCCGCTGTGTTATTTTTATTAATTTGTCTTTTATGATTTTCCATACGCAAGCATTTATACTTTAAGCTTATTTCAGATTTCTGAAAACAAAAGAATAATCGCCAAACAAAAACTCGTAAGTTTGAAACT
This sequence comes from Cotesia vestalis, assembly GCA_000956155.1. NCBI lineage: Eukaryota > Metazoa > Arthropoda > Insecta > Hymenoptera > Braconidae > Cotesia > Cotesia vestalis. The sequence continues at coordinate 410,576 of JZSA01001950.1, read as the reverse complement.
GGGAGTTAAAAAACCATATGCTAATTTGTTTTCACGATTTATTGATTTTTTTTCCAAATTAAAATTAGATAATTACGGAGAAATTATTTTTCCTTTTTATATAAAAACGTCGAAAAATTATCTTATCACTTCAAAATCGTTGAGTAAACGTCAAGATTTACAAATTTCTTGCTAATTTATATAAAATTTTTAAATCGCGATATTATGACATTTTTATATTGAATTATTCCACTTTTAATGTGTAACATAAAAAAATATAAATGCATCATCTCAAAATTGTTAATGAATGGTCAAAATTTCAATTTAAAAAATTTTTAAATCTATTTATCAACATAAAATTTGATTTTTTGAAATACCGACTAAGTTTTGTGTTCAATCGGCCGAAGAATAGATCATATTCTGAAAAAAATTTTTCGAAAATATTAATTTTTTGATTTCTTATGGCTGAAAATAGTCATACTTTTATATAATTGCTTCAAATTAATTCATAGACTTATTGGAGTTGAAATATAAACTCAATGCATACAACTGAACTTGGCTAGATAACTTTTAATGAAAATATTGCGATACAATTTCTATAACCAAAACTACACTAATTAAAAAATTTTCAATTCGGTCAAAAGTTTTCGCTGTAATAACTTTAATTTCAGACATAAATGTCATGTTTTCGTTCAGTTCAGAGTTATCGCTTTGAAGTGTTTTCTAATATACCATTCTCAAAGTTAAAACTAACTAACAAGTTATGACGTAGCAAAAAAAAAGTTTTCATAGCACCACACAATATATACAAGCAAAGCGTAAAAGCGTATTTTTTGTCGTGTCCTCTACCTTTCTGTGCTGAATGTTTAACCATACCACGGTGATTTGATCGGCGAGAATGCAAGTTGTAACTTACTTTTTCGATGGTTATTCATTTTGAATATTTTTAATATCATATATACACTCGGAAGAGTAGTGGTTTTTTGTCTAGCACTCATTCTAATTGGTACATTGCATTTCGTAATGAGACGAGTTAATGTATTGTTAAAGTGCAAAGAGGCACACAAGGATGAGGGTGTACAATATTAAGAGAGGTAAAGTAGAAGCAAGAGATAATTTCAGTTTGTAGGCTGAATTGCCAGTATGCGATACGATGGTGTGAACTCTGTGCATTATATTACCGTCAAAGATTATACCGAGCGTATACACACCCACCTTTATAAACATATATTTACATTTTTTATATCCTTTCTTTTTTTTATTACTTTCATTTCATTTTTTACTCATTTCATTACATAATACATTTGTACTGTTAATTAAATGTACCGTATAAGCAAAGGCTTTTAATAAAGTTGGATAAAACAGAATTATTATCATGATTTCTTTATTGCATTTTATCAGCGGACTTGTTTACTTACACTAATTAAAATATCTGACTGACAATGGTTTAATGTTACTATTATTTTATAATTATATTCATGCCGCTAAAATTACTAAATTAGTTGAAAACATAACAAAAGACTTCTTTTTTACTCATCTTTTATTTCACTGTCCGTTACCCTAGAGATTGTTCATATTTTCCGATTATAGTAAATTTGAATATCTGAATACTGCCTTCAGCAGGACTCATTCTTTGATAGACGCCGATTCAAGAGAGAAATAAAAAGCGCTCGATCAATTTTTCATAATTCTAACGCGGCAACTTATTTTTACTATAGTAAACTTAAAAATAATAAGCTTTCAAAATAAGAACGTTAAAGCGATTTTGTCTTACTATCTAAATTTCAAAGTGTAAAGTGTTATATAAAAAGAGTTTTTATGAACTGTTCAATGAATTAATTGAGATCCATGCGAAAAGATCATAAAAATCGAAAAACTTGAATTATTTTGAGAAAGAAAAAATTTTTAGCATTAGACGTAACGAAGGAACAACGTGAAAAGCTGTGCAACATTTTTCTTTTGTACTCTCATTCTCATACGACCCGACTTTCCGAATATTCTGTATGTAAATTACATCCTACATAGTCTCGTGTAGATTACACAGACTACATTTATATACTTGTGTCAATGTTTTTACAAACAAAGATGCAAGGCATTAATGCAAATACTATCTACACTACTTTTTTTTCACTTAATTTATGAGTTTTTTTTTCTCTTTTCTTCTTATGTTTCTTTATCTACAAAGTTGACTTCTTTTCTATATTAATTGTGACAAATAGTAAATGAACAATTCGGATTATACTCAAATGAGAATTGAGGACGAGCAGAATTTAAACAAGAAAAAAGTAAAATAAATTAAAAAAATTTTCCTTGAGAAGTAATAAACAACAAAATAAATAAGAGTTTATGCAAAACAAAAAATTGTAATAGAAGAAAGCGAAATACAACGTATTCTTTTTCCAGTAAAAAGACGACGGTGTATTGTACGTTATGAAAATTACAACCTTAGTGTCTAACGGATCTAGGTCTTTGTGACGAAATATTTTCCTAATTGAAAATTGTTTGCAAATGACGCTGTAAAGTCCGCTCTGTCATAAAAAGAATTTTCTTATGTGAGCATGATATGCATATTCTATTTTTTAACCGTTTATGTGAATATTCATTGAACTCGCCCCAAAAAAACCAATTACTTTTTTCGAGTTTGCTGTGAAAATGTCAAAATTAGATGAAGTTTTATGAAAAAAAAAGTTTATAAAAAAATTGACGAAATAGTGGATTTAAAATTGAAGGGCACGCAGTAGACTATCGGATCCGGCCCTTGCTTTTCAAAATGCATTGGACCGGGTTCGAGTCCGGCGTACACCAATGAATATTTTCAATATTCAAGTGTATTATTCTGCTGAGCTCAAAAAGATAAAAACGAGTTCCAATCTCAAAAGTTTACCCCCTAACGTATTAGTCGCTCATGACCTTAGTAGTTTATGCGACTTTAAAACACACAAATAAAAAAAAAAAAAAAATTAAAGATATTCGAATCACTATATTAAAGCTTAAAATACGGTGAAAAAGGAGAATTCATTTTCATTGAATTTTATTTTTAAATTACATTGCAAGACGTAAAGTTATCCCTATTACTTTTTTATTATTTCAAATCAATTAGAAGTTACAAATTGTTAGAATTTTATTGTCAAAATTGATAATTTTATTCCAATAACTGTAAAAATTATGAAAATAAAAAAGTATAACATTATAAAATCAATGAGTTTAACATGGAAGACAGTCCAAGTCCAAATCATTTTTAATGTAGGAAATGATAAAATATCAAGAAAAGTGACTGAAGAAAAAAACTTTTGTTTTTTAATAATCGAGAAATATTTATTTGTTTTTGTGCACAACATTATAATTAATGTTTCTCTCATATTACTTTGATTAAAACTAGCATCCTAGAAGCTTACTTTAAAATTACAAAAAAATGTATATATTAATCTAAACGTATGTAAAAAGAGGTATAAATTTCCAGAAATGAAAAACAATGACAAGACGGCAATGAAGAAAGAAAAAAAAAATTCAAGCAGAACAAAAGTATTCAAAAAACAGAAAATCATGAAAATCCCCTTTTTCTATTTCCTAACACTACTTGTAGACCATTACACAAACTCCTATTCCCGGTTTAGTATTTACGGATGTCTCGTCAGTTAAGAGAAAAAGAGCAAGTAGTAAGTAAATAAAAAAAAAAAAAAAACAGGCTATACATCGTTTGTGTTTCCGCTCGTTACCGCGGCGCCTTATTTTTAGCTGGGGGCGCCGCTGTCTACTACAGCGATCGACAGAGACACACACGTTCACCCTCGCTTTCGATGTTCTACATTTCAAAAGAGAACTATAAAAAAAGGCCGTCGCGACAACTATTTTTCCCTTATGATTTTTCCACTCTATATTAAGCTTCTTTTTTCATACTTTGAAACCATTTTTTCCGACACAATAGTTATTCAACGTGTTTCTTTGACATAATGGTTATGATAACTTTCTTTGCCGCTCCAATCACTTCGTATTTAAAAATCGTACTCTTATATGAGAGATATTCCCTTTTAAGAAAAGACAGTTAGTTTTTCTTTTTATTATTTATTAATCTAAAATGAATTTTTGATTTCTCATAAGGTTGTTTCATAGACTCAAAGACTGTATTCTTGAAAAAAATGCACACGAAAATTTTAACTTTTTTATATCGTAGTAAACAGTATTTCATCCGATTCAAAATTCTGCAGGGTACATTTTATATAATTTTACTATTTCTTACTATCTCAAGGCAATTAAATTTTCCAGAGTGAAAAGTTAAAAAATACTTTCTTGCTAGAGTGGCTATCCCCACTTAACTATCTATTTGATTGTTACTAGACTCTAGTAACTAGAGCCATCTACTAGATCGCTCTGACAGCAATGCGTTAGTTAAAATAGCTATACGAGATCGCTCAGAGAAGCCATACGGGATTGGTGTAAGGGATAAACGCCTCGCTGTCGTCTCAGATTTCGCGTACAGTTTTGTGTGTTGACATATTCAATAACCTCGAAAATTTTTGTTTTGTTTATCATGATTTAAAAAAAAAAATGTTTTTCAAATTTTTATTTTTGAGATTTCTCCAAATCTAACGAACTGAATCGATTCAAATTTTCACGAAATCTAATGGCAATGATACTCTTTGGATCACCACCTATCTTGATCGAATCCGTTGAGCCGTTCAAAAGTTATAAGATAATTACATACATACACTCTCTCTCTTAAATATGATAAATATGAATAAATGTGAACTCCAGGAATGCCTTAATGGGGATGCCCAATAGAAACATTTCTTCATTGGATAATATCAAAGCAATATCACAAAAAAAAAATGTCACTAAAGGCCAACCACCCGATTGGCATTTAATTCCTTAAAATTAACCTTAAATTTTTACACCCTCTACCATAATATTTACTGAGTATAGTTAAATCTTTAAAGTAACATAAAAATAATTAAATAAAAAATAATCTAAAAATGAAAATAAAATTATATCAAATTAAAACTAAAGCTTAAAAAATATCCTGAAAAAAAAAACATGCTAATAAACTTATTTTCTTTTACCCTTTCGTTTTTTTGGCTGAATTACATCAATAACCTTCGCTTTCCTCTTTCCTTGGTTGACGTCCTTCTCTGAGCGACTCTTTAAATTTTCTAGAACTCCTTTGAGTTTGTCTTCCATCAGGTCCAAATTTGGAGCTGCTCTTTCTTCTCTATTTGTCCTTTTTTTCTGGCTTGGTTGGGTCCTATCACTTTCACTGTTTTTGAAGAACACTCCTCTACTAACACTCCGAAATTTTGGAATCGCAATAGGGCGAGTGTTTCGCCGTAAAACACTAAAATTGAATTTCTGCGACACCCAGTCTATCCGCTGGGGTTGGTTCTGGATGATTTCTTCTTCTTGACGGTTTTCGGGGTTCTCCTGTTCTTCCTGGTCCTCTCTATAGGTATCTGCTGTCGTGTCATCCTCTTCTATAATAAATAACTCTCGACGAATAGTTAGAGGGTGGTTAAACCTCAAATAATCCTCCGGGAAGTATTTTAAAATGGTTTTACCCGGAGTTGGAGGTTTTTTGCTTATGTCAATATCACGATCTAAGTACGCGATTGACTCCATAATTTTTTTATTGAAGGCCTTCACGTCAAAGTTTTCCATTTGGAATAAAATAATAATTATTATTTAAAATACACTTAGAAAATAAAATAATTATCTATCAATACGTGGTTGGAAGAAAGGTTATAAAACACTTGAATTTAGATTCTTATTACTAATTGACACAATTAAGAAGATTTTTATTGACAAATCAATAAATTCACAATTTACTAACAATTTTTATACAATTTATAATTAAGTGAAATTAAATCAGCGTTTAAAATAATTGAAAATATGTCGATTTGCGTAAAGATTTCGGAAGAAAAAACTTATCAGACACGTAGTTCACTTAATGACTGCAGTTAGTTCTGACTATTGGTAAATGGCAATTGCACGACACCACCTAGTGGTCAAAGTCATCACTACTTAAAGCGGGTCATGGGCTCTTATGGAAGTCGATGCAATCGCCGCCTGGATTTCAAAAATGTAACTACTCAAAACGGGCCGCAAAATACATTGGAGACATTTACCAATATCATACAGGCTATAGGCCTACAGAGGTTATACAGCGCTGCGCTGCTACGTGACAAACTACGCAACTACCTTTTCAATTTATTACTATAGAACGTGCCCACGTGACATCTAACAACCTAAAAATTACCTTAAGTTTTTCTAATTTATTGCAATTCACACACTAAAAACAATAATTCAAAACTGCTAACAACTATTAATGACTAATTTTATTTTATATTTGATAAATTAATATATTCACATATATGTAATTAAACGTCTCGAAAATTATGATAAGTATACCATGTGATACACAATATAGAAGACTCCCTCGCGGTTTTGAGAATGCCGTAAAAATGCCGTAATTTTTCGGCATTTATGCTCATGCCGTATATTTACCGTTATAATGCGGTTAAACTATAGTTGTTTTGGTCAGTTTTTATACTGTAGATATCCAGTATATATACTGCACTTATGCTGTACAGTTACCAAAAATATACTATACAATTACCGCATTAATGCCCAAATTTTACCCAAAAAATTCCAAATAATTACCGTAATAATACAGTAATTTTGCCGAATATTTTCTGACATAGTGGAAAATTATTAAACATTTGGTTTTATTTTTAGTTCACTTCTATGTTAGAAATGAATAAAATGAAAAATTTCCAATTTTGCTTTTTATTCTCCATCGCTACTTTGCAAAAACAAATACTGTTTTTGAATAAATACTATGTAGAATATTATTTTTTAATTAGGTATTTAACGGTAATGAATATAAAAGAATGCATATGTTAAGTAAATATATTCTAATTTCAATTTCAATTTTTAATCTCTCACTTAGAAAATTGCAAATTTTCTAAAATCGAAAAGTTATATTGTTTCACATTTATAACTCTTATAAGTATATTATTTAATTTTAAATATACTTATCGTAAGATGGACAGTGTGGCTTAATGTATATAGAATAACCAAAACTTACGAGATGTTCAGGCTTGGTAGCTCAAATGGTAAAGTAGCCGGCTTGTCCGCAGGAGGTTCTGAGTTCGAACCCCACTCCGAGCAATATTTAATTTTATACGATTTTTTTAGTATGGTTTTAATACAGTCATTTTACCGCCTTATTTCAATAAATATGCCGCATTTTCAGCGTAAATATTCTAAATTTTTAGCGTAAATGTATGGCATTTTGAGCGTAAATATTCCGCATTTTTAGCGTTAAAATTTCGCATTTTGAAGGTAAATTATTCGCATTTTTACGGTAAATATTCCGTAATATTTCGATGAAAAAACTGACCAAAACAACCGAAGAAATGCCGAAAAAATACCGCATTATTACTGTATAACTACGGCATTTTTTCGGCATTTACAAAACCGCTAGGGCTAGTATACGTTGCGCGCGTCTAAATATTGGTATGGAATTATATATATTTTAATGCTTATGATATATTTGACCAATCAAGTTACGAATAGTTTGCTTACATGATATACTTTCATATTTTTCATCTTAATTATTATAGAAGATATTAATCATGCTTGTTATTTACGTGGTCTTGTAGATACAATGTAAGAGTGACTACGTGATCTATTCAAAAATTATGTATACTCGTCAGTTACGTAATCGCTGAGACATAACCTAACAATCACGTTATACCTTCAGTTTTTTTATAAATTTTGTAGTTTTTCGATAGATAAATATTTAAAAAATTACAAAGTATTAGAAAAATTTATTTTCAAATCGATGTAATTATTTAGTAAAAATATAATACTGACAAAAAAAATAAATTTGAAAGAAATTCTTGTTTCGGGTATTACATTTTTTAAATATAATCATTTTGATTCTAAAAAAAAAATTTATACGCTTTTATGCTTTCTCAATGATAATTGTCTCAAATAATTTTTTAATGGTACAAAAATTGGTATTGTAATTAAATTGAAATTTTAAAACATTCAAAAAAAGAAGAAACAAAAGAGTCAAAAAATTACTAGCTAAAAATACTTTGTTTGAATTTATGAAGAAATAAATCCGAAATAATCTTTATAAAAATAAGTTAAACAGAAAAATCATATGATATTGTCGTTTCTCGTTATTTTTAATAAAAAAATTATAAAAGAAAAAATTAGGAAAACGGTTGACTCTAAAAGCCATCGCTGCAACTTCTCGCTAATTTTATACTTAAGCACTAAAAATTGCATTTATTACGTTTTTGAACACTTCAAGCTCAAAAATATCATTTTCATGTAATTTTGAGCTCTCAGAGCTTAAAAGTCTGATAAGACTTTAATAAAACACTATTTTTTGAATTTCCAAACCGCAATAACTTTCGAATGAATGAACCTATTTCCACCCGGTTGTCGGTATTCGATGCAGTTTTTTAAGCTCCATAAAGAATTTTTAATTTTGAATTGATCGAACTAAGAATTTTGGAGTAATCCCGAGAAAACACTTTTTTCGGTTTTCTTTCGACAACGATAACTCACGAACAAATCGGCCGATTTTCACGCGGTTGGCAGCATTTGACGCAGTTTTTCAAATTCTATGATATACTTTTAGACACAAATTGATCAGACCAAAAATTCCGGTGTAATTGGAAAAAAACACTTTTTTCGATTTTTTTCAACGATAACTCACGAACGAATCAAACGATTTCGACCATCTTGGCTGCGATCAACGTGGTTTTTTGATGTTAAGAGCTGATTAGTTTTTGGAATTGATCGGTCAGACCGTTTAAAAGTTATTCGAAAAAAACCACATTTGAAAAAAATTTTTTTTCGTATTATTTTTTAGATTTCTCAAAATTTACTGGTCCGAATGGATCCAAATCGTATTCAAAATCTAAGTTCAATCAATCCCTTTCGAATGGCGTCAACCGCAATGATATCGGTCAAGCCGTTCAAAAGTTATGAGAGGTTTACATACATCCACACACACATACATACATAAAAACGGGGTGAAAACAATAACTTCCCGATTTTTGAAAATCTTCGATTTTCTCAGCGGGAAGTTAAAAAGAAAAACCCAATGAAATGTTATTTATGTAATCTAAAAGAACCATTATTGATTGCGAAGATTATAATTTAAATAATCAGTAAAAATATAGTTGAATTAGATTTATCTAGAAAAACGATTGAAATTTAAGTGCCTTATTATCAAAACTCAAAACCTATGTTAATTTAAACACTTTTTTTCACAGACAAATGAATTAATTTAAATACCACAAACTCAGTAAACGGCCAATAAAAGTAAAATAACCTGCAAAACTCACGTTGTAAAAATTTTCTGAAGGTGGCCCATTTTGCCCCACATTTACAATTTTTTATATTCAATGAACAGAGCAAATTAAGGTCAACTACTTGACAAGAGACCAAAAAAAAGTAAAACCAAAGAAAAATACTAAAGATTTTAACATTTTTTTCTTAAGGGGCTTGTTTTGCCCCCTCCCCCCCCTTTCCCTTACTTTGTTAGATGGCGTCGTTGAAAAATTTAGTATAGCTCTTCCAGCCATCTAAAGTATTGCTACTGTAGGAACTTTACGAGTAACTATCTAGTAGGTGGCTCCAGCAGTAATATTTTTTTCGCCGTATGACAACGCTTTGTCAAAAATGAATAATTTTTGTATGAAAAAAATGTATACCTTTGTTCTAGCCAGTGATGAATAGTTTCCGTTTATTTTAAAATTGATCAATAACACAGCGCTTTAGCAAGTGATTTCTAAATTGATTCAATATAAAAACTAATCATTTATCTTCGATGTCAATTTTATTCGCATGCATTCATAAGTATGTATGCAAATATCTAATGAACTAGTTTATCTGCTCTAATAATCTTTATTTCATAATTAAGACTCAGTAATAATTAATAATTACATAATTACACTTATTAATGCCGTAAATTTTTTTTATGATTGACCTACAATCAATAATTTTAACTATCGATGAAACTATTCATGTATAATGTATTAATGGATATTTAAAATATTTATGTTTTAGGTAAGCTTCTACATTCTACATTTCCCTATTAGTCTGTAATAACGAAATAAATGATCAATTGTAACGGCCGTATTGAAAATAATATCCCTGTTATACAATGGTAAGTAACGTCATTCATAATTAAATTCTATATGCATTGTTTTCACAGATTAATTACAAAATTGGTAACTAGTTGATGTTCGAATATTTAAATTTAAAATTTTTAAGCTCTTTATATCTCGTCATTACTCGTTCCCATATTATTTTGCTCCGCCAAATAAATTTATATCTCTTTAAATCTCAAAATGATTCGATGGAAAACCTCTTTTAATTTTAATAACCTCCAAATTTCGCTATAATCCATCACTTCTTTGTAATTAATTCAATTCCATAACTTCAAAAAAATTTTTTTTTTTTTTTAAATAACGATTACACTCGGAACTAATAAGTGATTGTTCCTGCTGTATAAAATATAAATATAGCTTGACGTAATGAGTGTGCATTTCACTAACTAACAAAATCGTCGTATTCGTTAATTTAATCAATTTTATGAATATCGCAAGCTTTTTTTTAGTCATTTTTTTTAATTTATACTAACATCAAGTAAAAAGACTCAAAGATTAGCTATATTAATTTTAAATTCAAAAGTTTGAATTACACAAAAGAAAAAGCTTATTTAAGCTAAAAAAAGTTTTTTTAAGACCTAAACAATTTCGTAATAAGAAAAAATTTTCTTGGGGCAAAAAAAAATTAGTTCTCCTGCAGAGGATTTTTTCCTTCTGCGTAAATGTTTTCGTAATGTCTCTTTAAGTCGATTATAAATAGTTTTGACGGTACAGTATTAAATAATTGACTCTCACGATGACATGACATTTTTTCCCTGATGTATTTTTATCGATCTCATACGGAAACTAGCAAATGATCTTTTAAATAGTATAGCCTATTCTCTAAATCTGAAACAGTGAAAATTACTGGAAATTAGTGGTATATTCACTATTTCACAGTTATAAGTATACCACTTGGTATACTTATAACTGTGAAACAGTGAAATTCCACTGATTCATTTTAAGAGAGTAGCGCAGTTACAACATTGTAGAACAAACAACTAAATTACAATTACTTAGTTTACCATTGATGAGTTCAATGGTCGTTAGTATTAAAAGTTAATTGGCAGTATACTTTATGTAAAAATTAACCAGAGCTAATTCTGCAATAACTGGATTTATTGATTTTTACTTTTAAATTATTTCTTTATTATACTAGACATGAAAATCGAAAAAACTTCGGAATGTCAAATAGTTTAACTGTGAAAAGTGACTAGACACCATTTCAGTAATTTAATTATGTCATTTGAATTAAATAATTACTAGTGTCATCCGGTCTATGAAACAAAGTTAGGAATATTTCGAAAAAGTTCAAAATTAAAAATGTAAAACAGTCATTTAGAAAAGAAATAAATGATTGACTCTAAATAAAAAGGTCATTCTCTAATTTTTTGCTACATTTTGAACTCATAGGTCTTAAAAATATACCCGTTAATAAATAATTAAATTTTATAAGTTTAATAAAGCAAAACGTATTTTTTATATAAAGGTCGTTTTTTCAAATTTTTGAATTACTTTCGTGAGCATGAAAAACGACATAATCAGTCAAAAATCGATAAAATTTTTTAAGTCAATATACTAAAAAAAAAAGTATAATTTGAACACTTTTGGATTGCAAGATCTCTTGAACAAACCAATGAATTTCGACCGAATTCGTGATATTTGCCGTGTAACGAACGAATTAATTAAAATCATGAAAAACTCCTCAAGCGCGTAAACCGGGTACCAATTTATTGCGGCCCGACTCTAAACCCAGATATTGCACTATCTGCAAGTTTTGAGAGTCTTACCACAATAGAGTAACAATTTCAATCGGCACCTCGGAATAACCCAGAGGTTAGTACGTAAGAATATTTATATATATTTACTCATAATATAATAATTAAGTAATCAACAAAACTACCACTGTAAACATTTTGTATGAAACAATTATTTTCTTTTCTAATATATTGGGTTAAAAAGAGAATCATTATTAATTATTTTTCAAACTAAACCTGGTTGTATTAAAATTAGAGAAGGTCAAGTGCATTTTAGATTAGACAAACTTCTCTCGAGAGGTGATTACCGCCCGCTGCTTACTTTCACAATCTAAGTTCCCGAGTTGATATCTATCGCCACGCTTCTAACTCACTATTACATTCGTATAGTAAAAGGGACAGCAATAAAGTATCTATATCTTTACCGCTCGAGATATTCAGGTACACGGTAATAAAAGAAGGTAAACACTTCTATTGTTATCTTCAAAACAACAATTACATAATATAGATTAACTGTCGATCGTGACAGCCGCAATTTGTTAAACGTAGTCGAAAATGAAAAAAAGAATCCAGAAAAATTTTCTTTAAAGAGCATACTTTCAAATATATTTTTGGATTTTTGCGTAGATCCAATGTGTGTCGCTGAACCATCAAATTTATTTGAAAAAAAAATTAGTCGTTGAACAAAAAAAAAGTTTGGAAAATCCAAAAGTGCATGATTCATAATCCTCAGTTGGCTGTGAAAAAAATTTTTTCTCAATTAATAATAAAATTATGTTGTAATTATTAATATTGTTAATTTTTTTTACATTTTGATTTTTTAAAAAGTTTTTTTAATCAACACGGAAAAAAGGAAAGAGCAAAATTCTCTCGGATTTCGGTTAATTTTTATAGTTTCAAACAGTATAGCAAAAATCGGGGTGGCAAAAATGTAAATATTACAAAACTTAATGTGGAAAGTGTAAAAGTCAAAATTTATAATTTGATATTAAAAATAGGTGATTAGTAGCTGTCACTATAGTAAATAACGACTCTCTCATTTTGAAAAATAATAGTTTCAATTAGTAAAAATTGCCGTTTCAAAATATAGTCTATACTATAAGGAGAAGGGGAAGATCTCACACTCGGAGAATTTAACATTTGAAACAGTTAAAATTCTACTTTTAAAATATATATTATTATACTTCAACATTTTCGACATTCACATAGCAAATATTACTGTTTGAAATAGTATTTTCTTCCATGCAAAGAATAAATTGTAACATTTAAATGACAAATATCAAAAAGTGATTATTAAAATCACGATTTTACTGTTTGAAATGGTAATTTTTTTCAGTTGATCATTACTTATTATAAATCGACTATCATTCATTACATTTTTCTTTTTTCCGTGTATAAAATATCGATCTTCAAAAGTAACAGATTTATTCCTAATTAAATTCTCCATCTGATGATGTGCAACTCATTTAAGGTCCGTGGACTGATAAGAGTAAAAATAAATACAGTAGCCGAAAAGAGGCAAACAGAATTTTTTGATGGTAAAACACTCTCTAATATTTCGCACTAAGTCGTCCAAAAAAAGTAAAATATTAAATGTTGATTTAATTTCAAATGTTTCCGAAAGAAATTGATTTGTAACCATTTGATTGCACATTTCAAGTCAAAGTTTTTAAAAGCCAACTTGAAGACAGATTTGAACATTGCATCGAATCACATTCAATCTGATATATCAAACTTACAGATTGTGATATAAATTTTATTGACGTTTGTGAATTTAATATTTTTATCGGAAGAAACAACCAAAGTTCAATGACCAAATACAGACATTAAAATGAAAAAATGAATTACACCAATAGATATCAATTATTCGAAGTATTTATTGATAAAAATAAAGCAATAACTTTTATTTTATCTATGACTCGTATGTTGTTCACGTTTAGCACTATGGAACTTCTCTATCTAAAAGTGAAGTATTGACACGATGAAACAATACAATTGTATTGTACTTTCTTGAGAAGTAAGATAAGAGTTAAAGTTAAAGTGAGAATCATCAGACGATCTTCCATTGTCATTGGTGATGTGGTCGTCACTGTGTTGGTTGTTGTGGCCGGAAGCAAAAGTCTAACCATGAGGAGTGCACTTTCTTGTACGTCAGCCCACTCGAGCTTGCCGTCGGGTATGACGTCGGAAGAAGTTGCCTCCGTGTTCCATCACTTTTCCTTTGCTTCTCTGTGGAATAGCGTCAAGAAGATTCGCTGTTCTCGTTTTATCCTCCTTATTTTTATCCTTATGTTTTTATTCCCTTTATTCTCTTTACTCTGCTTTTAACTCTGTAGAGACCCAAGACACATCACGAATCAAGTTTCTCTTGTAGTAATCTATATGTTTTATGTGCAATAGAGCCTTTATCTATCATTTGTTTCCTATATCTACTGCATATCTAGACCGCGAAATCGTTCAAATGTGCTATGCAGTCCCTCTAATATTTTCCGATGACTCATTCGACTTAAATTATTTCTAGCTGTTCTATGCTGCCATAAAATAAATTGAAATATATTTTGTCATCTGAAAAATGTATTCATCAATAATCTTGACATTCAGTCAAATAATTTTTTTTTACATCTTTAGAATGTGAGCATAGAAAATTATAGGTGTCAAAAACTATGTTGATATGTAAACAAAATATTTTTCAACGGGACTAATTACACTAACTTTTTTTGTAAAGCTCAAATTTTCGAATGCCAAGACGTATTTTTTTATCGAATCATAATTTTTGAAGAACTTTTTTTCGTCTAAACAAGAATTTTTTGACTCAAAAATTTGTCAGAAGAATATCGACAGCTGTTGCTATTCTTATAAAGAAACAAACAAATAGCTTCACTTGAATTGAATAAAAATGACTTGCGCTACTGAAAAAATCTCAGAAACTTCTCAACCGATTTTTGGAAATTTAACTACACTTTCTGTGCACTTATTGCTACATCCCCTAACAAATTTTATTTTAATAAACATAAAAGTATTCTTAAGAAAAAAATTAACAAACATAGCGTTATTTTTCATGCATGCAAAGTAGAATGACCCCTTAAAGCACGTAAATAATATGTTTATTGAAAATCAGTTTTCTATTTAATTTTTTTTAGAGCTGTGTACGGTAAGTAATACGTCGTAATCAACAAAAATTAGTTAATATTTTATCAAACTAACGGCTACTGTCAGATAAGCTCCTCAAAAGAGTAAAAAAAAATTATTTTTATTTTATAACTTAAACACGTCAAACTTAACTTTCTTTAAGGGAACAATTCAGCGATCATGTGTACAATGTTACTTTTAATTGAAAAAGTAAATGTCGGCACATCAGAACAAATCAAATCATTTATGTCCTGATATGCCTATATATAGCCTAATGTACACTGAAAAAAAAAATTAACTTGAATGAAGAGATAAATTCTTGAATCAAGAAAATAATTTTGGAGCGTTTCATTGTCTTGAATCAAGACGAAAAATTCTTCAATCAAGTAAAATTTACTCAAACCAAGAAAAATTTCTCAGTTTAAGAATTTTTCAACTCAACCCAGAAGATGAGTGATTCAAGTGAATTTTTGTTTCTGTGTAGTCAAATTTTATATCAGGTTATACGGACATATTTATTCAGAAAATTTATTCATGGATAGTTATTTGAGAAAGAGCTTTATCAAGAATTGCAACCGAAAATCTTCGCGCTTTGTTTCAAATGAATATCTTCGCGCTTTGTTTCAAATAATAGAATTTATAATTGACAAGTCGACATCAAATAGTAGAAACTTATAAAAGCAGTATTTGATATTTTTGTTCATACCGTAAGCATTTTTTGTACTCTCTTCTCTCCCTAATCAATACATAGTATGTAGTCGCGTTCGCAATGCTTAAATCATCTTAATCCTGGTGTCAGAAGCTCCAAATTCACTTTTTTTGTTTTTTAATTTCCCACTAAGAAAATTGAAAATTTTCGAAAATTGGGAAGTCATTGGTTTTACTCCGTTTTTCGAAAATCGAGTTTTCATCAGATCTCGACGTTTTGAGGTCCTAGGAAGCTTCCCTGACTATTTCCGCGATGGTGTCTGTACGTCTGTGTGTGTGTGTGCGTGTGCATGCGTGTGTGTGTGTGTGTGTGTGTGTGTGTGTGTATGGATGTATGAAAACCTTTCATAACCTTTGAACGGGTATTGCTTTCATCGCGGGTGACGCCATTCAAAAAGGCTTGACCGAACTTAAATTTTGAAGATACGTTGGACCGACTTAGACCGGTAGATTTTGTGAAATCTCAAATAAACTACGAAAAAAAATTTTTTCAAATGTGGTTTTTTGGAATAACTTTTGAACGGATTCACCGATTGAATTCAAAAACTAATCAGCTCAATATCAAAAAACCACGTCGATCGCTGCCAAGCTGGTCAAAATCGATTGGTTTGTTCGTGAGTTATCGTTGACGAAAAAAATCGAAAAAAAGTGATTTTTTTTAATGACCTCAGAATTTCCGATCTGATCAATTTGTGTTTGAGAGTATATCATAGAATTTACAAAACTGCGTCGAATGCTGCCAACCGCGTGAAAATCAGTTTATTCATTCAAAAGTAGTTGCTGTTTGAAAATTTAAATAATAATGTTTTATTAAACTCCTATCAGATTTCTGAGCTCGGAGAGCTCAAAATGACATGAAAATTATATTTTTGAGCTCAAAGAGCTTAAAAACGTAATAAATACAATTTTGAGCGTTTAAGTATGAAATTGGCGGGAAGTTGCAAGGATGGCCTTTAGGGTCAACCGTTTTCCTAATTTTTTTTATTCTTTTCTTTTCCAATATTAGATATAAATAATTATTAATTATTTTCAACGAAGTTTTCGAATTTTTTAGCTCAATAATAATCAATAATTACTCATTTATACCTAATAAAAATCTTTATTGGTTATAATTTTCTTACTGTAGAATAAACAATCAAAAGTTCTAAACTTTTGATTTTCAAACTTCATAAAAGAACTTCAAAGATTAAGTAATTTACAAAACATGAGTAGCAAAACTTAATATTAGTATAATTGCATTAAAAACTTGAGCTCTTTTTCTCAAATGTTTCGCTTTAATAATTAGTTTTTCATCCAAGTTTCGTGGTACTTGTTAATATTGATGAGCTCGACGTCATACCCATTCGTTATGGAGAGTTGAGTAAAATAAGAGGGTGAGTAACGATATTAGAGCAAATTACACTTAGTTCACTTTGGAGCACATTGGTAGTTAAAGTGTAGTCCGGATTTTATGGTTTATAGTGATAGTTAACGATCGAAGATATATCATTGACTTCCTTTTTTTAACTTTTCATAATGTAGTATTTTTAGATAGTTTATAATACTTCTTTGAATTTGAAATTTATGAGCAATAATTCTGTTGAATAACAAAAAAAGTAATTTTCATGATTTTTTGGTTACATTCATTCATGCTTTAAGGATTAAATTGCTTAATAGCTTCAAAATTTATTATAAAATTAATTATTCAAAGCAAAAATGAATAATTATTAATAATTTTAGCCAATTGTGTACACGATCAATTATGTTGTATTGGTTAGTTAGAAAAACCCCAAGTTGAATAAAGCAAGCTTGATGCAGAGTTAGATGTGGCAACATAGGAAAGGCAGGTAAGAAGGGCTACAGGGACTGGCAATGTCGGATATATCAAGGTGAAGACAAAACCCTAGAGCACATCTTCAGATGCAGAACATTACTGAACAGTGTCAAGGCAGAGGTGAGGGACTTTGTCTTGGGATAGATTGGTAGGAAAACAGAATCCGATTTCGATTGGCTGTTATTGCAGACACTCAGAAGTGAACCAATAAAATAAATTTGCCAACTCATTAGCGAATTCTTGAAACTGGTGAAAGAAGAATGTGATCCTTCGCATTAAGATCAAAATGCAGCAGCCCGCCTAGACCCGGACAAAGAATAGTTGGCAGCCAAATATAAAAGAATCTAGTGCAGTAAATATTATTTAAACTCAAAAATTTTCAATCAAACTTAAAACCTAGTATAAAATAGTATTAACCTGAAGTATGTAAGTATCAGTTGGTGCTAGTAACCAAAGCTTTATTTAATAAGATGCAGTTTAATTTAAATTAATGTGATGAAAAATTGTAAAAAGCAGTTCTTACTGCTTCACTACGTTCCAATGAATCTATCTAGTTTCAAATATAAAACGAAAAACATTTCACTATAAAATATTCTAATTTTCCTCTACATAAGCAGACTATTGAGATTTAAAAATATTATTCAAGCTCAATGATAATCAACTTTTTAATTTTGAGATTTTCCATGAACTATCCTTTACCAATATCAGGACGTCATTTTATTTAAAAAAGACAAATTTTTCTTCTTGTTCTTATCTTTACCAAATCTAAATTTTAATTTTGATAATCTGTTGCTTTTCATTTTACTAATATCTATAAATTAAATATTTAGTATTTAGTTCCTTAATACTATTTGCCACGTTTATATTTCGCTTATTTCTGTCATTTATAACACATTTAATTAATATATTATTTTTTATTTAAAGATAAAAATTATCAACTGATATAGAAACCATGTTTACCACACATAATATATTAATATGTAAATTATTATAAATAATCAATCCTATAAGTTAAAAGGCTATCGAATATTTTTCCGTCATACTCAAAAACTATTTTGATCTGTGTATTGATGCCAATATAGTTATATGTACAGGATCAATTTACATGTATGCAGAAAAATAGAATTTCTTGCGTCAAGAAAATTCTAAAGAAGACCAAAGTTATTTTAGAGCAAGAACAAATTTTCTCGACTCAAAAAAATTTGACATTCATTCAAGAAATTTTTAGTCTTCCTTGATATTTTCGTCAGAACATTTAAGACAGATGAATATTTAACCTTTGAGCAAGATACTGGGACGCTTTTTGACCAAGTAATTATTGAATAAAAAATCATGAAACTTGGCAAGAGTACGTAAATAATAGTCATTCGTAAATTAATTCTTTCATTTTTCAATTTAATCATTGAAAAAAAATAACAAAATGATAAATAAATATGAAGTGTTCGCGCGTAAAACAGCCTTATTTCGGAATCCATTACATATTCAAGTAAACTAAATTTACTTAAATTAAATTAAAATTAAGTTTACTATACAGAAATTACTAATGAACATACAATCAATATGATCTTTACGATTGATTCAATTTTTTGTTTATTCTTTATTTTAGTTTAGATTACTTACACGGAGAAAAAAACAGCACTGATTACTATTTTGTACAGTAATCAGTAGTGTTTTGGAAGAAAAAGTGGTTAAAATGCTTGAGACAGTAGAGAACGCTATATAAAAACTACTGGCTACTTTCTGCACATTACTGAGTCGTGCGCTGGCATTAACCAGTCGTGTCTCTTACAGCACTCTCTACAGTCTATGAATACTTTTTTAATATTTGTATGAAACAGTAACCATTGATGTTTTATTTTCTTTGTGTATAAGACAGAAATATTAAAATGGAGCTAGGTTAAAGTAGAAAACTAAATGTCAACAAAAAAAATTCGTTTACTATATTTTTATGTAGGCCGCAAGAGAGTGTCAAAAGTAAATTATCCAGTTTAATTTTTTTAAGCAGTGTTTAGAGTATTGACAGTCAGTCTGATAACCTCCTTCAGTGCATTTTACATGTGTTTCCAATAAACAAACCGATAAATATTCAATTGATATTTGTTGCCACTGGCCCAGATTGAATTATCAAATATACTACATGTTCTTAAATCGAGGAAATTTACCCTTGAGTCAAGAATTTTTTTTTCTTGTGTATGCATAGAAACAGTTTCCATAATTTTCTCTCCATGTATGTTCTGTAGATACGGTCATTAGCCTTCTATCTCGTCCACGTTAATTCAACTTCCTTTATTCACTGTGTAACTATTGCATATCTATACTGTTATGTTTCAAATATTTGTCTAAAGTTATATATCACAGCGACTGAGGAAGACTCGTAGAAAATCATCCTCAGTCTTGTCGGTTGCTATGTTAACAATCTCTCTTTTGTTTAGTTACTTAATGTCGAATCTCATGACTAAATCATCCCTACGCTTCAACAAGAACAAATATACTGATGAATAAATTTATTCGATTCAAGAGATAAATTTTTGAATCAAGAAAATCATTTTCGATAGTTTTATCTTCTTTAATCAATTCAAAAAATGTTTTATTCACTAAAATTATTGATGGTGCTAGTCGAATTTGGGGGTAAAACTTCTGTTAGTATGCATAAATAACAGACTATACACAATAGCGTTCAAATAATATTGTTTTTTATGTACATAACTACTAACACTAGTCTGAAATAAACTTTCTCTTTTTCCAATTCTGATCTTTCTTCTCTCCATTTAACGAAAAGTCTTTATAACGCCATAAAATGCACAGTCTCTTTAGTTTCGTTATGTAGAGTTTACACTGTAATTGGTTTTGAGAAATACGCAGAGAAAATATTTACTTAATAAAAAAAAAAAAATCCTCAAGAAGATTCAAGTTGTTTTGGAGCAAGAAGGAATATTTTTGAGACAAGAAAATCTTCTTGGCTTAAAAAATTTAACTATTTTGAACATAATTTTAATTTTTCAAAATATTTCCCACAAAGAATCTTTTCTTTCTTCAAAAAAATTATTTTTAAAAATTACATTTTCAAATTCTTATATAAATTACATTAATTGAAAATTTTCGGTTGTGTCTTCTTCTTCTACTCCTTCTTCTTTTCCCTTCGATAATCTCTAAGCTTTGGAGTATTAAAGAGTTGACTAATTATAGGGGATAATGGCGTATCTACTTGTCCGACCATATAAGTGTACGATCACTTATTCAACTCACAATTACTTACTAGGTTGTATTATTAGTTACCAAATTATTTTTGCTACAATTAATATCTTAAAGAATATATTTTTTTTCATTTTCAATTGTATATCTTTATAAAGTTTATTTAATTTTTTTAATATAAATTGACAGATTTATTTAATCAATAATTATTTCAATAAGTGATCTACAATTCGTGTCACTCCATCAGTCTTAAGTAACGAAAGTAAACTCCTAATTAGTAAAACCTTTTCGAAAATTATGACATTGACATTTTCTTATTAAACTCTGATGATAATAATAATATTTCTATTAGAATACTTACAGTTTTTATTAAGCTCTTTTATTTAGTCAAGACATTGATGTAAAATGCTTTTGTTGTACATAAATGTTTTTGGTTATTCGTTACATAAATACAAAAAGTATAAATTTTATATTATGAAAAAATAGAATGTTTTTGAGGGTAATTTACATTATCTCATTAGTTTCCTCATGATACACTGTTTATTTACCATAATTTTATTAAAAATAGCACTACATTCTTTAATGTAGTTAATCTTAAGTTCTTTATGAAAATTTGACCGTAGGTCTCATGATATCCTCAAAAAATGATTAGATTTTTCATATTTATTATTATTATCATCATTGTTATTGTTATTATCCTGTAACAGGGTTCAATTTACCGATTCTCTTCTCAGTACGAAGCTAAGGGGTAAGAATTTACCCGTTGCATTATCAATGAGACCCAGGTGCGATCACGTTACCTACTTTAAGTCTCAGTGTGAGTTCCCCTTTCGCCTGTAAATGCGATCCCTAAAGGCTCTTCACTCTTGAGCTGGGTGAAATGTGTGAAAAAGACAAAGAAAAAAAATTTGTAAAAGAGGATAGAAATAACGTCGTAGTGCTATCCACACATATACGTTACACGTATATTCTCTTCTACTTACATTTTCTTGTACATTCGTTCTTAAGAGAAAAGAGAAAATCCTACCATACAGGATATAGTGAGAAAAGGTAGTAGAAGAGTTGCTGTTCCTCAGAACAACCGATTTTTTTTGTTCAGTAAGAGACTTTTTTTTATTATTATTACTCTACTTATAGTTAGTTTTTATTTTATCTTTTGAAAAAAGAGAAAAACTTAGAAGTATGCATAACATTTAATGTGCATAAATGCATTTTTAATCAGCAATAATTTCAAATCGATAGCATGCATAGCAAACAGAAAATTTTATTCGTAGAACATTTTCGGGATCAATAATAAATATTTTGTCTGTTTTCCTTTAAGAATTTTCTTTTCTCAGTTTAAGGAAAAGTTTCTTCATTCAAAATACAAAAGTAATACTTAGAAAAATAAATAACAAATACTTTATTTCACCTTATTTCTATGTAGAATGGTAATTGTTACTATACTGCATAGAAACAGAAATTTTTGTAAAAATCCTATGTAATTTTGCTGCGAAAAATCTTAGAAATTTTGATAAAAATATGAGCAATAACTCATTCGCTGCATAATTAAGTTTTTGAAACAATGTTCTTGTTTTTTTGAATTTTTTTTTTTTAACAAATTCCAATTTGCTGTCAAAAAATAACATAACTGAATGAAAAATCTCAGTTTTTTGTAAATAACTCAATAACTATAGCCGCCATCAAAAATCAGAAAAAAGATCCTCAAAGAGGAGGAAATTTCTGAACTAAAGTCTCGACTTCCGGAACTCTAGCGCTAGAAACAATAATTTTTATTTAATATTGACGATCGGGTTTTGCGCGATTTTTGTCACACGGCCACGCCGATGCTAAAATACGACAGCAATTTTTATTTAAAAAAAAAAAAAAAAATATTTTCAGAATTCATTTTTGTATCAAATGAGTGATTGTTCATATTTTTATGACAATCGCTAAGAGTTTTCCCAGAAAATTTACCCAGGATTCTCAAGAAAATTTCTGTTACTATGTAACATAGTGATGGTTACCATTCTTCATAAAAATAAGATCTATTCTTTTTTTTCTATGTATAAAAAATAAATAAAATTCGAACATTGTTGGTAGTCTTGAAAGAAGTCGGTAATATTATCTTGAATCAATGCTACCGCTTGTCTTAATTCAACAGAAAAAAGTTATTGACTGATGTATATGTTATAGTACAATGGCGATACTTTTCGAAAATAGTAAAAATAGCATTTTTTTTTCAATGCAACAAAAACCATGATGCGCATTGTATTCAATTTTTTCTTACTTCTCGGTAATGAATTATGTACTCAACTACGGCATAAAAAGCAATTTAAAGGGTGACTTATTAAGCCAATTGTGTTTTACATTTGTTTCTACATAATTTATATTCATTTTATGTAGAAGATTATTCAATAGTTCTTTCATATGAAATATATTACCATTATGTTTCAAAAGCAAAATATGCAACTCAGAGAAAGATTGAGGGACATGGTTTGTGCTTCTCTCAGTCAAGAACTTAATTTTTCCTTTGTTTAATTAGTAAGTTTAGTTACTGTGATACAATATAATTAACTGTGTAGATCCCTGTGGAAACTAAAAGAAGCATAAGAAGTCGCTGAAAACAACAGTAGTCTACTGAATTTTTCGAGATATTTTAAGTGCTATAGTTGTATCGCTATATTTTCAAGAACTTATATAGGTAACGTCACTTCAACGGTTTCATTAAAATAAGATGATAGTGAAACAGAAGTAAACTTCAGACAGAAAAAAAATAGTTGAACATTTCAGCTAGACTACTTACTCGAACTAAAAATACAGTTAACACGCAGTTTAAAATAATCTACTTTTTATCTCGTTGTCCATGCTAAGCATCTTTTTTCACTAAAGATGTAGATTTTTACATCTCGAATTTCCTAGTTCTGCCATTTATTATCCGGATAATACATTAGTTATATATTGAGCAAGCAAATTTTTTTTTACGATATATAGTTTGTTCTATTGCTTTCCTCTTTGCTTCGTACTGCCTTTCTCACGGATTATCGCTAGCTAACTTTTACTCATGGTTATTTTGTGAATAAGAACTTTTCCTGTTATGATACTAACGAAACTCTTTGTCAGAGTTTTTTTTCTTCAAATTAATCCACAAAAAGCGATTTATACACGTAGAAAATTGAATTATTATTATTATTATCATCGTTTTTTTAGGTAGATTTCGTAGAAATGCTAAGGTATCTATCAAAAAATAATGGTAGTAATTATAATTTTTTACTTTTCTTTGTGTAGAAGTAAAAGATTTTCGTTTTCTTATCTTTGGTAGGTTCGGTAGGTTATGTAAAATAAATCCGTTCCGTTAATATTTACTATAGATTGCACGTGATAAGTATGGTTTTTAATAAATAATTATCAAAAAAATTTTCTTTAAAAAATTATTTCACACATATTTAATATCCATTAACAATGTATTAAAAGTTCAGCTTTTCATTTGTATACTACCTTACTGTCCAATGCACCTTGAACGCACGTTTTTTAATTATATAACCCTGCAGACTTAAACATTTGAACGACATATTCATAATATTATGTAAACTATGAATAAAGTTTCTTCGGCACTCAATTCTTCAAATTGCAAATAAATATCTTTATCCCGGATAAATTTTCTGACAATATACACGGAAAAAAAAGTGATACAAATTTTACGTCGGGTGATGCTATATTCGGTTCACTAGTATAGAAAATGCTGTATCATAGTATAGTAAAGTATAGGTTATAATACATTAGATACAAAATTAACGTCTAGATTGATACAAATTTTACATCACCTTTTTTTTCCGTGTAGGATAATTCAAGATTTAATATAAAAGAATTGACGTTAACAATTGAAAAAATCGGTTGTTCTTGATAAATACATTGAATAAAGTTGTTCAGTCTATGATTACAAAATTTCATATATAAATAATGTGAATTTTATGCTTAAAGCTATTGTGACTCCGATGATAATTACAAACTTATCCATTGTATTGGGCATTATATTATATTACAGAATTGTTCAATAAAATTTGAATTAATCTAAGTAAGTCTTAAAGAGTAAAAGCGGATGATAAAAAATAAAGGAAAAATGTGCATACCCTTCGTATTTCTCGGTGACTTGACTTCATTCTTTATTTCTCTTCCTTGAGTATTTCCGCATTTTTGTTCCATACAATGCGTTGAACAATCACCGCACCCTTATTCAACAATCTGTTCTTAGCGTTTCAATTCACCCAGACATTCAAGAATTCAAATGATTAAATAAGTTCATACAAAGGCTTGTCTAATATATATTGGAGGAAAATAGACCCCCCCCCCCAAATTTTCTGCACATCCCTATTCAATCATAATTTTACTTGCATTTTCACGTACACTGGTAGACAAGATAGCTTAACTCAAGTCAAAAATTCTTGAAACAAGACTACTAGAAGAAAATCAATAAATTTCTTGGGACAAGAAAAGAAATTCTTGATCCAAGAAATTTGTTTTTAAACTAAAAATTTGATCTTCGCTTAACAAATTGATTTTGAAACAAATCAAAAGTAGGGGAGGAAGGGGTCAATTGAACCATGGGGCAATTGAACCACTCGACTTAAAAAATCGAAAAAATTTAAAAAATGCTTCATCCTCTTAAAATTAGATTCTAATATGTTAAACGCAGATATGATCAAAATTTGAAATCATTTCGATAAAAAAATTTTGAAAAATTGAGATTTTTGTATTTTTAGGCATGTAAACTTTTTTTTCGGCTGGTGACAAATTGTTTAATAATATTTTAAGTTTTGAATTAATTGATAAAGTTTGAATTGTAGTAGTTGTA
Organism: Cotesia vestalis; assembly: GCA_000956155.1. Classification (NCBI taxonomy): domain Eukaryota; kingdom Metazoa; phylum Arthropoda; class Insecta; order Hymenoptera; family Braconidae; genus Cotesia; species Cotesia vestalis. The sequence continues at coordinate 384,998 of JZSA01001950.1, read as the reverse complement.
TATACTTATACTTTATAATCCTCAACTTCGTTTATAGTGATATAATAGTTTATTTATTTATTATTTATTATTAATTATCATAAAATCATATGGGGTCAATTGAACCAGCAGTCGCGGGGACGATTGAACCACGGAGAAGCATGAGACATGCGCGCGCATCTTGACTCTACGTGAAAAAACTCAGGGAAATAACCTAACAATTTGATGAACTGAATTTATAATGAAAATTATTTTTAAATTGATTTTTAATTTATTTAATATAATATCTGTGCATTAAAACGGTGCAACAGTAACGTTACCAAGTAACAATTAATATATTATTTATTAAAAATTCGGGTTTGAGTTTTAAATATTATTGGTTCAATTGACCCCAAGCAGTGGTTCAATTGCCCCCGAGCGGGGGTCAATTGAACCATTCGTCGCGCTTGCATGAATTAATAATTTATAAAAATTCACGTTGTTTATTGACTAATTCATGTATTGATAATGATAATAGACATAATAAACTATCATTCCAAGAAAAAAAAAATTATTATTTAATTTTAATTCAAATAGAAAAAAATTGCTCAACTTTTTTTGGTTCAATTGACCCCTTCCTCCCCTACAAAAATTTATTCCCAAAAATCAATGACGTTAATAAACATTCTGTGATATACATTTTTATATATATAATCGAGATAAAGAAAGGGGTTAAGCTGTTTGAAAGTTATTCCAAGAAAACCGCACTTGAAAAAATTTTTTTTGTAGTTTTGTGTGATTTCTCAAAATCTAATGGTTTGGATCGATTCAAATTGTATTCAAAATCTAAGTTTGGTCAAGCCCTTTCGAATTGCGCCAACTGCGATGAAATCGGTCAAGTCGTTCAAAAGTTATAAGAGATTAATATACATCCACGCACATACGAAAACCATCGCGGAAACATTCGGGGAAGCTTTCTAGGACCTCAAAAGGTCAATATTTGTTGAAAACTCGATTTTCGAAAAACGAGATAAAACCAATAACTTTCCAACTTTTGAAAATTTTCTTAGCGGGAAGTTAAAAATACTTGATTTTTTCAACCTGCCCTAATAGTTATTGATTTAGAATAAAAAATAAAGTAATTAAAATATTCAATGATTAATTACGTAGCTTATTAAATAAAAATATATTGAAAAAAACGCAATAGTGCAAAAAAAAGTAGATTACACCGTGTTAAAATTACACAGATAAGAAACTTATACCGTCTCCAACCTTTATATGAAAAGCTACAGTATGTTGCGTTCGCAGCGCTCCAAAGCTTCAATCGCTAAAGCTTTGTAATTCTGGTCTCAAAGCAACCAATGCGATTTCAATTTTTTTCGTAGTTTTTTTCTTGTTCCTTTCTTCAAAAATAATTGCGATTATTTTTAACTTTTGGTATGAGAATTAATAATTTATAACAATTAAGAAGTTACTGTTTTCCCTTCAATCTAAACTTATTCGATAAATTTGGAAAAATCGTAAAAATAGAATTTTTAAAAGAATGTATAAAAGTATTACTCACATAATTTTTTCAAAGTTAATCATTACTTTACTAATTCATCATGATAATTGATTATATGTACTTAATGAAAATGGAGAAATATCAATGAACGTAAAACTGCAAGCCTACTTTTTTGTTAATAAATATCAACACTTTTTGTTTCATTTTATTCATAAAGTTAGTAAAAAATTTTCGATTTTAAAATTTTGTTCTTCTTTATATTTCAAGGAACTAACTTGATTAAAAAAATTAAATTAGTTGATTATTTCTTTCCTTTTAAATTTCTTAAAGAACAGTTCTGTTCTTCTATTTGCTACAGATGTCCATATCTATGTACATTTATGTACCGCTAAATTTGAGATGTAGAACTTCCGATATTCAAATTCAACGTCTATGATATGGAAGCTACAAATGTATGTAATGTACTTATACGTGAATGCATACATTACGATCACTTATCGTTAAATTGAAATAATAAATGTCAAATAATATATGATTCACGAGTAAAAAATATTCATTTGAATATTCTCACGCTAAAAGATTTGGATTTTATAAAAATTTACCCGACATTGAAGTCGTGAAAAAATGTCACTAGAGTCTCGTAAAAGTTTATGACCTAGTGCGCTACCTACTAGTAGTACGATGAGGAAGAGAACAAATAGTGTAGCAGAGGAGACCAGCGAAGGGTATGAGAAGTGGCTTTTATCTTTCAAACAAGTGTCTATAGAGTTATGGAAATAAAACTTTTAGCGAGGTTTTAAAGTGTTCTAACGACAATAAGAGAAAAAATGAAAAGAAAAATATCCAGAATTTAACACTTTGTTTATTTTTTTTTTCATTTCCAATTAATAGTGAATATCGATGAGATAAAGTCAATGATAGATTCGATACAAATTTTTTTACCCTATTCCAGATATTTTCATTCAATTCAAAGCGATTCTTTTATTTAAAGGTATAAATTTTCAGATTTTTTTAAAAATATAGAAAAAAAATGTTAATCTTTATTTTTGCAGCTTAGGTTTGAGTGTTTTTCGATTTTGCAAAAAAAAAAATAAAAAAAAAAAGACGTTAATTGAATGACGCATTCAGAAGTTCTGTAACGCCTGAAATGAATATCTATCACAGTTTTTTGATGAGTAAAAATGCTATTAAATTAGTTTTTGGAATATTTTTCTGGGAAAACAATTAAATTCTACCCGGAAAAAAATTTTTTCCCGGGTAATCTAAAGATGTTATGAGTTTATATAGTAATTATTCAACGCCAAAAAAGTTTGACCTTTTAAAATACTTTCAAACATCCTAAATCATTTCTTCGATCAAGCGTATTTCTACTAAGGCAAATTGAAAAGACTTTTGCTTATTGGTTTTTCAATATTTTTAATCACAATATACATAATTTATGGAATCAGCTGATAGAATCAAGTAGTTCCGGACAGTGTCTCGAATAGCTTAACTGGTAGAGCCTTTGGAGCGTAACCAAATGTTCTGGGTTCGAGTTCCGGTCTGGGCTGTCCGAATTATTTTTTCGGCTACCGAAAAATTCCTACTGAGTAAGGTCCCCCCTTTCCCTTTATCCTTTATTTCCCCAGTTCCCAAATTTGTCTTTAATCACAAATTTAGCTATGAATTATGGCTAATTTGATGGAATCAGCTGATAGAATCAAAATACTATTTAAGACTCCCGCAAAATCATGACAAAAAATTTGGAAATCGGTTGACCGCGCAGACCTACCCAAATGACTGTTCATATATTTAACTTCAATTTGAGCAAATGAAAAAAAAGGTACTTCCTGACCCTAATGACCAAAGATTAATTAGGAAAAACGAAAATTCACTCCAATATTATTTAAAGCTTCATGAGAATATCCTCCCCGCCCCTCCTCTTATTTTCAAGTAAGCTCGTCTACTTTTTATTAGAAGCATCAAACAAACTGAAGTTCACAAACAATGAATCGATTTTCTTCCAGCGTGATTTAATCGGTAGAATATTACAAAATTTAATTACTAAAATTTATCAAGAAAAAATGAACAGATTGACAGCTCAATTAGGATTCTAGGTATGAAGTTAAACATAACTTATTTTTGTATGGTTTAAAAATAAATATTCTCAATAATTAATACGTTACGGAAACTGTCGATATCAACCCGCATTTGTCAGCTTGTTAAATTGCTAATAACAATCAATCGAAAAGTTGAACTTAATTAAACTTCGTTGCTTATTCCAAGTTATTACCATGCTAATTGAAATGTTATTTTTAATCCAGTAACAAAAAACGCTAAAATATTTTATTGCTGCTGAAAATTTAGCTTGGGTGGAGCAAAGATCTCGGGCAGAATATTTTTACGCTAATGCGAAATTCAATTACCATGCATCATCTACATTAATCTTATATATTTTCTACTATTTAATATTATACGACAGTGTTAAAGTCTTTTTTTACTTCATTTTTTTCTTTATCAACTTTTTTTGTAATTTTCTGTTACAGAATTTTATAACTTAATACTTATACTTATATAATAGATAAATGTCATGATGTAATGTTATATCAGTGTGTGTGTGTGTGTGTGTGGGTGTGTGTGGGTGTGTGTTTCTGTGTACGTGCTATTAATTAATGACAGTCATTACGTAGACTATATATTAGAAACTGTATAGCCACCATACATAGACTATACAAAAAAATTTTACGCTTTTTTTAACTCTACGTACGTATTTTGCCGGCTAGGCTACCTCTCCACAACGCTCCATACGGAACTTCGTTTCAAAAATTGAAAATAATTATGAAGTAATTGCTATTAATTAGTTATTAATTGTAATTAGTTGTGAAAAACGGATTTTCGAATTTTATCTAATGATAAAAACTGCTCGCGTCTGATGGACTTGAACCCGGTACCTCATGGTTGACAATCTTCTACGCTTCTCACTGGCCTCCCCGTACAAAAAAAATTCTGATTCAACATGAATTTAATATTGAAATTCATATTTTGACACAAACATGAATTAGTTTTGAGATCAATCTAAATTTGAAATTGATTTGTAGATAGAAATTAGCACGCCTGTAGAACTTCCGATTCTGCTCCAGAATTTTAATTAATTAAAATTCTTAAGTTTTTAATTAATTAAAAGTCTTAAGACTTAAAAATACTTTATGTATAAAATTTATCCTAAATATTATTAAATGTTTATTAAAATTCTGATTCAGGATTGAAGGTTCTACAGGCATGCTCATTTCTATCTACAACTCAATTTTAAATTTGGATTGATCTCAAAACTAATTCATTTTTGTGTCAAAATATGAATTTCAATCTTAAATTCATTCTGAATCAGATTTTTTTTTTTGCACGGGTAAATTACATTCTTCCAAGGTCTATGTTTATTCAATTTCTATAAATTCTCTATAGGAATCCATACTTCCGATGTGAATTTCCCATACAGAAATCGATGAACCCTCAGGTTCTTATTTGGATTCCTATAGAAATTTATATTCCCTGTGTGGATTTCCCACATAAGAATCCATGTATCCACAGGTTCCTATGTGGATTCCTATAAGAATCCATACTTCCTATGTGGATCCCATATAAACTCATGTGGATTTTTTTGACAGAGATAGGAATAAATGAGAAAACTATATTGCACTCTGACCCAAGTAGAGAAAACTCATGCGAAATTTTTGAACAAACTTAAGAGAGAAGGTAAGGGCTCAAGAAATAGACAAATAATTAGACATTGTTTCCCTTAATTAGTGGAAATAAATAACGCCCTAAAATTCGACACCTTTACGATTTTTACCAAAAATCTCTGGCATTGTTCTACACTGAAAAAAAAGTTTTCTACCCGGCAGCATCTACTGTATAGTAACTAGATAGTAACGAGTGGATCGTTGCGGGTACAATCCGTACAGCTATGAGTAGCAGTCGAATACTGACCGTCACGATCTATTCGGTGCCATTCACGAAACTATTGCTGCCGTTAGTATACAGTTTTCCTAATCTCACTTTCCTCTAAACAGCAACGTATGGATACTGACAGTCGCGATACTGTACAGTGCGGAGCAGAAAACTTTTTTCTCAGTGTAGACGTCCTAGTGTTAACCTCGTCTAAAGTTTATTAAGTTTTTGAAACCACGTGTAGAGGTACAATTGAATTGTTTTTTAAAGTGAATTTATGTTATGTAAAGAATAAATTTAAACATACCAACGAATAATATCAGCAAATTTGTAAACTTAGTTACATTGAAATTCACTGCATCAAAGAAAATATTAACCTTTAATCACTGTGTAATAACTGTTGTTTAAATAATATTATTAATCGAATTTGAACAATATGTGTGTTAAATTATTTATTTAGACGAACCTGTCATTCTCAATAAATTAAATCTCGGAAGTTCTCGGTCTATTAGCCTAGGGCCGAATACTTAAAAACTGAATATTTTGAATGTAAAATTAATTAATCATCGATAATCAATTAATTTTTTTTTTACATCACATGAGGTTTCAAATAAAGAAAGATTTGTTTAATTTGATTAAATACAAGATAAAATATAAAATAATAATTGTCAAATCGTTTCGGCATTGGGTTTCGTTCCGGTGTTGGGTCTCTCTTCACCTTAGTCACTGATTCAGAATTAGAGCGTCTATAATTTTTTTATCAAAAGCAGTATTGAAAATCTTTGACAGAACGCGTATGATTGCTAAATCTTTTTCTTATTACAAGAGAGTTAATTTTGAGGTGTGAAGTTATGAAATATTTTTTTATTCCTCTGAAAAGTTTATCTGATTTTAGTTTTCAGTTTAGTCATCTATTCAACGAATTTTTGTTTATTACAACTTGTTAATTAACGAAACCATTTTTAGCATAAAAATGATTGTTGTATATTTTACATTTCACATTTCCGTTCCCTCACCGCTCATTATACAATTATTAAAACTTATTGCAATAAAATAAATTAAAAGCAATTTTTTTCGTCACTTTGTTGGTTCCATCATGTTCAACTTCTCGGTGTAAATTTTAATGAGTATGCTTAGTCACGTGGATCAATTATAAAAGAACTTGAAATGCGTCCTTATGGCACCAGAAAGCATACCTTGTTGCCAGATTTCCTGTGAGACTAAAAACAGCTATACGTAGTTTTCATAGTACAGCATACAGCAATCGCTTCCTATTTATGCACACATAATGTAACAGACACTGTTAAAGTTAGAGATGAATATAGAAGTAAGATAAAACGAGTCTAGCGTATGGTATAAATATAATGTAAGAGAGGAAAAGGTAATTCCCATTCCAGACAGCTCTGATTGCAAGTATACTACTCTCATACTCTCATCTCTTTACTCTTTCTCTGTACAGTAAAGTATAGTATAATAATATAGGTATGTGTATAGCGGCATTGTACATTTACGTCAGTGGAGCATGCCTACATGACCCCTAGTGGCCAATTAGTGCAGTCTATGTGCACTGGTTGTATAGAGACTGTTAGCTATACTATTTGAGCTAAACGAGACAGAAGTTGACTAGTATCCCGTTTTCACCTAGTCTTATGCTTCATGTATTTACGACATTTGATTGGTGAACCTGTTAACGACAAGGGTAGTTTTCAAACTTTGATAAACTTGCGGTGTTTAGTTTATACCGTTGAGGAATAAATAATATATGCGACTTCTTCACTAAATTTATCATATTCTGCTATATTACTATTTAATTACTTCGCAAAAGTGACCATTATCTGTCTGAACGATTTTACTCTCGTAAGATGATTAAAACTTTTAGGTTAAATCCGAAAAGAATGAAGAAATAAAACACTCTGCGTACGGAGTTAATCTGAAGTTTTTTTTTAGCGTAGTGATTCTGAAGTGAATCTGAATTTTTATCCGGAAAACTACTCAATACAGAGTTCTTAGATTAAAATCGATTTTGTTCAGCTGAAACAAGTTTGTGCCAAGTAGAAGTAGTGTTGGAAATTTCCGACGAAGTGGGCCTGTAGGAAAAAAAATTGAAAATAAAAAAGTACATCATAAATTCTTCATCCAAAAATAATTCTCTTTAACAAAGAATTATTTTGTTTTCTTCTGATAATTTCATATTTGGGATTCAAAAAATATTTTCTTCGTTTAAATAACGAAGAAAATCTTTTATCAAAATATAACTCTACTCTTTCATTCGATATTTAGAACACCTGAAATGAAAAGCCTACCAAAATTTGAAAAAAAAAAAAAAAAAAAAAATAAGATTATATCGTGTTTATGAAGATCAAAATATTTGTGAATTTGTTGTTCTTTATTGCTAACACTCAACGTAATACACACAATATTAATCATTTCATAACTTTTCAACGTTCATAAACCAAATATCTTCCATTTCATACTTGAAAATTTCTAAAGCTAATTACAATTCATTCCAAGCGTAAATTACAGTTTTATTGTTGATACAACAATATTGTGTCACCTGAGATGAATATCGTAATAATGATTTTACAAGATTTAACTGTCTTCAAAGGTTCATGAAGAACGAAATAAAACTTTTAGAATTAATTCTTTGTTACACTAGAGCAAATTACAATTTATTTTATGTTTTAACGAACTATTCAAATACTTTTAAAAGATAAATTTGAAGAAGTATATACTTTTTGAATTTTCAATAGCAATAAAAAGTAAAAAACGAATAATTTGAGAAACAAACTAAATAAAAAGGATTAATGTTAATTGGATAAGTTATAAAGTGCATTTGACTGGATTGAGCGGGTATTTTCTTTTGAAAAGTTGTTTTCTGAATGTTTGTGTGTAAAAACTTACATCGGAAGTTTTGAGGTTTCTTGTTGAGATTTATCGATTGATGTCGTACTCCTCGAACTAGAAAAAAAATTAACAAAAAATATTTTACTGACGTTTATTTGATATTTTATAAAAATAAAAATTTTTCAAATAAACATCTTCAAAAAAATTTATACCGAAACTAAAAAAAGGCATTCGGCAGCCGAAATGTGAATGGAATTCATTAATTGATATAAAAAATTATAAAATAAAATACGCTTTTAACCGGTGAGGTTAGCCGAGTGGTCTAAGGCGCATGGCCTATTGAGCACTCGAACTGGCTCACCGGCCAGGCGTGGGTTCGAATCCCAAGCTGGTCTTGGAAACCATCTTGGTTGATATTCGACCCTTGCCGTGTAGATTAAGATTTTCCCAACCCAAAAAGACCCCACTCCCAACAGTTAAAGTCGGCGATATGACCACGGCAATTAAAACCGACTCTAAAAAATAATTAATTAAAAAAAAACAAAATAAAATAAAAAAATGCTTTTATGAAACTTATTTTCAACATCAATACGTTGGTTTTTTATAAATTTTGATTTTCTATAAATCATCCATTTACCATATTCTCTAAACTCTTGTACGATTATAATCTTTTTTAAGATATAATTACATAATCCAGGATATTGTGTTAGTTTCTTCTGAAAGACTATTAAATAAATTACTAATGTATTCGTTAAAACGAATGCACTAGTAAAATTTCATTAGAATTACAGAAAATTTTCCTCTGAGTATCTTATGTATATGTGAAAATTAAAGCTTATTTTATAAGCCATTACATGCTTTTTACAGAAATTGAATAAGTGAATGCATTCGAAAGTTAATTAAAAAAAAAAAAATGAAATGAAAGAGTGAGATTTCGAATTTTCAAAATTTTCAAACTATTGCCATTTATAAACTGACCGATCGATTTTGCTCATACACTGATAGAAGGATTTAGTTCTATTTAATAAGATTTAGTCATAGTTACCAAATGATTTAGTAACAAACCTTTCATTACCGACTATTTAGTAATAGTTACTAAATCATTTATCAAAGCCCATTCATTTCCACCAAATAAATATTTAGTAGTATTTAACACATAATTTATTGGTACTCAATAAATCGTTTATTAGTATTAAAGAAATAAATTCAACTAATTTTAGAGTATAACCTAATTTTTTTACTCAAATAAATCAAAATAATTGAAACAAATAATTTTAAGCAAAAATTTAAGGCATTATAAAGAAAAGAGTCTCATTAAATTATAATTTTTTGTTTGAGACATTTATAAAATTTAAAATTAAACAAGTTTTTAACATATCTATAATAGACAAATTGAAAATTTTAAACTAAATCATCAATTTCAGAATTTGTATTTTATACGGCACTGTGATCCTGAATGAACTCTACTGGTAATTCAATTCATTAATCATTTGAGTTTGTTCAATATTCAGTACCAGAGCTAATTCAAAATTTTGATTATCTGCTATCTGTAAAATAAACCAAAGAATAATTACTTCATTCAATAATTACGTTACATCCGACTTCAACAAAAATATATTTTACAATGATAATATAATAACAATGACAATTTAAAATTGAGATAATTATATTTCAAATGACAACAAATAATATTACCAAACAAAAGTTCAACCTACAGATTCCCTATATTTCTTGTGTGAACAAAGACGTAAACCAATACTGGGAATAATTTTTTTTTTTGGCTTTCTTCACCGAGAGTTTCAAGGCTAGTAATATGGTTTGCTACAGATAAAAGGTACAAATAAATATGTAAAATCAGAATTACTTCAGAAAGCAGAATGTAAATGATTAAATGACTTATACAAAGTTAATAGATCATGTGTCACATTGAAATTGAATAAAGGCGAACTTACCAAATAAAACCGAGTACGGTTCACTCAAATTTCATGATTTTAATATCTCAGAATATTATAATCAAAATATAATATTCAAAACAAAAACAGTCACAAAAATGTTCTAAAACAGTCACAAAACTATTCCAAAATAATAACAAAAATGTTCCAAAATAGTAACCAAAATGCTCTAAAATAGTCACGAAAGTGTTCCAAAGAAGTCAGAAGGTCACAAATCTATCCCGAAATAATTGCAAAAATGTTTCAAAATATTGTCGAGTGTTTTAAAAAAGTCACAAAAGTTATAGACTAAAAAAATAAAACTAGAGAAAAACACTAAGGATTTCAACTTTTTTTTCTTAAGGAACCCATTTTGCCCCCCCCCCTCCTACAATAGTTTGAAATCTACTAAAAATGCTGCTGGTAGTAACATTGAAGTTTCGGGTTAATAAATGAATAGGAAAAACCAAAATTATTTCAGTTCATGCTACAAACTGTAAACTTTTTTTCTCCTTATTTATATCTTATATCAAAAATTTCAATCAAAATTTATGGGATTTCATTCAATTCTTATTAATTTCATTTTTTTTATTATTTTCAGGTGAGTTCGGAAGTTCATTCTTTCTAACATCTCTTTTTTTATGAGAAGAAATCAACATTGTAAGTTTTTCTTTATTTTTTACATACTTCAAGTTTATTTTTATCATAGATATTAGAGATTATTGAAAATTTTCTCTAGTGGTCTATATTTATGATATTCTATGCAGAGGTTAATTTCGTTCCCACCAAGCCGTCAGTTAATCCGACTATCGGCTATTGAAGTTTAGCTTCAGGTGGTCTTGTATGCTTCCAATTTTCAGTAAGATGTCGGATAGATTCTTTGGAAGTTAAGGTATCTTAAGACTTGATACTTTGATAAAATAACCAAGAGATATTCTGATATATAAAGCTTCTTTGGATTATTAGAGCTGGAAAATATAAACCGTGATACCGTAGTTTACACTAGAACAATAATCGATAAGCGAAGACTTAAACAAACACGATACCTATCATGAATGTCTCCAATTTCCTTACTCTAAAACAAATAGCAACTTCAATAAAAGACTCGGTTATAAAAGTCGTTTCTTTTCCAAAATATTTTCACAAAAATAGAAAAACATGTAAAAGTACAAATAAATCTCTTTTGATTTCGTTCATTCTTAATTTTATCAAATCATTACGTATCTAATTTTCCGAAATTCTCCATCATACACGGAAAAAAATAATCGGTAGCATCCATCGATTGGTACTAAGTTGGCTCAACCGAAAAAATCGGTAGCCTCTACAAAAAAAAGATCGGTTAGGAATAACTTCCTAGAACCTCAAAACATCGAGATCTGATGAAGAATCGATTTTCGAAAACTAAGATGAAAGCAATAATTTCCTGATTTTTGTGAAAATCATTTATTTTCATAGCGGGATGTTATAAAATATTAAAATTATCAGTAAAATTTTGAGATCTCAAATTTTTTTTAATCAGAAAAGAACAAAATCGTAATTTAATAAAATATCTTAAACACATCGTATATCTTCATTAATAATACCACATTAATTTGAAATGCTTGCAGAATAAAAGAAAAAGTTAAAAACAAAAAAACAAAATTTAAATGATATCAGACTTATGTTTTGGCACATACCAAATGGTGATAGAGGAAAAAATAGATGTGAAGGGAGTACAAGACGCTCGTGATGACACCAGATGTCGCGATTCACGTTATGGTTCTCATGCGGTTTTTCACTTAATGCTTTTTTTACATAAATTTTCCTAATTGTCTGCAGCAATTTTAACGTTTTTATTCATCGTTTTAATATTTTCTTTTTCGTCTACTGTATATTTCTTCTCGCACTGCTGTGAGCACTTCAATAATCAGAGCTTCTGGGTATTTGCTCATGTGGAAATACGAGTCGTAGAGGCAGATAATCGCCCCAACTATTTTAGTATGTTTTATTTTTTTTTTGTTTATTACTTCCAACTGTATGCTATTTGTTCATCATTTACATTATTTTTATAAATTTTTGTTAACTTATTTTGTATTAGATATTTTTTTATTCACTTATTAGTAATAAGTTATTACATATGATCAAAATAAATGAACCAGAAATAACCTAATGGTTTTAATAAATTTATTCAAGCGCATTCATTCGCTAAAAACGAATATCTGTATTTTTCATACACAATATATAATACAGTGAATATTCTGATCACTTAAATATTTAATTCGTGTCCATGTGAGGTGCAATAAACGGTTGTAACACAAAAAAAAATGTTGCGCACTGTGCAAAATTTGGAAAAGATTTTTACATGCTACATTATACTTCGAACTTTTTTGAATATTTTCTCGTTATTGTACCAGAAAAAGTTAGGAAGGATTTTACTGCACAGATGAAGCAGTAATTAAAATAATCTTTTTATAAATTATTGCTTGTAACATTCTTAAATACATGGTTATTAATCGATATTAATTACTTTGATATATCTTTTGAGTCTGTCATGCCTTATATAAATAGAATGCTACATTTTTTTTCATGCGTAATTTTCTATTGAATTTTTTTAGTTTGTTAAACTTGTTTCCAAAAGCCGATTGGCGTGAATTAATGTAATAAATAAATCGATAAATAAATTTCTGCTGCTATAAACAGTTTTAATTTTTTAATCAAGGAGTTAATTTTTAGGCTTAAGAAAACTGAATATGTTGAAAACAGAGTAAAATTTTGAAGAAAATTTTTTTCTTATGTTGAATAAATTTTTTTTTAGACATACAAAAACCTGAAAACCGATTGACCCTGCTTTCCACTATTTCCGCGCTCAAAACGATAGAAATTTTACCAATTAATTAATCTTGAATCAGAGATATTCGAAAATGAAGACCGTAAATAAATTCCTTACGTTTTTTTTTAGATTATTTCAAAAAGTTGAACATTAAGTGTAAAATTTGTTAGAAGAAATGCTAACAAGAACTGACAGTTAATCAATTGATTCTAATTACCCTATCAGTTGGATGTATAAAGTTCATTGGAATCTCTTGAGACCGAAGCCGTAAAGCTAGAATATTTTATAAAAGACAAAATTTAGACGATGAGAGCCAAACTTAAATGAAGTTTATTGTGTAGTTGGGAAAATCATCTAGTGAGATGGGTTGAAAAAACAAACTCACTTTACCAATTCTCTTTTTCATTTCTTTTTATTTATTCTGGTTTCCGCAATAATAATCTTTGTTTATCTTTGTGGTTCGCGCTGTACAAAAATAAATACGATAGTATTATAGAAAAGATATCGTATAAAGAAGACGTAAACACTGTAGTCGACGAGGAACTGAACGGCAGAACAATGCTATTTTAAAGATACACACATCTTTAGCAACTTTCCGCACTTTAATGTCTTTTGTTTATCTTTAAGATGCTTCGCAAAATATTTACTTTTATTTTACATAATTCATTTTCCTAATTACTACTCATGTTCCCGATTCTGCCTTCATTTCCTTGAATTTCATCACTTATTCGAATAAATTTACATACATCATGCATATAGTTAAATAATTCATGTTAGTAGTAGTTATATACATTAAATTTTTGAAATATAAGTTATTGCATACTTCGATAATGATTCAAAAATGTTTTAATGAAACAAAAAAAAACCTGTGTTATCACTACCCATATATAAAAATCCGTTAACACTAGGTCCCAAAATTTTTATCACTTTAATTGATTTCAATCGGTGAAAATATAATTTAACGATAATAAAAAACTCGCCATTCCAGCAGTTATCTTTATGGAAATAAATCTAAAAAAAAAAGGGTCAAATATTTTTTTGCGGATTGGAAAAAAATTTTAACAATTAATTTCCGTAAGGACCCGAAGTATTTGAATAAAATTTATTAGATAGATATGAGTTTTATTTGTATCACAATTATGTGTTTTACAAAACGTTAACATTAAAGTTAGTATTTTTAAATATTATAAATATTTTTCTCTACAAACTAAAGGTACGATTCCATTCATTATTATTACATATGAGGTATTAGTCTTTAGTAACATATCATTTTTTTAAATGATTTTTCTGCCTGTTCAGCTTTTTATGTTAGAAATAAAATTTGTTATGAATTCTTTCTATATTCAATACACAGTAAAAAATTTTCGTCATTGTGTAGAGTGTTAAAATTTGTGTGTAAAATATTACACTCTAGTGTGTAGAATTTAACATTCTAGTGTGTTAAATCATTAAATCAACAAATGAGAATGTTAAATTTTACACACTAGAGTGTAATATTCTACACACAAATTTTAACACTCTACACAATGACGAAATAGTATATTACACTACAAGTGATAACAGATATAATGACTACAATTTATTATTCTTCACTCTCTACTAAGAAGTTAAAACAAACGTTCCGAAATTCATCAAATCTACCAACTGCTATTACCTCAGTACGATCTCAGTAGGCAACAAATTTCAAACTCGAGCCAGTGTCAATTAAAGTGCGTGTCAAATGAAGATGTTTTCACGTGTATATGTGTAGGTGAATGTACGTAACTACGTTAGCCGTAGTAGCTAGTTAGTCACAATTTGTTGTGTATTTGTTTAGCACTCTCTCTCTCTCTCTCTCTCTCTAAGACTTTTCATCTCAGAATTTTTTTTCCTTCCCCTCCATCAGATGCTACAATGGCGTCTATTATTTCTAGGAAACCCTGTATATTTCTAATACTTTTCTTCTTTATGAAATTATATCTTTAAGCCTTGCATTACGTCCATCAATACCAGTACAATTGAATCGGTTCGAAAGGCTCGCTATTTTAAATCTAAATCCCTGCATAGTATCAACCGTTGTATAAATTTTACTCCGTAAGACTCTATATTGGATCAGCATACATAGACTCAACACCTGGAAATGTACTGAAATACAAATTTTTAAGCAGTGATTTTTATGCACTCTGATGTATTTGTTAAAGCTTATAAGAAAAATATTGTGCTTTTTCGGAATAAATTATTAGCTTTCTACGAAAACAACAACATTGACAAAATATCAATATACTCCCGCGTGAAAATTTTCTGACTTGTTCGTAGAAAAATTTTACTACATCCTGATATGCTCATATATAGCCGGATATATTTTATATATTTGATTTTTACTTGTATACCGGTTTTGGTTTTTACAAGGCTGAATAGATGGTAGTTGTCGCATTCAGCGACTGTGCCACCATCATGTGTGTATTCTGTCCTGTTCTTTCTACTTTTGGACCCCAGAACATCCCATTTCACTCCTATATTTCACCTTATTATCAATTTTATTTTTCGCACATTTAGTTATCACATTCAAATACTCTCAATTATTATTGTCACTGCGGCTGTGGACTGACTTGTGCTTTTTGTACTGCATTCGCCCTATTCTTCACCTCGTTCCATAGTCTATAGGTTGTTGGAATAGTGACATGGGGAAACCACAGAAAAAACCCATGCCAGTGCAGTTCGGCTACTGGAGCGACCCTCGACGGTTGGTGTTGGAACTATTCTAATAACCGTCGGGGCTCGAACCCTCGCCTCACGACACGGTGTACGAACGGACTAATGACTTAGTCCACTCGGCCGTCATGCCGCTTTATGTGGCTGGATATAAAAATTGGTTACATCAGAATATCTGCTCTCTTGAAAGAAATCAATGGAATTCAACTAGAATTAACCAATGAATGACACTTTCACTGGTGAATCAGTAGATTTCCACTGATTTAACCAGTGGACATAACAGCGCGCATGCGTGCATATATTTCGTTTACTGATTCACTAGTGAAATTGCATTCACTGGTGAATCAGTGAAATTCCACTGAATTCTTTCAAGAGAGTAGGTTCATACGGCACAATATGTCCACATATAACTTGATATGACCATATCAGGCTTAATATCGTCATATGTATCTACATATAACTTTTTGGTAGAAGTTGGTATTAACAATCTCCTACCAAGGGCGCATGATCGCTGAATTTTCTCTTTATAAGAGAGTTAAGTTTGAGGGGTTTAATTACAAAACAAAATTTGTTTTTTGACCCTTCTAAAAAGCTTATCTGATGACGTTGGTTCTTACTTTAATCAACTACTAAACCAATTTTTATTTATTAAGACATGTTAATTAACGTACATTAGTAGAAAAAAGTAAAATTCGGAAATTATAATCAATAATTTTTTTGTTCTTATAAATTAGTATGATACGGCTATATCAAGTCAAACATGAAAATCGGCCATACATGACCATATTACAAAATTTTATCACGGACTCAAGAGTATTTCAGACATTTTAAGAATTATATTTTCCATACTTTATAAAATCTAAAATAGCTATTAGATAGGAACAATATAAAAGAAGCTTTCATATTTTGTTCAGTGCATCTTTCAAAAACGTATTGAGAGACATTTATATTAAGCTTTAAAATCCCAAGATCATTTTCAGATGCATGGGTACTCACCCACAACTTCCACGAGACCGTACCCTTCTGGACCTTACCCGTCGCCTCAAGAACAATGGAGGCATTGAACGAAAAGCTTAGATAGATTAATTCAGCTCGGTAGTGCGGATCACGAAGAGACAGTAGGTTTCCAAAATAATAAGTGACTTTTACGTTATAGAAAAGACTCAATCATTTATTTTTACCGATTAAAATTAAATTTAAAAAAGAACATTTTTTTTACCTAAATAATATTAGGTAGTTTCATACTTTCACCGAAACGTTGATTCAATAAGCTCAACTTTATGTTAGCTGTCCTAACTTTTTCTTCAAACTAAGTTGTAGAGTGGTCTCTTGAGCTTATGATCTTAAGTTTAGGTTTGTTTAAAGGATAAAAAGAAAAAAAAAATAAAACAAAAACCAACTCCGTAATCCAGTGGATCTTATTGATAGACATGAATAAATACATTTTACTCACAACTCGCTTCACCATTAATTTTTTCACTCAATTTTTAGCAGTATCATACATCTCTGTAAATATACATATATACCTTTTTTTCACTCATTATTCACTGAAAATAGTTTATAGCACTGCGTTAAAGAGTAGGTTCGCGCGGCTCGTATTCTGGAGCTTTTTATTGTTTTTAAAATAAAAAAGTAGGTCAGTACTATTCTAACCCTTCTCTCACCGCCTATCCTCTTACACAACACTTGCCTCATATTCCACATAATTATGTTATTATTCTTATTGTTCTTTTTTTTTTTCTAAAGTGATATACACCCAATAATTTTATTTAAGTTTTTAATAAATCAAACCTAATCGTAATAACAATTTTAATCTTAATGTGAACATGTAATTTATTAATTATTTATGCAATAAATAAATGTATTTTTATTTTTAATATTTTATTTTTTTAATCATTTTAATTTCAACACTCGCATTACAATATTATCGAGTTATATTCTTTATCATTCAGTAATTTAGTCGATGATAGAAAAAAAATTTGAGATATTCATTATTAAAAAAAAATTTATCAAATAATTCAACTGCAATTCCAGCAGATTCTCGAAAAAAAGTAATAAAAGACATACAGAAGGTGAATGGTTATGATCGAATCAAATATAGCGCAGACAAGAATCTATAGAGATGAAAAAAAAAAATAAAAAAATAAGAAACTGTAAAAAAATGATCTCGTTGCGATGAGTTATTGGCATAGATAAGAAAGACGAAGCTATCGAAGAAACTAAAGAGTAAAAAAAGTATAACCTTTCGAGAAGTGGTGAGACAGACTGGAGACAGAAAATGACGGCTGATAAAAAGCGACATTACTATCTCTTGGATACGGAGTGATCCGCGAGAGTGACTCGCAGACTAAGACGTAAAAGGGCTAAAGAAGGATTTTAGAGGAAGGAATATACTCCTACCCGATATCTCGAATGGAAAACGAACGAACGGTAGTCGAGTCGTGTTCCTTACGAGGCTCTTAAATTAAATTACATGCAGTCGCCACAGTCACAGCGGCACACTTGGCACGAGTATCACCCCCTTTCGCCTCCTTTACTTGCCATCCTCCATGCATAATGCATGCGGTATTTTGCGAGCTACCTCGGGAACGCAATTCAGAACGCCGAGAGAGACTCGTTCCACCTTTTCTGAGGTTCCTTTCAGATAGGGGTGAGACTACCTACCCCTCGCGTACTTCTTGAGCGCTCTGAGACGCCTAATAAAAGCGTAAACATTGCCGATCTTACAAGCACGACTACTTTCACCACTATACTGTTATACATTTAACTGTATGTATATTTATATATAGAAGTGCCATTGTCTTGCATGCGATTTTATAGTTACTATGCATTTACACTTGCTGCAGAAAAAAAAAAAAAACAACAATATTCCTATCCTCTGAAATTATTCATTTCTGCGATAAAATTATCTGGCTTAAATAGACTGAATTTAAAGTGATGCACGAAAATTTATAGTTGTGTAAATTACCAAATAACAAGCATTACAGCTCGAAAAAATAAAATTTAGCTTCTATAATATACAGAAAAATAAAATTTTTATATTCAGTGTTTAAATTATACAAATGAGAAATATATGCTAAAATGTACGTCATAAAATGTTTTGTTTTTACACATTAATAAATAATGATGCGGATTATAATTTTGTTTATGCAAAACAATAGTATTAAATTATGTAGATAGTTTGTTAAATTAGTTATGAAAGGAATTAAATTGTAAAAAGCTAACTAGCATGTGCAGAACTGTCTGTTAAGATAAGGTTTGGCATTAAGATGAATCTTTTACTGACGATAGATTTTAAATTGAAAGAATCTTGTGACTCAATCGATAACAATAACAATGAAATCGTATCTGACAATTACTTTTACAACTTATCCATATGTTTTTCAACTTAAACTTCAATAAAACGTGACAGTTTAACTTAAAACTATTGGCTTTCTTTACGTTTTTTTTTTTCCTACAATTGTGTTAGTCAGTAAGTTTTTATATTTTATAAAATTGAGTTTTACGCTAACACGGTTGAAAAAATTTAATAATTTGATTCAATCATCAACTACAAATAGTGACTGTTTTTGATTTTATAAAAAAACAGATATTATGATAACATAATTCAAAAAATCGATTTTGTAATATGTTCTATGAAAATGATAATACTTTAAATCCTGCAGTATTTCTTCTTCTCCTCTTCCGAAGGGAACATTTTTTTTGTCATATCAAACCCAAAAGTTGGATTTTCGGGCAACATGCAGAGGGCGCCAACTATACGATTTCTGGCAATCTATAGTTTAGTTAACTTATTTCGCACTCGTATCGAGAAGTAACTTCTCTCTCTCTTTATCAGTCTCTACATTTCTGCACGACTACTAAAACACGCTATAGATGAATCGAATTATCTTTTTACCCTTCGTTGGTACTTAACCTATAGAGACTCGCTATAGTGTGAGCGAGAATCTAAAAAAGACGCGACCAATGAAGGATTAATTGTTTAAAAAACAATATAAAATAACATGAAATTTAAAAAATAACCTATTAACGAAATAATTAGAAACTATTACTTAATATTATATCATTAGTACTGTATGTTTTGACATAATTCTTGTGCTTTTCAATAAAATGAACGGTAACTAAACATTTTTGACTGTTTCTCTCTCAAATCCAACTTCCATGGTTGATATGACAAAAAATTTCGTTCAATACTTTATGCTCGAAGGTAGGAACCCTGACAGACTTGAAATGAAGGCACACGTTTGAGGCTATGGATACATTCTCATCAAGACCTCGTACTATATCCGGACTCGCTTCGCTCGGCCTAATAACTAATTCGGTCTTGATAAGAATGCGCCCATAGCCTCAAACTCGCGACACCACTTAAAGCCGCCAGAATTCCTATCTTTGCGTATATGGATCGAAAATAACTATTATTAAGTAATTTCAAGAATTTAAAAATCTACTTACTTTATATCTCCTACTTAATTGAATGCACTGTAAATTCAAGTGTTTTAACAAAACACACTTAAAGTGTTTTGTTCCTATCTTGAAGCATTGTAGTCACTTTTAAAACACTTGGATTTACAGTGTATTAAAAAGTAATTTGTAATGTTTCTTGTTACCAGTATATACTTAATAAAGCAAGAAATATTTCATCTCTGACATATCGATATGATTAAATAAGTTTTTTATAGTTGCATTTGGTTATCAGAAAAGTCTCGACTAGAATTTTTGCCTTTTGACAGAAACATAAAATTTACAGTGATTGTTAGTTTTGTTATATTAAGTTTTTATATTATTTCTGAGTAGATTAAATTTTTCCATTAATTGTATTTTATTTATTTCTTGTCCATTTTATTTTGTAATCGTGAATGTGGTTAAATGTCAAGTTTTAAAATGAAAACTAAATAAGCATCAAGAATAATATAAAAATAAACCTATAAAATAAAATTTTAATAATCAATTGATAATATATATTAAAATAGCGGTAAAATTTCTTGAATTAATCTTGTTTGTACTGAAATTACGGAAATTTAAACGTCAAAAAAATCGAAACATCATTTTAGACACGGTTTTAAAAACTATAATATTTCATTTTCAACAGTCACACAGTATCTGTAAGTACCTAGTAACTATTGATTTGTGAAAAAAAAAAATAAAATAAAAAAACTTTTTTAATTTGACCGAACAAGTTTGGGAAATTCAAAAGTATTTATCTTATGATTTTTATTCAATTTTCAATGAAAAAAATAGTATTGCTAGCTTTTATTGAGTAAAGTAGAACGAAGTTGTATAAGTAAAACGAAGTACTGAATTAGTATTCGTATACTCATACTAACCTATTAGTGTATTACGAATATAACGAAGTAAGAGAATAGCTTATAACGTCTACGTTTTCAAATAAATAACTAATTAAATCCCCGGCTCGAAATTTACTCGCTGGATTCCAGGCTCTTAAACGAGGATCGCGTCAAAACAACCAAACATAAACAAAACACTTCATTTTAATTAATAAATCAAAGAAAAGAAAATCTCTTTATTGGCCTGATCATGTTAACAAACCATATAAACGATACATAAGAACACTCTTTTCACACATATACAACCATATTCACGGTTCAGAATCAAAAACGCGGTCCAAAATCAATAAACAATATAAACACTGTAAGTAATAACCAATAGAAACTAATACAATAGACCATTATATTCAAACATACACGACGGTATTCGTGGTTTAAACTCAAAAACGCGGTCTACAAACACAAGCTGGTTTCTCAGTAAATCCCCCCCCCCAGGGTGATTAGTCGTCAGCCCTGGGGGCCCTAAACTCTACCCCGAAAGCAAGTGGAGAGTGTCCTCCTAGCCCCTACCTACACGGCTTATGATCACCTACCGTACCTCAGCTGAAGGCCTTGGCGCAGGGAGTCGCACTTTCCTCATGTCGGTCTACGATAGTTACCTGGGTCTTGGTCAGACTCCAAGTAGAGTATCATTCTCTAGAATTACTTGGTGAAGAGTATTCAACCGAAGAGTACTTCACATATTTTTGAAGCACACAACAAAAGAGAAATCTTCGCCCTCTATCGAGGCTCGCGCAAGCTCAACAATCGTCGAAAATTTCTAAGTTTTTATTTTCCGCAAAATAAATTAGTCGAGTCGCTCATAATTATTTTCTATTTTAATCTTTATTCTTTCATTATCTATCCATTCCGTCGGCCAAATTCTAAGTATTTATTCTTCAAAATAATTTCTTACAAAATTATTTCTTTTCCATACTAAATCGGCTTGGGACTTAAAATAATTTCCTATTCTTTTAAATTCTTTTACAATTATTTTCTTTTAGTCGCTAAACTCGCTCGGCTTCAAAATAATTTCTCACACTTTTCAAACTTATAATTTTCCCAAACTTACAGTAACAATAATTTAATAATTTTAACTAAATAATACAATAATGAAAATTAATAATAATCCTCGTAATAATCCTAAGATTGTTTTTATTGATTTTTAAATAAATTAATAATAACAAACGAAAATACTCCAATACAAAAGTAAGACCTTCGTCACAGGCCTGACCTTAACTGGTTAAGAAGACTGCACCACCATAAATAAATAGTGAAAAAATTTTCTAATATGATCTGATATTGCCCGATAAGCCCATATACAATTATTCGATCAGATCAGGCTATATAGCCAC
The DNA here is from genome assembly GCA_000956155.1 of Cotesia vestalis. Classification (NCBI taxonomy): domain Eukaryota; kingdom Metazoa; phylum Arthropoda; class Insecta; order Hymenoptera; family Braconidae; genus Cotesia; species Cotesia vestalis. Next base: position 362,658 of record JZSA01001950.1, on the reverse strand, counting down.
ATCCAAACATTTTTGTATGAAAATGGAAATAAAAAATGAAAAGCATAGTTTTTAATATCATTTATTGTTAAGATAATATTTTAAAACTGATATAATTAAATTAGATACAAAATGGATTCAGTAATATATAGTGTTCATTTGGTAAAAGTATGAAGAAAAGTTTTCAGTGTGCTTATATACGAGAGTAAGATCGTATAAATAGGCAGACAAAGAATCCAGAAAAGTGTATAGTAAATTTGATTTTTGACGTCGAAACTTTTACATCAAAACACGTATAAAAGTTGAGTTGAGAAGTAGTTGGCGATGGAAAGAGAAGCATCCATGTGGAACACATGCAATTCGTGAGGTGAATTTAGTGAGACAGAAAAGAATGAGAATTTTGGTGAAATCGAATAGCGCGACCTCAAAAGTAAGTGAACAGATTGAGTGAGCGTGAGATAAGAAGAAATGACAAAAAAGACAGCTTCTAGTAATACAAAAATTTAACTTGGCAGTTTAATATCTGAAAAACTGGAACAGATACCATGAATCCTTTATGATACATCATGTCTAATATTGGTTTCCGATATTACAGATAAATTGTCCATGCTTACTTCTTTGTTTTTGTTGCTGCAGTTTTTTTATTCTGACTTTTGCTTTGGTCATTCATTATACTAGTATAATATACGGTGCTCAAAAAAAAAGCTTAAACTTTTTCAAATATTCTAAATGTTTTTATTGAATATTCAATTTGCAGAAAGTAAACAAATAAACAAGATTGACATTTTTAATTAAAAATTGTTTTTGCAGTATATTTTATTATTTTTCATTGAACATGTGAAAAAATTAAATTCCAACCGGATGAAAAGAAGATTAAGATCTAACTGATAATTAAAAAAATATACATGCGTGACAGTAAGGAAATCGTAAAAAAAAATTCACTGTGAATAAAATTGATAATTTAATTTACGATAGAGTTGAAAATTTAAATCGAATAAAAGGTGCGAGAAATAGAAAAAAATTAAATGTATTCATACAAGTCTTTCTGAACGAGTACATAATGATATATAAAAATGTTTCCAAAAAAGTTTACCAACTTATAATATTTATTTCAATGTCAGATATTAACTGAACGTGAGTAAATCGCTTCATTAAAATATGAGAAAAAGAATATTCATTATCTCCTTATACTTTGAAATATTCAAACTCATACACTATAGAAAATTTTGAAAATCACAAACGACCTTTTAAAAGATTTTCAACGAAACCATTAAGTAATCTATTTTTGTAGAAAACGAAACAAAAATTATTTATTTTTTTATTTTTTTATTTTTTAGACTACCTCAAAAGAATTTATGAAAAAACGATACTTTTTTAGAGGTATAAAAGTATTAAATAATGTACTACAGCATGTCAAGTATAAACTATTTAACTATTATACAGTGTGGCCAGATCGTGCGATTTTTTTACCCCCACTTTGTACCGTTTTCAATATAGTCAGATGAGAGTGTCCTACAAAGTGGGGGTAAGAAATGAGCGCGATCTGGCCACACTGCTATTATATTGTTAAACATAATAAAAATTTAAAGTTATTTATTTATTTATTTAATAATGGCAAGGCTGTTGCCAAATGGCAAGGTATACAAAATAATTTCTGCAATAGTCGATACAATAATATAAGAATTAGAATATAATTAAGATAACAATAAAAATACTTATGATTAATTATAATATGATTTAAATTTAATTTTTCATATGATTTAACTAGGGTAGATGGGTTGATATGATATCTGTTGTTATACAGTCAAAAATAGCAACAATGTTATTTATAATAACACCGGGAGTGACAATAAGTAACTTAGTTTAAATCTCTTGCTCCATTAAATAATTAAACAGTTTGGTTTTAAAGACCTCAATACTGGAAGCACCAATATATCAGGGGGCAATGTTTGCCAGAGACGAATAACAGTGATAACAAATGAATTTTCATAATAATTTGATGTTAAATGCGGAATTTCAAAGTTAACATTATTTGATTTGTAAGCTAATCTTTGTGATACTCGAGAATCGATATCAATAAATTATTCACTTAAATAAGTCGGCTTTTCTATTTGTAATAATTTAAAGAAATGTGTTGCTATAAAGTAAGTACGTCTTGATTTTATAGGAAGCCATTTTAATAATCGACGATAGGGAGTTACATGATCATCACGTTTAAGACCAAAAATAAATCGAATCGAACTGTTTATTGCTCTCTGTAATTTTAAGTCGTTTTCTGTCGTGGAATCAATAAGTACAGCACTACAATAGTCAATTAATGGAAGTAGTTAGTGAATTTTTCACTGTTAGTGTATTGATAGTTAAGAAATCTATCAACTTTACGGATACAAGAATGTATACAAAGATAGTAAAGAATAGAAATGTAAATATTTTTTAAAAGTACACAAATACTGTATCGTACATTTTTATTCTACAATATTAACAATTTTGTAGAGAATTTAAAAGGTTTTGCTAAAATCAATAAGTAAATCTTTCAACAATTTTTTTTAACTTGACAATCCTATTAAAAATAAAAGGTTGACATTTCAACATTGGTTACTTTTCTATGTATTTTTCAGTGAATATTATCTTTAAACGAGCTTTGATTCTTTCGTATTCATTAAAAGCTTCCATGACGATTGAAATATTCAAAAAATTGATTACATGTGTTGTTTCACTTCTAGATAAAAGAACCAGTATTCAAAGTTTACTTTATAGAGAACTAAATACAACAATAAGTATAGAACTTGGAGAAACAAAAAAAAAAACGAACGTAATAAAAGCTTACGATCGAGCATCATATTGCATTTTTTTGTAATTTCCTATGAAAAAACTACAGATTCTATGTTTTTGTAATCAATTACATCACATGAAAAGATTCAATAAACTCCAAATTGTACAATAACGATATTGTGTAAAAATATTCGCAAAACAAACTACAGAAGCAAATAAACCGACCAACAGCAGATAGAGTAAAGACAAAAAAAAAACACAGTAAATTTGTCGTGCGGAAAATTTTTTATTCTTTTCATCATCCTTCCGCATTTCTGCACAAGATCCATCGATTGTTAATGTGCAATCAACCAATTTCTTGTTTATACAATGCTAACAGTTTCAAGATTTTGAGATCGATAGCTGTAACAAAAATTTTCACAGTAAATAAGGAAGAAATTCTCATCAATGTTTTTTGTTTTATTAGTGATGTTTGCTTTTAAAGTATATCATTGCTTGTTTTAAGATAATAAAGTTGTTTCACAACTTTTCGCTTTTTGGAGCAATCTTTTGCTTGTTGACTTTCAAAATGGTTCGATAACTACCTTCAATCTTTTTATATAATTAAAAGAAAAAGTATGGAAAATTCAAAAAAAGCACGAAACATAACTCTCGTTTGATTATAAAAAAAAAATTAATCAAACAAACTTTCGGTTTTATTCCACTCTCTAATTCTGTGAGATGTGTAAAAATTTTACTTTTTAATTATTCTTTCGAATTTTCGGGCTAAGTAAATAAACCCGTATACTTCATCCTATAGGACATACGGAAGAATTGCCGAGACAATAATTTTTAAGCAAAGATTACTGAAAAGAACTTAACCCAGTACAAAAATTTCTTACTATATAATAAATTCTCACCCAAAAATTAATCCACGTAACATAATTTTAACTGCTGTCAAATTATCAAGTAATTATTTTTATGGTTCATCCTGAAGTATAAGATGATCTAACAATTATAACTGAAAAAAAAGTTTTTTTCCACCCAGAGTACAAAATATTTTTATCCAAGTTTTTTTTTATACACCATATACGTTTCTTAATACAAAAAAAAAAACTGGTATTTTTCGCCTGAGAATACCTAAGTTTTTTCTGGAGCTAAAACTTTATGCTGCGTTACCATAGCAACCGTAGGCGTTGCGCCGCCAATTCTCTGATTTCCCTCCAATTTCACAGTTCCAGCGTGTTTATTTACATCATTGAAAAGTTGTACCGATTTATTATTTATTGAACAATTACCTAGCTGCGTTACGATTGATATAATTTGGATGGATCTTCGGGTACAAAAAAATTGCTCGAATGGGATTTACCATCTCTGCAAGAAAGTTTCTAAGGCAATTGTTTTTTTTTTTTTATAATTAATGTTTTAATGGGTTATTAATTATACAAATTTAATTTTCTTTATTTAATTATAATTTATAAATTAATAATCATTAATTTATCAATTATAATAAAAAAAGTCCACATTATTATCCCTGCACAGAAAAAAAAATTAACTTGATTCAAGGGAAAAATTCTTGAACCAAGAATATAATTTTGAAGACGGTAATTGTTTTGAATCAAGACGAAAAATTCTTGAATTAAGTAAAATTTCCTCAAATCAAGAAACATTTTCTTAGATCAAGAATTTTTCTACTCAAATCAGGAATATTGAGCTCTTCAAAAATAGATACTTGATTCAAGAACATTTTTTTTTCTGTGTGGTTAAGAATACTGATTGAAAAGAATTGAGAAGCGGTCACTCCATAAAAACTGTATATCTATATATACAAACAAAAGAATTGATAGTATATTACACTACTAGGACAGAAAGTTTGAGATTTCTGCACTGCTCGGAATCTTTTAAATTAAAAAAAAAAAGCAACGTAGATAATTAGCTGACATTTTATTTTAAAAGTTGTTAGATTAAATGAAACTGAAATTTCTTGAATTCAACAAACAAAGAGTATTCTCGGTTAAAAATTAAAAAAAACCGAGCGTATTATCTAAAAATTATCAATAATTGTATTTTAGTATTTTGCTAAGGAAAAAACCAAGTTTTTTAAAAATCACCATACTTATTAGTGTAGAAAAAAAACTTTGGTATTCTCCACACAGGAGTATCAGTTTCTTTACTGGAGAGAAAAATTTCCTAGGTGAAAAAAAAAATTTTTTTTTAGTATAGCATAGTCGTAATGCTGTAAGTATCAAAACTAATAAGTAGCATTTTGAAATATGATATGTCATAAAGTTGCAGTAGTTCCTAATATAGTTAGAACTAACTGTAATTTACGTAATCATTGCAAGGCTCCTGCGCAGTCAGTGTATTAGTGCATAATATCGATAATAATAATACATATAAATTCAAGATACAAACAAGGATAAGGAACGTGATAAGAAGATTTTTCAATGCTTTTATCAGTACTTAGAATTTTTATTCTCAGAAACTGCTGGAAGCTTTGCCCAGAGCATTGAAACTTCATCTTCTCTTTGATCTTTCTTTCACTATCTTGTGAACTTTTCGTGTCAGAATATGGACATTTGTGTCTCAAAGTCAAACCCCATACTGAGAAAAGGCAAAACAAAATGTCAATCCAAATACCAAGTAACAAATCCTTCTATTCCACAAAGTATGACTCTTTTTTCAAAATACAACGTATGTAAAAAACACGGCAAAAAAAATTGTTTGAGATGATCATATATGGCCTAATATTGTCATATGTGACCATTTCAGGTTATATATCACAGTATTAAAATAATCTATTACAAATTGTACGTCAATTAATACGTCATATTAAATAAGAATTGATTAAGTAATTGATTTAATTTAGAACCAGGTCTATCAAGCTAACATAGACTCGTCCATCATACATTGACTTATTATTCAAGCAACAAAATTTATTTGTGGTGCTAAGTTTGTTGCTAATTACTTGCTCCATTTAGAATTTTGTTGCTTGTTTAGATTCCGAGAAATAAATAATAATATCCGTTTAAGATGAGACGAATCCATGCTAGCTTGATCGACCTTTTAAAACCAATATCAGATAAGCTGATTACTCAGAAAAAATGGATATCTTGACTCAAAAAATCTGTACTGGACAATAAAAAAAGTATATTGCATAGTTAAGATACTACGATCGTAATTACGTGGCGAGGGCAATGTTTTTCGCACGAGTCGTAAGGTCACGTGCACGGTCCGTAGATCTGTGTCATATGGTCCGGACACGTGTACTAAAAGAATTCTGCTCGCACGATAAGGACCATCTCAGTGTACTATTATTCAAAATATTTTATTTAACAATTTCCTGATTTGTGCAATTTCCGATTTATGATTTATTTGCTCTCTGCACGTTAAATTATTTTATTATAAGACGCCGATTTTATTACGCCGGTGGAAAAAGATCGAATCTATTTGGGTATTTCAGTTAAAACGTAACTCTATTTTAGAAAAAACTTAACTCTTTTACGAAGAGAGGGTTCTGCAATCATGCACCTCCCATCAGAAATTTCCAATACTACCATGTTGGTCGAAAATTTGTACACAGGCATACATGACCATATTAATATGAGCGCATCAAACTACATCCAGCCAGATATGTCCTGACGTGGCCAATTTTCAAATTAGACCACAAATGGTCATAAGAGGACATACCAAGCATTATATTTTGACATATCACGCCACAGATATATTGTGATATCACGAAATTTTTTCAATTGGTTTTATTCATAGATATAACCTCACTAATTAAATACCATTAAAAGTTATTGTAACGGTGATAATAAATTAAAGGGTCTTTATTGGTGAAAATTAAACATGTTAAGTATTGTTATGAACAAGAGTATTACGAGAGTATTAGAGTGGTTAGAACTCTAATCTACATGATATTACTCCTTGACTTGACCAACCTAATAACAGGGTACCTTTGTCACGTTATCTACCTAAACAGAGTTTTCGCCGCAATCGATAGGATATACGATAACCACGCAAAGGAGGATTTCTGATATATAATACAGGAGTTGGGTTAGTGGAATTCTACACTGTCTCGGACAAACTACGAAAGAGCAACAGGTTCGATACCGTCTACGTCTGAACTAACTTTACTTTCTCTATTAGAGTTGAGAGTTGATCAATATAACTGAAATAAGATCGTAGACAACTTTTGGTATGTAGTTACCATACTACACCGCTGCACATCTCATAACTTTTGTAATTTATCTTTTACTTTTAAATCATCATCTTAATTACTTCATTTCTTATTACTTTCTGTCTTTTTATAGAAAACTGTTTTTTTTTATGTTTGAATTTTTTGTATCTAAAGAAGTTACCAGCACTTTTAATTTATCTTTGTAACTAAATACAAATTAGTTTTTTCCATAATGAAATTTAATAACTACTGGTTACTGAAACTTAGCTACTTCTTTTTTTTTTGTTTCAACATCTGGCTCATCGATTTCTGTTAGCAATTTTTATAATTCTGATTAGCTGACATAATTTATCTGTTGAATACTTTCAGAACAAGAGTAATAATACATTTATAGTTTTCAACTGTTGTATTTTTGACCAAGAAAATTAAGAAAAGATTTTGAAAAATATCACCGACGAAATTACTTACTTCAAAAGTTTGCTATCAACGCTGAAACGTAAAGGTTTTTTTTTTTTTCTCTCATGGAAAAGACATGAAAAATTGTTTTTGTGGAAAAATGGTTCTACAAAAAATTATGAACCATCTATTACAATAGAAAACAATAGAGATTTTTGAGCAAGAATAACATTTTATTATGAAACATAAAACTAAAAATTTTTGACCTTGTGCTATATGAGTTCTTTGTTTATGATAAAATATCATTATTCATTATCAACGGGTATAGGAAAATCTTAAAGCCAGTCTGATTTTTAATATACAAGATAGTGAACTATTAATCAGTAAATTTGGTTTGAAAGTTCAATCAATACATTACAATTTTAGTCATTAGTTCCAATCTTTTCTTGTGTTGAGACCCTCTTTGCCTGGTCTACTAAAAAAACTTCAAAATTGTTTGATGTTTTTTTCCGAATTTACTTTCTTGAAACGACTTTCAGGCTTCTATACCAATCAATCTCAAAATCTGATTAGCTTTATTCCGTGAAAAACAACATCAACCACCATCAAGCATATTGAGATTGGTTGATCCATTCAAAAGATATCAATGAAAAATTTTAAATCGCGTGTTTTGTTTAATTTTCGAATTTCTTAATTGTAAAAAAGTCTCATCACTTTCTTGCACCAAAAAACATGTGTCATAGGCTGCAAGATTCGCTTAAATCGTTAAGATCACAAAATTCATAACTCGAGAAATGGATTAAAATCATAGTGATAAAGTCGATCTTTCGATTTGAATTTAAGATTTGAAAAAATTAAAAAATTTTACCAACCAACAAAAAATCTCCTTTTAGGGATCATTCTAGTTTTGGCGCTCGAAAAAAAGCAAATGTAATTATTTTTTTACACCGAAACTATTACAGTTTTATTAATTAATTTATAAACTATTAACCTTTTCTTGAGACATCCTAATTTTCTAAAAAAGTACATGGAATGAAAAAGACAAATTTACGGAATAACAGTTTAAAGAACAGTTATTTAATGAATTAAATAATCAAACTAAATTATCAAAAGTTAAATAATGATTTTTCTAATTGAGAATGACCAATAATTTCAATTAAAAAAATTTTATGACATTAACAAAATATTTATTCTACACTGTAAATTTCTACAGTTCATTTGTTATTCTGTGAATCCTAGGAAAACTCAGCTGTCAATTTGCTTAAGTTAATTATTAAAAATCAATAGTCTTTTTTTTTATTTGTAACTAGAAAACCTCAATAATAAACATTCAATCTAATTTACTTTCTTGTAATTACGCTGATAAACTCTCGCTAAGCATAAAAAAAAAAAAAAAAAATCATACCCTCTTAGTATCAACTTCATGTACTTCCAAAGTTTCTTTCAGGCATTATTATCATTATTGTTCAATTGTTGTTTCGGTGACATTTGAAATTACATTAATAACGTAGCTTTCAGGATTAAAGTAGAGTTGATAATTATCAGTATAAAAACATTTCTTGTAGTAAAAATAATACGAACTTTAATCTATTTGTACCAATTATATGTTAAAAAAAAAATTTTTACGATCTGCGTTATGCACGTTTGGTGCCACTAAATTGCTAATTGACTGAAAATAATGAAAAAATAATGAAAGTATGATTATTGGTATGCTTAGATTGTATTAAAATCATAATTGCTGCACTGCAGTTTTCCATTGAACTTTTATTATTATTGTTAGTAAGAGAGTTCTTTCATATGTATTTATCGAAAGATAACAATTATTAATAGTGGCGTAAATGAAATTAATTTATACGGATATTTGAATAAAATGTAATATAAATACAACATCCATACTAGATACATATACATAAACATAAATTACATTTATATTTATAGTTCTCATACACCCCATCAATATACTCTAATAAACTGTCTATTATTTATCTAATTCTGAATTTAATAGCTTTCAAAATATTTATTATTGGTTACTCCGAAAATTATTGTTATCCTCGATCAATTCACCTGTACATAATTAATATTAAATCGATTATAAATAAGTTCTAACTCCATTTATGTTTTTCAAAATTAGAGAACCAATTTGTAGCGTTATTTTGAACAAATTAGTTTCTATAATTTTTGGATTATTGATAACAATGTTCTGATTATTAAATCGTCTAACTCTATTAAAAAAATTCTCTATTTGCGCGTAAAATCAATGAAATCAAAGAAAGTTTTTTTTATCTAATAAAATGTAGTCGAATTATTGCTATCTGAAAATATCAAAGAATTATTTCCTGAAAAATGTAGAAATGATTTTTTATCTTCCGTAATATTTCAGACATACTTCAGCTTTTTTTTTCTTTTCAATATTATCGATTTAATTTTAATTAAATATACTACTGGCACTATTAAAAGGCCAGAAACTGAGCTTCTTACCTCAGTATATCGAAGAAAATCTCGATCGAAAATTGACTTGTTTTTTTATTGAACCTTCTCAATCGATATTAATTACCCGGTGAGGAAAGGGAGAGTCATTTAAAGAGTCTCGAACCACACTGAGTGGGTTTTCTGTAGATTTTCCGGCCAATCTGCGATTGAAGCGTCACAGGAAAATGCGGTGCGAAGTAATAAGAGAGCTCCAGCCGCATGACCACGTAAGAAAGTTAACTATACTCAAAAGGGCTTAGAGTAAAGTATAAAGCTGATTAGTGTTCTAAAAGAAAACAGATTAATGTATTAAATATCGCGAACTTGTACTACAATTCGTCCAGTGTATGATAATAATTTATTAGAGCAGTTTAGATTGTTTAACTAGATTTAAATATTAACGTTAGATATTAATTTTTTGATGTTATTTCACAATTTTACTGTTAACTATTAGTGTCTTACTATTGTAAAAATTATCATCAAATATCGAATAAAAAAGTTGTATGTAATAACTTCAAACTAGCTGAATTGTGCACACAGTAAACCGACAATTAGACAGTTATTAATTGAACTTTAAATTTATAATATATTAGCCGTCCCCGCCCGCTTCGCTAGGCGAATTATAGAATGAAATAAATTAAATGTTATTTTTCATTTTTACTTTGATATTTTTTTCTATTTGTATTTTTGTTATTGTTTTTTTTTTTTTAATAATTTTTTTTCCAATTTTGAAATTAACAAATAAAAATTGTAAGATTAATATAAATTTCTAAACATTTAGAAAGTGTTTTAAAATGAACGGATATTCACTATTAAAAATTTCAAGAAATGGAGTAATTGTCGAACTTTAGCAATACAAATCATGATCAAATTTAAAAAAATTTAAGTCTAATAATTTTTACTATTTCTCTAACATTTTGATGTAATATATTGTACTCTATTTTTCGACTTCTTTCTTTATATTTGTAATAATTATTTATCCTTTATTATTTTCTTAATCTTCCCCTACGGTCCATTTTCAAATCTCTCATCTTTTTTTCTTCTGCTCGTGCCTGTTCCTCTTCTCCATCTCATGTCTTTGAATTCTCTCCTTATCCTGTCTCTGTCTTCCATTTCTCTTTTTCTCCTGCTTCTGTCCTTTGTTCCTCTTCTTCCTGTATTAATTTTCCTGCTCAGCCTCTCCTGATTAAAATAGAATGATTTTTATTTTAACAACTTTTTACATAAATTTATTATCTCCATCTTCTTGTAAATAAGTTATTAATATGTCTGACCTAACGGAATTTTCTATTGAAGTTATGGAGTTATGAAAAATGTCAAAGTAGAATTTTTATGCTCATTTCAATCAATGATTTGAATTAATTCTATCAGTGCATAAAAATACTGGTCGAAAAAAAACGTTTCTTATTACCCGTGATATTAATATGATACATTCCATTTTCAATCTCTACGTGAAAATTAGAATCATCACGAAGCGTGTGTTGAAACTTCTGGGATTAAATGAAAAGTATGTGATCTAAGATTAAATAATTATGTTGATTCATGAATAATTAAGTATTTCTTAATCTTATAACAATTATTGCATTAAAGATTTATAAGAATTTTTGTATATCCTTTCTGCATAATCATAATTTGATCGTCTTAATAAATTGTATCTCACTCATAAAACTTTATATGAATTTAATGGGCTAAAAGGTAAACTACCTTAAATAGTTTACCGTTTCTTAATGCATCTTGTTCAAAACACTCTGCTATTAAAACCATTTAAAAAAAAAAAAACATAGTAATACTATTTAAAAAAATACATTATCTAGCTACTTATGTATTATTCATAAAATGCGGACAATTTTGAAATCTATTTTAAATATTTTTTTTACAGTACCGGTATTTTATTCTCTTCTATAGGTATTAATGGTATGTTCGCAAAAATATTTACAGAAAAAAAAAATTTCTTCCAACATAATTCACAATTATTCGAAAATTACAATTTTATCGATATTTCAGCGAGTTTCAAATTTTATTGACGAATACTTAAAATTTGTTAAAAAATATAGTGAATACTTTCAGTTCCAACGTTATTTTTTATAACCAATGGACAACATTTTTTTGAAAACATTCAAAAAGTTACAATCTAATAGAATTGTTTAGTAGTGTCCTTCCATTTCATTATAGAATGTATTGATTTATACCGCTCTTATGCGATTGATTAGTCATTGTTTCGATTGAAAATAATTTATAACCTTATCAAAAGTAGATAAAATGAAATATTTTGTAAAAAAAATGTAAAAATTTAGTTGGACATCAGGTACCAAGCATACATCAAACAGCACGTTCAAGGTATAGAATTCTTTCTTTATCTATTTTCGTGTTCAAACATATTCTGACTCCCTGAATAGAAAAATTTTTTTTCTTATGTTCTTTTTATACAAAAAATGTTGAGATATCAACTTCAAAAGCGTACTTGAAATTTTAAAAAAGGTTCACTATAACTTTTACCAATATAAAAATCAAAGTATAACCTTTAAATATATTTTTAAAAATCTGAAAAAAGGTAGACCTTGAAGGCCATCCCTGGAAGTTCCTCCATTTTCAAGTTCAAAACACTCAATTGTTTGGATTTTCTTTGCGGCATCCAACGCAGTTTGTGAGCACAAAAAAATTCACCATTAAAATTTGGAACTTAAAGGACCTAACCTAATGTGAGATAATTACAGTTGAAAATAATATTTTTTGTACCGGTCGTCAAGAACAGTGAGAAAACCATGCATTTTTTTATTTACATTGAATGAACAGATAGATTTTCGAGGAAAACTGATATTTAATACCATACCATGCATGCTGTTAAATTATATTCATCCCGTACTGAAAAATAATAGACGCTAGGAAAGAAAGTACTCTATACATATCTCGCACTTATAAAATATATATGCTACATACTTTTTTTTGCTCGGGGACACATTTTTTCCGTTTAGAGTGATTACTCCAAAAAATTTTTTTAATTTTTTACCACGTAAATTTTTTAGAAATTATTGATAAACTAGAAAAATAAACAGAAATGACCATGAGTTAAAATGAATAAGCGATTGTTTGTGAAAGAGGCAGCGTTAGCGAGTGAAAAAGAAATCAACATAGGGAATCTTTCCTGTGACCTTAGAACGTCGAGATCTAATGAGAATTTGATTTTTGCAAAACGGGGTAAAACCAATAACTTCCCGATTTTTGAAAATCTTAGATTTTCTTAGCAGGAAGTTAAAAATTTGTTGTTATTTACAATTTTTTCGAATGGTCTTTTTTTCCTTAAATCTATAAAATCAGCTGAAAAATATGATTTTTACTTTATTAATCATGATTAGGTTATGAAATTATAAGATAACTTTTTTTTTAAACCTTTTTAGTGGCTCATTTTGCCTTGGTTTCACGCGTAGGGCTAAAAATGCATCAATAACTCGAATTGGTGGTGATTAAAAATAAATTAGAAAAATAAATTTTTGGTCAATTTTTGAGGTGGGACGTCTTGCCCCACCCTCCCCTAATGAACTATATATATCGTGCGATAATTATACCATATGACTTAAAGAATCATCATACATGACGACTACTCGAAGTGTCTTCTTAAAATATACTTAAGTACTTTTGCAGCCATAAAAATATATGTAGTAAAAGAAACTGTGAAAAATCATTAAGAAACGAAGGAAGATCAATTAATCTTATGAATTTCATTATACTATGAGAATAAATCACGTAAGACCCTTGACGTTTAAGATGTGTAAAATTAGCTACGATTTAATTACGAACATTCAAGTCTCTGCCACTTTACTGTTGCTATTATAATTTTCATTGCTTTATTATTTTGATTTATTGTTTTTTAGCTTCTTAAATTTTATTTCATATCGTAATTTTAGAATTATAAAATTCACCTGATGTTTATTACAGTTTATCGTGACAGCATATCTACTTTATGCCAGTAACTATCAACAGCAAAGTCAATAACTTCCGCATTCTTGTAAATTTTTCCTCGAATACCTAAAGTGAAACAATTACAGACATTTTTTCCTTATGTAGATTTTCCAAGTAGTTTTTTAATATAAATTTTTAGTTCACTGCATTTTATCGTTTATCGTAGAAGTATGCAACAGAAAAAAAATTGTACAAGGAAAAAAAAATATTGTTAAAATGACTATCCAACGTATCCTCAAATGATGTTTCGTCAAAATAACAATCCGGTAATCTGATTTAAGAATTCATTTGTTTAACTCAAGCTTACAGAAAATAGCTCTTATAAATACATGTAGTATCGTCAAGATAGGTAAACTTTTTTGGTAACGTAAAGATCTGGTACAAGGTACCGGCGGGTAATAAGGCCTAGCTAAGAAACATTTTGAAAAAAAGTCCACTAAATGTAACGCCTGATAAAATAGTGATACGGATCGTCATTTTGATGATCCGCTGTACAGCTAAATTGGCTATACAGCCTGTCTCTAAAAAAAATGACTGTACGGCGGAGAGTCAGAATAGCGATACGCATCTTCATTTCGATAATATTTTCCTCTCTGAGTAGTTAATATTTAATATATATTTAAGCGTCAACTATAATAGTGATAGTAATTATTTCAAATATATGACACAGTTATTAATCTAACCATAACGTTTGTTTATCGTTGTTAAAAAGCTTTGTCAAAGATTGCATAACTGCCTCTGGCTGTCAATCAACATCCTATAGTAAGATAATAAAGTGCCTGAAGCAAGACTGCTAATGAGCAAACCGATCTCTACTAAACTAAACACTAATGAGCGTTGCGGTCGGTGCAAAGAGATTTCAAGCTTTGCAAATCAATACATCAACTCAAACTACTGCATCATACTCTCTGCTCTCTATACATCTCATCCTTTTTCATCGTACTATGTATATATTCTCTTCTGTATATTGTAATTGTTCTAGTTCTCTCATTTATGTCACGAATACGTTAATCGATAATTCATTGCAACATTTGCAGCTGATTAATGACTAGGGCCAGGAAATTCTCGTTTTTTCTTTATTCAAATTTGAGGTTAAACATATGAATGCTCATTTAAATAACTACGAAAGTCCGGGCCCTATAAATAATGACTAAATACTGCCTGTACTTCAAGTCAGTTACAAATTTACGTGAAAATTATAAGAATTTTAAATTCAAGTTTCAACCGTGAACTAATTATTGACTATGAACTGTAAATAAATTTTGTTTCAACGTATTTTATGCAATCAATAAACAAAATATAAATTACATTAATAATTCATTAAGGTATACTTTTATAAATATAAATCGATCCTATAATAAAATTAAGATGAAAAATATGTGTTGCAAACTATTCGTAACATGATTGATCAAATATATCATAAGCATAAAAATATATGCAAACTCTAAATTCAGGCGCGCGCTTGCGCGAACAAATTAAATTCTAGTATTTATTAAATATTAACAAATATCTCGTACTTGATGAATAGAGAGAATTAAATGTTTTTGTAATTTTTATTAATAAAAACTAAATTGTAATAATTATTAACAAAAAATTTGTAATTTTCATTGATAAAGTCGTCAATCTCATTTTATCATTAATTTAGTTCTTTTCCAGTGATATCACAATACAGTTATACGCTCAATTGTGGATTGCATATCAGTGCAAAATAACTTAATATATCTTATTTATAAGTGTCATGAAAACTAATTCAAATTAAACATCGTCAAATGTGAAATGTGCGGTTATGCTCTGAGAAAAAAGAACCTTGTTAAATATTATTAAACAATTTATAACTAGCTGAAAAAAAAGGTTATATACCTAAAAATACAAAAATCTCAATTTTTCAAAATTTATTAATCGTAATGATGTCTAATTTTGATCATACTAGGAATTCAAATCGCGCGTATACGCGCGCGGTTTGATCCTGAACCAATAAGGAATCAGGGTCCATGTTTTCGAGTTATTTCGATACTAAGCTAACTTCAATCAACCATCAATTTTAATATTTAGGATCAGAGTTTACTATAATAGAATCTAATTCTAAAAGAATGAAGCATTTTTCCAATTTTTTCGATTTTTTAAGTCGAGGGGCTCAATTGCCCCATGGTTCATTCGACCTCTTTCTCCCCTACATCAACCATTATGAACATGATACTTATATTTGGTGAATTTTTTTATGAACACTCGAATGTAATACTTTTAATCGAATATCTTGATCTCTCAACCCAAGATAATGAAATTCAAAACATAAAATTCTTGGAGCACGACAATCAGTTGTCTTCAAAATAATTTTCTAAGGTTATTCACATATCAGTGCATTGGCGTTAAAAAATAACCACTATTCCTCTCTTCTTCTTTTCAATGACCTTTATTGGTGGATAAAAATAGGTAAACGATTTAGCAATTAACGTGGAATACGAATGCCAGTATAAACTTAGAATTCACATCTTGGTTTAGTTAGAAAATTCATATTAGCTATAATCTGTACTATAAATTTAAACTGATAAAGTTGTATTTATCTCGTTTAATGAGCATAATCATTTGCTTTATTAAATCGCGAATTAGTGTACTTAGAAATAAGCTCATAGGTATCAATTTTATTTACCGATCTGTTCGGTTGCCTCTTCAGTGTTGTATAATTACACACAGAGATCCAGTTTTGGAATTGTATGCTTTATGGAACAGTATGTGTTTGTGTGCGTGTGTAAACTCTACGTTATTCAACAGTGGTATTATTGATGGCTTAATCCGACCATCTAATAACCAATTCGAAATAGTCTAGTGTATTATGTATTCCACTATGTTCACTTATGTAATCACCAATTTTGAATGCTATCCAACGTTTCTCTACTATATCCTCTACTTTCATTACAGCTGGTTCATTCTTGAATAAAGTATTACTCTGATGCATCCATCACTCGTACAGCCATAATTAAATCAACCTTTCGAAATTATCGACTTTATGATTAAATAATCCCATAATATTTTTTTTAACTTTAAAAATACATTTTCCTTCGGGAATACGTGACATTATTTATATTTAATATTCCGATGTAATTTATGTCAATTAAATAAATACATTAAGACTCATGAATTAAACATATAAAATTTATATGAATGCGAACATGTTCTGTGACAATAATCATTTCGATTTTCCCTATATTTTTCCAAACTATTCATTGCAGGATATTTAGCGCGTTACAAGCTGTTGAGCGCAATTATGAAAGTTGTTACTCGATAAACAGAGCACAGCAACAAATGTGAATTACCATAATTAAATGAATGTAATTAGCATTTTTTTATACTTAAAATGTATAATTGAATGTTGTTTGTTCCTAAACCATGATTTTTTTAATTTTTTAAGTATTTGATTTTATTTCTTTTACGGTAATACAGTATTTTGCCTTTTAGCTAAAGAATTTTTTTTACAGGTAAAAAGTTTTTTAATATTGGTCATGATTTTATAATATCAACAATTTTGATATAATTTACGAATTGATAAAGTTGTTTTTGTAAATTATTCCAGGTTCGTCAAGTAAAAAAATAAATGGAAATTTTGTTATTTTACTCGTGAAATTGTTTTCACTTTCCAGTTTTTCTTTCAAACGTTTATGATAATATAATTACAAGGAAAAAAGTTACGGTAAAAGTGAATAAAACAAATAATAACTTTGTATGAATTTAAGTAAAATATGAGTCCACATATTATAGATTGGTGGTATGTTGGTTAAAGCCATAAATATTTCGATAAGCAATAATTTTATCAATATTTTTACTCAAAAATATACAAAAATATCGTTTCTATCTATTAAAGATAATTGTACAACTAAAAATTCATCGTGGCATTGACCAGAATTTTTTAATGCCAAATATAAATAACCCTCTGAGGCTTCTGGGCGTTTTCCCCACTCTTGGTAAAACGCCCCCTTCTACATTTACTTTACACGTTCCCTACTCCGGTGCCACACGGGTTACTTAGTCCCAATTCGGCGTTAAAGCTTTTTTTAAAATGAAATAATTTTTATTTTATTCACACTATAATTAATTTATATTTCTTCAAATTTATAACACTATTCTTAATTTAAATTTATTAAAACTTATTTTCTATTTTTTCAGTTCGGTTTTCTATAAAAAGCGTGTTTTTTAGTTTTTTTAACTAGATAGTTTTTTAAACTATTATTTATTTTCTACTTTTTAGTATGGTTTATTTATAAAAGCATGATTCTTTAGTTTTTTTTTAAACTATAATTTGTTTTGTTGAATTAAAAATTCTCTTTGGTGTTCGAAAATTTGTTAACATTAGATAAATCGACTAAAAATAATGGTTGGAAATTAAAATTCCTGCTTTATCGATTATAGAGAAATTTGTAAAAAAATCAAAATTAAAATTCTTGCCTTATCGGCTATAGATAAAAATGATATAAATCAACAAAAATTTTATTTTGCAAATTGAAAAATGGAATAATTTTATCAAATTAGTGTATTGTCATCAGTCCTCGATAAATCTACAAAGTTTGAACGAAATCTGGCCGTTTAAAGTGCGTCAAAATTGCGCCCAAAGAAGTCGGTTACAAACATACAAACATACAAATATACAAACATACAAACATACATACAAGTGAAGCTAATATAAAGCGTGTAATTAGGAAAACGGTTCACCCTAAAGGCCATCCCTGAAACTTCCCCCTAATTCCATACTTGAGCGCTTAAAATTGTACTTATGCCATTTTTAGATTTTTGAGCTCAAAATATAATTTATTCGATATTTTGAGCTCACTGAGTTCGGAGAGATAATATTTTGATGCATTTGAGCTCTCCCACCTCAAAAGTCTGATAGAAGTTTCATTGAACACTATTTTTGGATTTTTCAAATCGCAATAACTTTTGAATGGATCAACCGATTTTCACGCGGTTGGCGCCATTCGACGCAGTTTTATCATCCTCATAGGTGATTTTCAAGTTTTAATTGATCAAATCGAAAATTTCAGAGTAATCCCGAAAAAACACTTTTTTCGGTTTTCTTTCGTTCACGATAACTCACGAACGAATCAACCGATTTCGACCGGACTGGCGGCGTTCGACGCGGTTTTTTTATGTTAAAAGCTGATTAGTTTTTGGAATTGATCGGTGGGGCCGTTTAAAAGTTATTCCAACAAAACCTCTTTTCGAAAAATTTTTTTTTGTAGTTTTTTTGCAATTTCTGAAAATCTACCGGTTCGAATCGGTTCAAATTTTCAGGAAATCTAAGTTCGGTCAAGCCCTTTCGAATGGCGCCAACTGCGATCAAATCGGTCAAGCCGTTCAAAAGTTATAAAAGGGTTATATACACATCATCGCGGGAATAGTCAGGGAAGCTTCCTAGGACCTCAAAACGTCAAGATCTGATGAGAACTCGATTTTCGAAAAACGGGGTGAAACCAATAACTTCCCGATTTTTGAAAATTTTCAATTTTCTTAGCGGGAAGTTAAAAAAAAGTAAAAAATTCGGAAAACGGTTAACCCTAAAGGCCATCTCTTCAACTTTCGACTATTTCTATACCTAAGCACTTAAAATTGCACTTTTGAAGTTTTTGAGCTCTTTAAGCTCAAAAATATAATTTTTTCACGGGGTTGGCACACGTAAAGATTAGAACCCGACTGGTTTGTGTTCTGCACCAAATTCAGTTGTGTTCAAGAAAAAATCGAAGAAAAATTACTTCACACCAAACTGAGTCGTATGCGCACCAGAATCTGTGCACACACGGAAAAAAAAATATATGAAAAATTACAATATTAATATCGTAATCCAGGACTATACTTTTGATATCTTGATTTTTACGATGCTGCCGTCTAGAGAATACAATTTGAATTATTGAAAATTACGATGTTATTTAGTAAATTTTTTTTCTGTAAGAGCAAGTGATTAAGGACGCATACTTTATGTTTTAATAAAAGAAAGACAGAGTCCAGTAGTTTGCGGCGCCACCACCAAAAGATGACCAACTACTGTTTGGAGGGTCTTATTACGTGACTGAACATAGAATTTAAATATGCCTCTGATAGCGTGAGGAGATAAAACTTGGGCTTGTGGCGGAGAGGACTCCGGGCTCGATTCCTCGGTGATGCAGAATTATTTTTTTCAGTAACCTAAGCTTCTTTTTAATTTGAGTAATAGAAATTTACGATGCTGCATCGTAAAAATTACGATGTTTGAGTTTAGGTCCGGCACTACAGAATTCTATGCTAAAAATTACGATGTTTTTACCGTAATTTTTCATACAGTTTTCTTTCCGTGCAGTAACCAGTCTGGCGCCGCACACGACTGAGTCTGGTGCAGAACCCGAACCAGTCGGGTTCTAATCTTTCCGTGCAGCATTCGACGTAGAGTTTTGAATTCTATGATTTACTCTTAAACACAAATTGATCAGACTGAAGATTTTGGCGAAATTTGAAAAATTCACTTTTGACGAATTTTTTCGACAATAACTCACGAACGAATTAACCGATTTTGGCCGTACTGGCGTATATCGACGAAGTTTTTTGAGGGTATGAGCTGGTTCGTTTTAAAAATCGATCGGTTAAGCCGTTTAGAAGATTTTAAAATAAAAACGAATTTTAGTGGCATGATGGCCGAGCGGACTAAGTCATTATCCCGTTAGTTCGTTCGCCCATCATGTCGTGAGGCGAGGGTTCGAGCCCCAACGGTTGTTCGAATAGTTCCAACACCAACCGTCGGGGTTCGCTCCGGTAGCCAAACTGTACTGGCATGGGTTTTCTCTGTGGTTTCCCCATCGCCACTATTCCAACAACCGATCGAAAGGGGCGAGGAATAGGGTAAATGCAGTACATAAGCACAAGTCGGTCCACAGCCGCATGGAGAATAGCAAAAATTTGAAAGTGTAAAATACGTTGATTATAAAAGTGGATTATAAGTGGAAAATATGTCGAACGCAATGAAACAAGTGTTAAGTTAAAAGGTTAAAAAGCCAGGTATAACGTCTACGAGAGTTATATGATAACAATAAGAGGCACTTATAAATTGAGTGGTATTACAGTAGTAATAGCAAAGATGTGGAGAATATGGGATACAGTCTTGTAAAAACCAAAATAGGTATACAAGTAAAAACGATATAATAATAATAAATACGAATTTTTGGAACGAACACACACACACACACACACGCGGTAACATCATCGCAGGAATAGTCAGGTAAGCTTTCTAGGACCTCTTAACGTTGAGATGTGATGAAAAATCGATTTTTGAAAAATGGGGTAAAACCAATAACTTCCCAACTTTTGAAAATTGTCAATTTTTTTGGCGGGAAATTCAAAATTTAACTTGAAATGAAAAATAACAAGCCGAAAATTTGTACATACATTTTTTTCACGTATCAAATTCTGGTTTAAAAGTCTTATAACATCACATATCCTCGTCTTGTTATTCAAGGTCAAACTTCCTGAGAACGGATTGGTAGTGAATATGTCGATCCCTAAGCGTTGAAAGATATTTGCATTTCACATAAAAGCTGTAATAGAGTAAAAATTTTCAAATGTTATGAAAAACATTTTTTTCAAAAGATTAATGGATTTTGAGACAGAATGTATAGAGTGCAAAGCATTCGGCTATGCAGAATGTGAGGTTAACTTTCATTCCCGTTTAAAAGTTATTTCAATATAAAAAACCACTGAAATCCTGTTTCTACTATATTTTAAAAATTTTCAATGGTCACCATTTTGAAGCTTTTTGGAAAATTTATGGAAACTTCCGCTATGAGATCAAATACAATAGTCGGGCTTTTAGCGAAGTCTATTCTTCAAACTAAAAGCTTATTTTAAAAAAACAATTTAAAAATATCTCATGAAAAATATATTTAAAGGATTTATTTTAAATGTTTCTCTCGAAATATCTTCATAACTAATTGGCGAATATAATAATCCTAGTAGTTATCTAAAAAGTTTATTGAGTTTCAAAGCTTACTGGATTAAGAGATTACAAGTTAAATTATGTTTGAATTATCTGAAGTGCGCTTTTTTCTTTTTCTATTTTAGAATCATTTGTAATAAACCGATCTTCATGTCCGATCACATAGAATAAACAGTAAGCTCATTGTTTGTGAATTATTTATAGCCTGTTAAGATAAAAATATTAGCTAGCTATAAATTATTTATTGAAGTAATACTATCTAAAACTTGAAAATTCTGAAAGTACGATTAATAAATGATTCTGTTATGTTGTCTCTCGAAAATAATATTAGAAATAATTTACCTCTCATGTGAAATACAAATAAACTTTGAAAATAGTTGGTCTATTAGTTTAACTAGCCCTTATTTTCAACAGCTGTAGGTTATTTTCTCTATTACGAACTATGAGTATTTAAATTATAATTATCTCGCTAACACCAGTAGATGTGGCTTAATTGTGATAGAGTTCTCAATCTTGCTGACGATCGTTGATGAAAACGGAAGAGGCAACGAATTCTATTAAATGCTAATCATCGGTTTTCCTCTGCACTTCCTTCAATATCGTAAACTGTCATATACAAGCACTACCGTCAATTATCAAATTCCCTCGATTACCGATCAAGCTTTTGACTCATCGTAAAGATAATACAAGTGAATTTACATGAATCCAGTTCGGCCAAGATGAAAAAATTCTTGTATAGCAAATTCTCTTTATGATTTACTTTAATTATTTGTTAATATATTAAATAAAAAGGTATAGAGATAAAAAACAGAAAAACTGAAAAATGATGAAAAAATCTTATAGTATAGAAATATTTCTCCATCACATCGTCGGTATTCTAAAGTATGCGGTATTGAAATAAGATGAGTGGACGCGATGCAGATTGTTGAAAGTAAAAAGGCATAACAAGAAGGAAGTATAAGAAAAAAAAATAAAAAAATAAGAAGTGGATCTGAGTAGTATAACCACCATTTTCCCGCTGTTTTATTTATTTTTTTTTTATGTACGGCTATTTCGTGAATTTTATTTCGTCCCATTTTCAACGTTTAGGTCTGCACTTCAACCAACTCCAGCGCAAGTTCTACTATTCTACAAGCGGTAAATTTTTTTTTTTTACTTTTGGTCAAAGAATAATACTTTAAAAGTATACTACTATATGAAAATGAAGTTTATAAAAAAATTAGAGTGTCAAAATGATAGTGTAAATATGACAAATAATGTTTTAATTGTAAATACTTAGAGATTAAATTAAAACATTTTTTTCTCATAGAGTTCGAAACAGATAATAAGAAGTTGTTAATTTTTCACTAATTAAGCTTGGAATTTCCAAACATGCTTATTTTTTTCTTACGAGTGTAAAAAATAATATTTTAAATATTTTGCAAAATCTTGAAGTATTTCAAAACATTTTTAAAAGGCTTCAAAAACATGGTATACTAACATATTTTTATTCAAATCACGAAAAATATAGTTGCTTTATTCGGAACACCCTTATATAGGAATCAGAATTAGTTTCATTAGTCAAAAATAGCTATACTAGCTATGTTAAATCTAGACCATAACATTAATCTTATTAGCATATTTATGTACAACTATCTGTACAAATTCAATTTTTGATGGAAATTTTTTGT
Organism: Cotesia vestalis; assembly: GCA_000956155.1. Taxonomy (NCBI): domain Eukaryota; kingdom Metazoa; phylum Arthropoda; class Insecta; order Hymenoptera; family Braconidae; genus Cotesia; species Cotesia vestalis. The sequence continues at coordinate 339,308 of JZSA01001950.1, read as the reverse complement.
AAAAAAGTTTTTCGTTCATTTGATAATGTTTCCAGGGTCGTAGAGATATTTAAAACTCTAAAAACATCGTTGACAATTGGACAGCTTCATGCTCCTGGTACAATTTAATCTTTTGAATGATTTGTATCGTAAACAACGTAGATACAAAAAAAAATTTTTTTTTACATTAATAGTTTGAGGATTTATTCTGTTTTGATGCACAATACCACACGGGGTAAATAATAAAAAAATAAAAAATGATAAGTTTTATTAAAGTAAACGGAAAAAAAACTAATTTAAGAAAATTATAAATTTCACATTTACGATGAATTATCAATTTTAGAATGGGTGGATTTAAATTTGAATAATACGAAAATTAATATTTTTCAGGAACAACTGAGAACTAATTAATTCTAAAAGTTTTGTACCTTGCCAACTGAAACTTTATTATTTATGACGTGTCAAATTACTGTAAAAAGTGAAAAAAAGCTTCTTAAATTTCAGTCAGTAAGTGAAAGAGGGGAGATATTGATGGTCAAATATTTTATTAAGTTCTAATTCCAAGGTACGAACAGCCATGGTTGAAAATTTTAGGTTACTTACTGTTACGAGTTTTCATTGTAAAAAATTCTTACAAACTTAAATCAAGTTATTCAATAACAATTATATTTAGAGCAACAGTTTTTTTTTTTGTTTATTTCAATCATTCAATGTGAAAGAAAGTAAGAATTAGAAAAAGAAAAATGAAATATGTTAATGTATTAAATAACTTTTAAATCATTTTTCCATTTTATCTTTAGTAATCTCGGATATTTTTTTTTTAATTTACTCATAATTTATGATTCTAAATTGCAAAGAGCAACGAATATACTCAGAAAAGTAAACTTCTTGAACCAAGAAAATTTTAAGGAAGACAAAAGTTATTTTGGAGCAAGAAGAAATTTTCTTGACTCAAGTAACTTTGACTTCATTCAAGAAATTTTCAATCGTCCTTAATATTTTCTTGAACCAAGAAAATTTACCCTCCAGTCAAGAATTTTTTTTCCAGTGTATATTTTTACAACGATTGAATTTTTAACACGTTACATTGAAAAAATCTTATGCACTATATACCAAACAATACCGCTACTTTGGTGTATTTAATCGAAGATATTTATCCATTTCTCAACAAAAACAAATATTTATTAATATATTTGAGAAAATTGAGTTATTCGATCGAAAAAGCTTCAATGAATATTATATCTGCATTGATTAAGCTATTTATCAATTTTCCTCAACTTTTTTTCCAAATAAAATAAAAGTTATCATTTGATATATTTCCTTCATAGTTCTATAATATGACATCAATAGAATCGTTATTTAAGGATCGATATCAACTTGTATGTTGACAGTAAATAAAAATAATGGCGAAAAGCACGAGTCATTAGAGAAGTCAAAGCGATAATGAAAATAGACAGAGAAATCAACTAAAGGAACCAGGGAATACTAACAGCTCCTTTGTGAATTGAATTCACCTTCGTTTTTTTATCTCACGCTTTTGTCACCGGTAATAGAATGCAAATCTAAATTCTATATCATTCCTTTTACTCGGTCTATACTTTTATCACAAGCGAAAGTGTCTGCTTAAACCAGAAAAGAATCCATATAAGTTGATAGATCCGGCAGTTGGTACATTACATATGTAGAGAAAATGGATCAACTTTATCTATGTATATCGATATATACGTATATATGTCAAATAGTCTTGTCAGTATAATGTCGAAACGGAAAAAGGGCAATCGTTCCTTTCAACGCCACGCGATTTTTCCTTCTTCTCGCCGTAACTTCTTATTTCAACCCTATATAACTTTTTTTATTTTAACTTTTCCTTTATATTTGTATGTTTTTTCCATTTCTGTCCGTGTCTATCTTCGGCATTCGTATAATATCACTTTTTTTTTTCTTCATCGAATATTGATCTGGAATAAACGTGACACTTTTTTGAATCGGATTGTCCTAGAATTGAACCTATAAGCACTCTTCTCCCGTCCATTTGTAATTAAATAGACATTTATTATTTTTTCACCGAGTGCAATTTTGTAAAATTTATGAAAGTAAATTTCTTTTTTTTTATTTTTATGCAATAAATTTAGGATGTGACTGCTGAGTACTACGAATTTTGAATAAGAAAACATTGGCTTCAAGATTTTTAAATTTATTTTTTGTGTTCATTTTTTGAATATTTTTTAAATGGCTCGACCGATTGACTTAAGAATATAATCAGCTTGAAGTCTCGATGAACACTTTTGAACGTTGTGTCGTTGATCTTGATCGGTTGGCGCGTTCTCAAGATTTCGTGTGACAAAATTTTATTTACACACACATACACACACACACACATACAGACGCGTACGCGAGCGTGTCGAAAAAATATCAAACCGTGAAAAGACGTAAATTCAGGTTACGATCTTTCTGATGTTTCCAAATTTCCCTATAGTAACCCATTTTGTAATAAAGATATGTCTGTCACACAATTTCCCTTATTCTTTTGATTATATGGATTGATATTTGCCATAAAACGATATACCCTTTTAAAAATTGAAAAAAAATAAATTAACGAATGTCGTTTATCGCGAAATTTTAATGTATTTAAAATGACTCCGATAACTTGCCGTAATAAATTAATATATAAAAACTTTTTCTTACTTTTTCTCATTGTTGACTTGTAATAGAAAGAAAAAAAAATAGTATAACAATAAAATCGTTATAGAGGTGAATGAATGATGTTAAATCAATAACCCGAACAAATTTATTTCTAAGTCGTTATTATCAGTCAGTTAAATTTATTTATGGTAGTTAGAAAGAAAGGAACTTGGGAAGATTTATTTTTTATCCATGATCGAGGGTAGTCTAAAAGACAAAACGTTACGTTCAATTGAGGTGTCTCGAGTTCGTGCTCCTACAACCTCGGATAAATCGGAAGATTTAGCTCTCATTCTTTTTATGCTGGATCCGTGTATCCTGAAACCCGCTAACTCTGTCTATAGAAACTGAGGACACTGGTCAGTCCAATCCATCGTTTGCCCTTCTCACCCTCAATAGACGAGATGGTTGGATAAAAAAACGATCCCGCGCTTGTTCAACGAATAAAAAAAATGTAAAAAAAGGGAATAAAAAGATAGGGTACGAACCCATCTCCATTTATCCTTCTTTCTTTTTTTTTCTGTATCTAAGGCTTTGTTCCCGTTTCCAGAGTATTTTTGTCTTCTTTTATATATTTTGTACAGTTGTTGTTATTTGTCAAAGAAAAGCTTTGAGGATAGGTTCGTTTTCTAACAAAAAGATTATTTAAAAGCCATACATTTTTATAAATATTGAAAATTTAAGGTTACCAAAGTATACTTCTTCTAATGGCCCGATTAAGCTCACAAAAAAACATCTAAAAATAAGATATTATTTGTGGTAACAACGGACAATGTTTCATTTGGACTTCCTAGAATCGATTATCGATTATACATTAGTATTTTTCCTACTCACAACTATATTAAAAAGAAGACTTTCGAAAGCACTTTACATATTATATTTGCGAGTACCCGTGAAAAAATTTCCTGAAATTGATTATATCAGGCAGTATCAGAATATAACCTTACGCAAAAAATATATGACATCATAAAGACAAACATGTAAGAAAACATGTCTGTAAGCATTCAAAAAATCTCACTTATATGCGTTATCGTCGAAAAAATATAGACACAATGTTTTATATTTTTACCTATATATTTTCATACATATTTTCACGTATGTTTTTGTATGTGTTAAACATTAATTTCATCTATGGAAAAAATAAAAAAAAATCAATTTTCGCTAAAGAAAATGGATTAAAACTGGCAAATCAGCGGCTTGCACAAGTCATTTACCTCTTAGGGATCTCCAAACTTTCTCTATATATATGAACGAAAATATCCAACATACATGAAAATATTGGCAACATAGATTTCAATGTATTTATTATTGTTAAAACACTTTGTTTTTTATAATCGAAAAATTCCGGTCAAATAAAAATATTCTACTTTAGAGATAAAATGCTATGAAGCCGGAAATGTCATGTTAACCGTACCATCAGCAAGTGCACTCTACAATTTTCTCAATAAAATAAAATTATTTCAAATTATTTTCTAAGAGATTTATTTTATTCTAGTTAACCAAAGAAAACGAAAAAAAATAAAATCAACTAGAGGCAAATTATAATACACTTCTAAGAGAAATAAATAATTTTTACTTGAGAAACCATTGAAAAATGTTCAAATTACTGATTACAACACCTAAATTACACGCATGTAGTTGAAAACCGATATCTTTTGATCACTGGGAAATTGTAGTACTACACATGAGATTCTGAAGTAGATCGTGCCCAATTAGTCACTTGTGAAGGGTTTTATGAACGACCGACAATTGTGCCATGACTGGATGTCAGGCATACTATAGCTTGGCACAGTCATGGCAATCATTATTGGTCCGTCGATGGATGATGCCTAGAAGCTAATGCCGGCCCCGCTATGGCAAACTATCATCGGGATACTGATATTTCAACCGTTGGCCAACCATTGTTAGCCATCCATCGGCCAGCCATCGGCGGAATTGTATGCCTGACGGATCCTACACGGGCAGCTGGAAATTCTCGATTACGTCTAGATACATTTTTTAGAGTACTTCAATTTTTTCAATGGCAGGACATCTGATCATGTATATTTTTCAAATCATTTATTTTAGTCCCGAGAATCCTAAAATAGATTTTTGTGTAACAATTAGGATCCTAAATTATTGAGTAGGATGTTCTAATAGTAATTTACGACATAAGGCCGCAAAGGGGCGATTTTCTCAATAACATTGATGTTGCGAATATCGTAAAATCGACATTATCGAAATTGCCACTCAGTGGCTGAATGACGTACAACAGCTTAGAAAGGTCAATTTAATAGGAATACTTATTAATGCTTACATTTCAATCAAATTTCCTCATGTAATTATTATATATGTAATTTTTTAATGAATTTTTCACAATATTTCTATTAAAGGCACAATAATAACCTAAATGCAGTGTATGTTCATTATAAGGGAATTGGTGTCGTTATTATTGTATTAATATTTGATCTCCTTCACAATAAAAAGCAAGTAAAGAGAAAATTAGCGCTTTTCTAGAGGCTACTATTGATAAATAGTAACGAAATTGATTAACTACTCAAAATCTTCGGTCGGTAAGCTGGAATGTGACTTTTTTTTGTACAGTTCCTCTCAATTCTTTCTGGTTATATTCAGGAAGTGCAAAAAAAAGGGTTAGCTTTGGGGTTTAGACAAGAAAAAACAGCTGGTAAAATAAATTCTCTAAAAATAAGTGCTTTTGCGGACGTCGCCTAAGACTCGAAAAGTGAACTTACTGAGCGATTATGATGAGAAAATATTTTTAGTGACATAAAAATATAAACTAAATACAAAAACGGTTTATTGAATAGAGAAACTTGTAAGTAAACTAAAATTGTAAAATTTCTAAAAAAAAAAAACGAAATTATTCTTAGTTTAAATTATCTACTTCAATATATGAATTAAAAATTATTGATCGAAGCTTTACATGTGTTCAATTTTGACATTGCGCAAAAGAATAAAACTATCATTGTGAATTTCTTATTTGGTGTTGTCATCTACAGAAAATGCATTCATTTACGACGCTGCAACTCATTTAAACTCCTAAAACAGCCAGTTAATCATTGAATTTGATGATTAAAATGTAGGATAAAAGCCTACGTTTCATTGATTGTGAATGGTCAAATTATTCAATGTGAAGCATATTAAATTAAATTAAATAGGTGAATACATGAGCCATCACAATGCGTGTTGGATTTGAAAACATATGATCGAAAATCTACTAACAAGTTTGGTAAATCGTCCAATGTTCCCATGTGCATGAACGCTCACGCAAAGCCAGGTCAGCCTCCGTAGGAAACTTGCATGTTATCCTGACACAAGCGGCATGTGTGCACAATCTATTGGCGTCTACACAATGGCACTCTAATCTATTCGGTCTATCTATCTCACTTACTCCCATGTAATACACTCGTGTTCACTGTCCTTGTCATCTCATCTGCGCGCTTGGCATCCCATCAAATACGCGTAGAGAGAGGTGTCCAAAGGGTACCGCGATCGAATTATACCACCAGGGCTGCTCGTTGGAAACCTGATAATCCTATTTCCTATAACGGCCAGATATTGTGACATATATTCATAAGATAAGTTACGATAATAACGATAATGTACTTGTTTACTTTATTACAAGTAATTAGTTTAAAAATAACAACGTTTTATTGGTAATGTTGTTGTGGATAATAATGAAATATTTTTATGAGATTTGGTTTTCAAAAATATTATTAAGTATTTTTTTTTTTTTTTGTTACAATAATAATAATTATGTTTCAGAATTGAAATTTTTTATAATTATCCATAACTTAATCACATAAATTAGGTGATAAATTATAAAATTAACATTTTGGAAATGTTTTAAGCCAACAATTGATCTTTAATCAGTTACGAATTTCTTTTTTTAAGGTATTGTGTTTTTGAAGCTTCATATTCTATTATTGACACTTTAATGCCAAATTTTCGACTTGTCAGACAAAAATAGCTTTGAAATTTTGATTCGGAGTATAATTAAAAACAAATAAAATATTTACAATCAATACTTTGCACACAGAAAACATCAATAAACATCAATTTATATTTTCGTGCCGTGAATTGATATTTTATTCATCATTCATCACGTGAATTATTATATTAAACAGAACAAAATCGGCATCATGACATTTATTTGAAACACACTTTGTTATATTTATTTATTACTTGTTCCCAAATCGCATAGATCTATATTCTTCACAATAATTTTTATCATTGTTCAATACAGCTACTATGATATACATTTTGTTTTGTCAGACCAATGGCAAGTTTATCAAAACGTGAATCAACGAATTTTCAAGCTCTTCTATATTTATTTTTTTTATACATTATTTATAATTCACTTTATTTCATTCAATATGTTACGATAACAACTTGAAAAATATTTTTAATTTACAACCCAATACTGCGGCAGTTTAAATGAATATCGCAATACTCGACAGATCAATAGTGGACATATATGTAAGCCAGGTGTTTATGATTGCGTGAGTGAAAATGAGATTTTCGTCTTTTACAATTGTCAACATTTGTTATACATTTTATTGTCTCATAATAAACAGTAATATAAATATCAATGGACATGGTTCTTATTTAAAACAAAAAAAAAATGTTTAATTCTGAGTGCACTAAAAATGATTTAAAGGATTATAATCCGTAGAAAGTGCTCAAAAAGATTAAAAATCAAATCATTTTCAACACTCTTCAACCATTTCGTTTGATAAAGGGACGTTATAAACTATAAACTATAAAATCTTATCATATTTGGCTTCGTCGACAATATTGAAAGAAAATTTCATAAATTAATGAGTAAAATTAAATTGCACAAAGGAATATTTCACAATTAGTTGAGTTTGTCATTATGTCATATCGAATTTGAGTCTACTGATAAGCGCTGAAAGAGCAAAATTATTTCTTTTCAGTGGAAGATAAAAAGGCTAATCAGAACGTAAAGATCTCTGAAGTACTGAGATAGGGATCTGTAATAATAATCTGAGGCAATCAATGGCACTTCTTAATATACCTGAAATCAGAGAACTGAAGAAGTATTTGATGAACTTACGTTGAACTCTTTCAATGTTGTTATTATGGTTCTTATATATTGGTAACCAAACTACCGCAGCGCTTTCAAGCTTTGATATAACTAGTGCAACATATCGATACTGCCATTCTAATACGTCGTATCCCACATTTATAAAATTTTACAGTAGACAGCAAAAACGATTCATTTTTAACATTGATTAAATGGGATTCGACAGATGAAAATATTTATTTAAAAATAGTTATTAAACTATTTGACCTTTAAAATTTTAATGTGACTTGCATAATATTATGATTCCATTTTTCAAAAAAAGTCAATTTGTCAAATTTTGTGGGATACGACGTATTAGAATGGCAGTATCGATATAAAGATTTAATGACGTGTAAGATCCTAAATTCTTTGGTATTTTTGTTATATAGAATAACTACATATCATTTTATATAACTACCCGCCCACTCCGCTGAGAGCTTCATGTAATTGCATTTTTAGATCTAGACTTGAAATTTAATCGGAGTATTGTTTTAACTTGCAAAGATTCAAAATTCCATCAAGTAGGCATTTTTCTTTTATCTATGTAATTATTCAAGCTAATATTTATTGTAGCTTTCAATGTACAATCACTATAATATTCCACTTTCAATGCTCATTTCAAATTTTGTTGAAATGAGCATGAAAAATTTCAGTTCAAGTAATTGCAGGTCTCATAAGTGAAATTGAAATCTGCCTAGCTTTAAGTACGACAAATTTTTCTGTTAATTATAATTTTCTCAGTCACATCAATTTCTTATAGATAATTAATTGTACATGTATTTTACGAATTCTGTTAAAATAAGTAGCCCAATTAATTTATTTCCATATCAAATGTTTAGAAAATGCATTGATTGTAATCTATTACATTTCCGCAATCTCGCAATAAGAACAATTCATCGGTTATATGATAAAAAAAAAATAACATGCATGTAAAATTCTTAGTCCGTTGATTGAATGACCACATGTAATAATAAATTTTGGTAACCTTACAACGACTTTTTTCTCGCTGTCAAAGACGCGATTGTTGCAAGGCAATTTTTATTCAATGTTATTTAAGTTTAATAGACATATCCTAAATTTTTTTCTATTCTACTCACAACTCTGACACAACCTGACTGTGAAGTCAATTATCACGAAATTAATTTTTAGCTAATATCTAATTATTAAGACAGAAAAATATTTAAATCAGTTGACCCTGTAGGCTATTCCTGGAATTTTCAGTTTCTCTTGAAATTCAATCAAATTTTATATCTGTAGGAACTGTATTTAAGAATATGAATTTTTTGACAATTAACGACCTCGGGGGAGGAATTTCGAAAGATCTTATTCGAGATGATTTCTACATTATAAATAAAAGATTCCTACACAACTTTGAGTCCATAGAAACTATTGTTTGGAAATAAGAGTTTATCATTTTTAACGTCCTCAATATCCCTTTTGGGATTGGAATTTGATAAAATTCATTCTTAGCTGAACTTGACATCATACACGAACATTTCTACCAAGTTAAAATTTAACATTTTAACACCCACCCTCGCAATCCTTACTGGGGGTGGGTTGTCGTAGAATCCGCTCTTCGATCATTTCTGCATCACACATAGGAGACACCTACTAAATTTGGATTATGTAGGAGTTATAGTTTGGAAATTAAAAATTTTAATTGTTAACACTCACCTTCGCCATCCTTTTTGGAGATGAGTTGTCGTAAAAAATGCTTTTAAATAATTTCTACATCATATACAGATGATTCCTACCAATTTTTGAGTCCATAATGATAAAAGAACCCCTTATTAAGTTTAAGACATCAGCTTGGTTATTCATTTTTCATAAGTTATATTAATATGTCATTTACGTAATTAATATGTAATTGACAATCATACAATATTCATGTTTTATTTTTACCAATAAAACCGTTTCTATGGGCAATAATTCACGTCGTGACATGTTTAATGCATGAGTGGATGCGTTGGAGTGCTTAGGTGGATTTGTGGAAGAGTGTGGGTAGATAAAAGATTCCTCCAACCTGGAGGTAGGTTGTCGTAAAATTTGCTCTTAAATCATTTCTACATCTCATATAGAAGATTCCTACCAAATTTGAAGTCCATAGAAGCTATAGTTTCAAAACGGGAATTTTTTATTGTTAACGTCCCCGCAACACCTCTTTCGTGTATAATTTCGTAAAATCCGTTCTTAGCTGACCTCTACTCGGTGAAAGAGATATTCTTACCAAATTTCAAGTCTTTACGCCATATGGTTCCAGAGATATCGTGATAAGTCAATAAATAAGTGAAAATCTCTTATATGTGTAGAAAGAAGAAGATTCATTTTTTGTATAGGTATCATATGATAATCACAGGTAATTGAATAATAAACAGACCATCGTGCCATTTTAATTTCACGATGCTTCAACTGTTACCAATTTCCTGTCATTGTTTTTCGATGCTGTATTTAATATTTCTCTTTAACTTTGCTGTAACGAATGAATTGTTCAACTGCGATATAAATTGAATTCTAACAAATGGTAAATTAACTTCTTAATCAAAAAAAAATTAGAGGTGTATCTTTCGGTCTTACTAAACTTTTTCCTTTATAAAATATTTGATTTATAAATAACAATTTCATATTTCGCAATTAAATACTATAATTATAGTTAATATTTTTAATATTCGTATGCATATGCACTCGTCTTGTTAATTATTCCATTGTACAAATTACATACTCACGCTCTGATATGAATTTTTAGCTTACAGATTTATCGGGAATATTTTCCATCATCCGATATCCAATGAGCGAAACCTTTTGAATCAAGTACAAAGTCCTCGAACGACTCCAATTAAAAATGTACTCGAGCAATGCACACAATTTTTTTCTATTTATTACCGTTGCTAGATTAAAATTAATTAAATGTGAAAGAAATATAAAAATTATTTTCTCTTTTAGTATCAACTAATTAATAATATCACTTCGGAAATCTATATAAAATCACTTGACTTTTCAGAATGTAATTTACTATAAGCTCGATTACTTTTGTCGACTCCACTTTAATACTAAAGTAAAGTAGAACGCAGAAAATTGTTCAAGTTTCACAATCAGGGTACTGTGGAGTCGAGCTAGGGATGAAGCTAAATTCGATACTAACTCCAAGATACCAAGCATTATGTGATTAAAATGCACGGAATTTTCCCGCACAGCAAACTACTTTTTATTAATTAAAAATTCATAATAAACAAAGCTAAATTAAAATCTTCCGTATTTTAATCATCCGAATGAATTACTCTTAATAGTTGCATTTGTCTTTTTCAGTTTATTTTCATTATCTGAAAAAATTTTTCTCTTCAAAATTTTTCAAATCTAAAAAAACTTTTTTTTTTTAAATTAACATATAAAATCACAATCATTTATTTTTACTGAATGAAAAAATCAATTGCCCTAAGTAAATTTTGAATAGTATTGAATTATTCTCAGCTACACCTCACATTGAAACTTTGCCAAAATGAGTGTTAGATGCATAACTTTGGTTATAAAAAAGTAATATTTTTCGATGTTAAAATTAAAAATTATTTGCATACAAATCAAGAAACAAAATTGAAGCTTATTATTTATATAATGATTTATACAAGCATGAAATGAAATTAATTGAACATTATGTTATAGAAAACACCATTATTTAGCTAATATGAAAGTATATTTGTCATATATTATTGACTGATAACTAATTGAATAATTTTTCCCCTTTCTTTAAACTTAACTTACATAATTATACAATTAGACGATTATAATCGTCCAAACAATAAGTATGCCAAATTCCATAAAGAACGAATACAATTTTAACCAATAGTATTTTTAGAATCTAAGTTAAATGGACACAGTATGTTTAAGAACATAGTAGTAATAATAATAATTGAACATAAACCGATGACTATCGTAAACCTCATACATAATTTCCAAGCTCATTCTCTTTTAACTCTACGAAGTAGGTACAAATGGCATCTGGTTTTAAACTTCTTAAGCAAACTTGCTTATCTAAATCAAATAGAAAAAAATGTTTAAACTTACATTCTGTTACGACAAATAATGACTGACATTATATCTGATTTGACATGGTACCGTGGAATTTTATTAAAAATTATAAAGTTAATTTAAAATCTTGAAATGGATTTTTTATCGCCACTATTAGTCATATTGGGATATACTTTCAAATTGGAATTTATACATTAGAAAAAAACATATTTCAGGATACAAAGTTATAAGGTAAAAATGTGTATTCTAATTATCGAAGTACATATTGTGAGATACGGTAATATATCGAACCAAGAGTATTGTGATAACGTTAATCCATATACGTACTGAGATAATTAGTGTACGTAGCTTTCTTTACAGCATAATACTAGAATAATACTCAGCTTTGCTGCTAAAAACAGAAATACTCTCGTTGGTAAAGAATGTTTTTTCAGTATACTATTATGATGTCACACCTCTCATTTTCAAGGGTATTTACATTGATAAAAGAATTAACAAGATCCAAGAGGAATAGTCTTAAACCAAAAAGATTACTTTAAAGAGCTTAATTGTTTTGAATCAAGTAAAAAAGTTCTTGAACCAAAAGATGTTCTCTAGATTTAGTAAATTAGGTAAATTATTTTTGGTCTAAAAAATTTTTCGGATGATTCAAAACAATCAAATTTTTTAAACTAATCTTCTTGGTTCGAAAATTTTTCTCTTGAATATCGTTTATGTTTCTATCAGTGAATAGTAGTGACCCGTGAAAAAATTTTCCACTATAGATTGCCAGCATTGCCAAATTTTCCACATTGGGCCGTAGGTAGACATATCAACATATGTCTACCTACGGCCCAATGTGATCTTATATCTCCATATGTGGCTCAATATGAAAATTGGCTCTATCAGAACATATCAAGCCTGATATGGCCCTATAATTTTACAACTAAAGATTGACTTGAAAATTTCCAATGGAAGAAGACGCATGATCTTTGAATCGTCTACTTACAAGATAATTGAGTTCGAGGTTTTAATTTTAATTTTTTCTCTAGAATTTAAGTTCCAAAAACAAAAATCATTTTTTTACTCTTCTACAGAGCTTATCAGAACATGGTTTTTAGTTTAATCAACTACTAAACTAATTTTTGTTAAACAAAGCATATTCGATCAGTTCATATTTGGCCAGATATAGAAATTGACCATATCAGAAAATTTTTCATTTATTTTTTTACTCGAATTAACAACCATGCAATTCAAATATTAAATCGGTTGCATGAAATTATATTAACTGAAATGACATCATATTGCCGGTAGATCTATTTTATTTGAACTCGTATTTTTATTTTTCGTAACATAAAATCGATATTTCCTATTAATTTTCACATGTATGTAGAAAAAAAAAGATGAAAAAAAAATTGGGTAGAATATTTGCTTACTAATTAACATTATCTGTTGAGTCATAAGCTTCACTCGAAACGCTATTGATCGTATAAAATTTGGAAACTATTTACCCAACGTCAATAAATTGGCCGGATAGTACGAGCTCCCAAAAGGAGTACGAATATAGAGAATTTACTCTCATCCGACAGTTTGACGACAGTGTAGACATGCGGTAAATGTTGTCTACGTCTCTTGGCTATTTACCTGGTTCGTGTTTGCACCAATACATACAGACTTCAATATCAGTACAACTGAAACCGTTACCTAGAAAATGCACACAACTAGGAAACGTGCGTGCGAGTTACCTCTCCAAGTGGTTGCACACGTGCTTTGCTCGTACAGTTGGCGAAGTGAATTATGCGGTTCGTCCCTACGTCTACCGCCACCTCGTAAATTTACATTGTCTTCGACTAAAGCGGTAGAGCTTAGGAAAGTACCAGGGGTGGAGATGAAAGGGGTTAAAGTCATCTTTCAGTGAATAGAGGAAAGCATTTACAACTTTGTTTGGGTATGAGGCGAATAAGTCACATCGAATCCTCTGTGCCTGCGAATAATGTCAACGATTTGACCGCATGCCCTTTGAGAATCTCATGTTGTATAGTCGTTTATCTATCCATACTATCTAACTCTATTTTATATTACTTGGTGACTAGAATGATCGTTTTCTAAATTAAAATTTAATTTTGATTGCAATAATTATCATCAATATTTATTGGTATACAAATTTCCAAACTTAGACAATAAACGATTCACGTGTATTATATTGACATTTTCCATCATATTATGGAAACGCTATGTATCAATAAGGGAGCCACAATTCCTATTCTAAAAAAATGTATGACTTCAATAACAATACTTTTTAGTTACCATATCTGTCCAAAAATGAAAACACAAAATATGGTTATGTAGTGCAGTTGATTTATGATTTCTTATGTGATCATAAATTACTATTAAGCCTTCACCAGATCTAAAACATATTTATTGCTTAATATTTTACTTACTGTGAACAAAAAACGACCATTTAGCAGCCGCAACAGAAGTAGCTTTTTTAGTGTTACCATAAACTTGCAAAATCGTAAAACGAACGTAATAATAAAATTTCTTTAAATCAATAGTTTGACAGGTAATTTTTGGTCTGAAAAAATACAAAGATATGAAAATTAAAACTCATTTAATTAATTTTCAGGTACAATTTACGAAAGTTTGAAAAGTTTTTGCATTCAGTTGGTTATTTTAAGAAGAAACAGAAAAAAGTTATTTTTTTCATTTATTTTCAAAAATATCGAGTCGTATTACTATACATTTACTTGCAGAATATAATTTAAGTAACAAAGTTTATAATGCAAGTAACAAAGTATCTATATTTACTTGAACTGATAATATAATATGGGTTAAACGCATAAATTTATTCTGATTTCATACGTCATCGTTGAACGACGTAAACATATGTGTGAATGGATGTGCGGAAACTTTCTCAATATACTACTAACTGTTGATTTACTATCGTACAGAAAAAAAAAACATAAAGTTTATCCCGACACTTAATATTGTGATGATTTGGATACCCATATTAGTGCTACATTTCGATCGAATCCATCGTTTTTGATGGAACTTGTAACATTCGACACAGTTTTTCGCAGCTTACTAAACGATTTGACGTAAAATTTTAAGTTATGTTAAAAAAAACACTTTTCTGGAATTTAAAAAATTTGAATATCTCACGAACGAATTGGCCGATTTCGATGACATTGGAAGTTTTCAGCGCAATTTCTTAAGCACTAATACATATTTCATAACTTTGAAAACGATTCAAGAATAAATTTCAAAGTTTTTTGATATTTTTCGTTGCCGGTTTCTCTTCAACGCATCAACCGATTTCGGTGCAGTTTGCAGCAATCGGCGTCGTTTTCTAAGTTTAAGAGCCAATTAGATTTTGGAATTGATCGTTGCACCTGTTAAAAGTTATTCCAAAAAAATTTTTTTTTGAAAATTGTATTTTTGAGATTTCTCTAAATCTACTAGGCCGAATCGGTTCAAATGATATAGAAAATCTAAGTGTAGTGAAGCCTTTTCAAACGCTGCCAAGTTCGTTCAAATCGGTCAAGCCATTCGTAAGTTATGAGAGGTTTATACATATTCATACACATACACATACATATCGGTATAGTGACATCCTCGTAAGAATGGTGAGAATAACTTCCTAGGATCTCGAAACTTGAAGACCTGATGAGAACTCGATTTTCGAAAACCGGAGTGAAACCAATAACTTTCCGATTTTTAGAACATTATTGATTTTCACAACGGGAAGTTGAAAATCTTGAACCAAAAACACCATTTTGAAGAAAATGTATTTTTTGTATCAAGTTAATTTTTTTACCAGTATATGTATAAAACGAGTTTTGTGTTATTAAACGGCTCTGTGAACTTTTTACAAAAAATCGTAAAATAACTTCCCGAATAAACATCATTTAAATTACTGATATGGTTGATGTATATCGAAGTATATTTATCAAAACAATCGATCGATTAACTCAATTAGCATAGCAAATATAACTAATTCTATATTGATATGTTCTATGTACTCCCATGCAAATTACTACAAATGGAACTAAAGTTTATACGTATATAATGCATCTCAACGTTTATTACACCATTGGAATACCGATTATTCGGCTATGTTTGAGTGGTAAAGCTACACTTCAATAGACGTTAATATGACCCTTATCTCTCACAAAGATGACTAAACCATAATCGTCTTCTAATCATAACTATTAAACCACTATTATACCAAGCACAAAAGTGATAATTAACTATACAAACGAAAACAGAATCTTTCTTTTTAAAATATTTCTCCCTCCGTGAGTGGAACTAGTGGTTACTATTATCCTATATCGAAAGTAACGCACACTACTCACTACAAAACTTCATTTGCCTTTCTAAAAATCTAAGTTTCGTGATATTTAATGGTAAAATAATTATGACTCAGAATTCAAGAAAATTTCCCTCGAAGAATGAAAACTAGATTTCTTTAAAACAATTCACTTGGGTGAAGATTATTCTACCTCAATTGAGGTAGTTTCTTTTATTATAATTTGTTCGGTGGAACAAGACTTTTCAAGGGTGTTTTAACAAAGTGCATGACACGCCTTATCAATATCAATGATGTCTAACATCCCCTATTTGAACGCAACACGTATCTTTCGGTTAGCTATTTTACTACTTTTTATTTACTGTCGACTTATTTTTTTAGTAAATAACTAGATAAAATTATAAGCTCTGAAAATTCTGTCTATAATTTTTTCTTTATTTTATAAAACGCATATGTATAAGGTTTTAAAACATATAGAGTTAACAAACGAAAAAATGTACCATGTAAATGTTTTTAAGTATATTTACAGAATATGAACTATCATAGAAAGAAATGTTCCAGCAACAAACAAAATTGAAATCAAATGAGTATAAAATGGAATTAAATTTTACGTTTCTAGAGATTACTTCTCATTTCTATTTACTCTTAGAGGCCAACTCTGTGGAAAATTCCTCCTCTTTATAAAAGCAACCTCCATTACTCGTTACGCATGAAGAGAAACTATTTCTTTGATGATGTTTAGTTAAAAATAAAAAGGATTGAGGAAAACAAAGCAGTGAATCATGCAAACTAATAGTTTAATATTTATATTTTTATTATTTATTGATGATAAACTTAAATTTATAATAAATTTATTTTCTCGAACCTTCTCATTTTTTCTCGTTATTAAAAAATTACGACATTTGAATCAAGAGACGTGTCAGTTGGCTAGAACTTTGAAATTTTAGATGCAGATATACGATAGCAAAGGCAGAAGGATTCTATACCTATTGATTTTCTCTAGTTTCGTCTTACCGACTACAGCATTCTCAATGATCTTCACTATGCTCCTGTGAACTCCTGAATTACTCGATTCATCTATCCGTCCCTTGAGTCGAATTGCGGACTTCCTCAAATCAAATTAACGAGCAGTTTCCCTCTCTTTTGATCAACCAAGAAAGTTAGATCCTTGAGGAAGAGGAGCTAGATTTAGTTCTCATCGATCATATGTACTTGGGAAAAAAAAAATGAATTTATCGTCGAATTTTAATCCACTTTATAAATTTAAAAATTTTTAATTTTAATTGATATAGCTATTCAACGATATTCTTTATGATATTGAATTAATTTAATTAAAGTTTACCTATTTTTGTCTGTATTATTGCTCATATTTAACGTTTATAACAGAATGGTGTAAAGAACCCAGGTAGGGTTTACCAATGCTGACAAATGGCCCAGCCTTGGACCATTTGTTACTTTGCCAAGCCTTGGTAAGTTACCACTGGCCCAAGCCTGGCTCGAAGCTTGGCCCAATGGTTCAATATTTTGGAACCAAGCTTTGGGAGATCACAACTGGCCGAGGCCTGGTCCGATGCTTGGCCCAATGTCTCGATACATTTCAACCAAGCCTTGAAAAATCACCACGGACTTAAACCCGGTTCGACACTTGGCCCAATGCTTCGAACACTGATAAAAGAATTTAATAGAATCTTATAAATGACTTGTCAACAAAAAAATTTTAATAAATATAGTTATTAATCGTTAACAAATTATTTTTAACTATCATTTCTTTGTTGCTGAAAAATGTATAAAACTCTCGTAACTGCTCAAAAAATATTTTCCATGTGAATAAAAAATGATAAATTTAATACTGAAACATATTGTGAATATTTTAAAAATGTTTATTTCTCTCCAAAAAAAAAATATTGAAAAAAATTGTTAACAAGTAAGTTTGTTTACCACTCTCTTATACATATACAAATTACTTCTACAATATATCTATCAGTGAAACTATAGTTTTGGGAAGTCACTGACACCCGAAGTTTGGCCCGGGTCTAGCTTGAGACTTATAGCAAAGTCAGTACAGTTCGAGACTTTCACGCGGGTGACCCAGTTTCGATTCCCATCGTAAGCAAAGATTTTTTCAAGGTAATTTGGTGTACTCGCGAGATACGATAACGTAAAGCTGATAATAAACTGTGAATTCACGAATACAATTAAAATCAAATTTAATTTTTTAATAATATTTGCATTTTTTTTAGTCCTGGCAAATTAGTTCCCCAAGGCTTGGTCCGAGCCCTGGGCCATTTGTTTCCCAAGACTCGGCCCAAGCCTTGTGTTTTGGTTTCCCAAGGCTTGGGGACATAGTTATCATCCTAGGCTTGGACCGAGCCTTGGCCCAATGTTTAGTTGGCTAAACATTGGGCCAAGGCTCGGTCCAAGCCTCACCCAAGGCTGGCGACGCTTGGCCCAGGCTTGGTCCAAGCCTTGTCCAGTTGTTCTTTCCTACCTGGGAAACCGAATATTTATTTTTTTTAGGCTGCTATGAAAGTATATTAATTTATTGTGTTTCGAGAGTCTTCTTTAAAAATCTGCTTGATCCCAAAACTTTTAGAAGTTTCTTGAGATTATTTAAGATTTCCAGTCCTTAAAAATTAAAAATTTTTTTAATCATTTTTTTGATGTGCTGCACAGAAAAAAAAAATTTTTTTTGAACCAAGAAAATTATAAGGAAGACCGAAGTTATTTTGGAGCAAGAAGAAATTTTCTTAGCTTAAAAAAATTTAACTTCGTTCAAGAAATTTCAACTTCATTTAAGAAATTTTCAGTTTTCCTTTAGATTTTCTTGATTTAATAAAATTTACGCTTGACTCAAGACTTTTTTTCTGTGTACCTTTGTATGCATTAAAAATGAATTGTTATTCAAAAATTTCATTCAAATTTCTACTGAGTATAATTCAAATTATACGGGATATTTTTTCGGATTATATCTAGTGTCATCTTACGCGGTATAACCAGAAAAATTACTGGGTAAAATCGGAGATTACACTGAGTATAATCCAAAAATCATTTAGTATAATGTTGATTATATTTGCTATTACCTGAAATTTTTTTTCACCACAGATATCACTGAGTATAATGTGGAAGGATATCCAGTGTCATTTTGTTCTTTCCGTGTAAGAGACATGAAAACTATTACTGCATTTTAATCGACCAATTTTTATGGGGCATCCTATATTTAATTGACGACTTCAGAATCTTTTATTTTCTAATTCTTATCAAATTTTCATTAGTTATCACATTCAATTCAAAAAGCTTGGAGTTAGATCACTCGAATGCACTTAATAAAATACATTACTTCAATAAATAAAAAAAAAATTTGAAGCATCCCCTAGAAATTAAAATATTCCCTTGAACTCTAAGGATACTATACATAATTTTGAACGTAATAATTCACGCAGAAAAACAAAAAAAAATAAATTAGTGGCAGTATTGAATATTTTCAAAAATTTTAAATGACTTCTGAAAATTTTTTAATCGATTTTTCGGTGGGAATGTAATTTCCATTCATATTTACTTAAAAAACACATGACTCGGTAGAGCAGAAAAAAAGTCATGAAACTAACATAATAATTAATTTTAAAATATATTTTTTGAATAAATTTTTTCTTTATTTCAAAAGTTTTAAAAGACTACACTGTCAATATTTACAATTGTTCGCCACTTTCATAATTGATTGTGGCTTATAATATGTTACTTTTAAGTATCATCTGTTGATACATAACAGGGTATTCGTGGATGTATTACTAGAATTATTTTATAATTCAATATAAAATAACATTATAATATAGTAAATTTTTTTTTAAATTTATTTCTTTATTTTAAATGAAAATCTAAATTTTATAACTTATTTGTCTATAAGTTGTGTTCTTACAGTGTCGTATTTTTTTTCATTTAATTGTTTTTTTTTTTTTGTGACTATCTAGCAGATTTAACAGAGATATTCATCACAAACGAGACGTATAATTCAGTCAGTAGATTCACTACGCCATAAGTTCTGACGGGCATTTATTCAGCGAGCTACTTTTTATTCACAATACAAAAACACTCATCGTAATAATGATTCATTTTATCCAAGTTCTTTTTTGTTGTTTTTATTATACTCTTTTCTAATAATTATCTAAAAATCAAGTCCATTAATTAAATTCTGAAACAATAGTGAAATACATAAATCAAGTAATTTATCAATTTTATTGAACACCACTCATCAATAACTATTTAATTTAACTCCTATCCAAAATTGAAGGTTCGATTATTATAATAACCCGAAACTAATTAGCAACTTGATACCGTTTAATGGATGAATTTTATTGTGAATTTGATATTTGAATAGCTAATTAAAAGTTTCGCCTTTCACTAATAATATAATTAATTAAAAGCTGCAAATTACAAACCGTAATTAATTATAAGGGTGCTTGTATAGAGTAATAAAATAGCGACAATAATCGTTCTTCTGTGTCATGAAACATATTTCCTAAATCTGTACTTTATTCTGTGTGAAGCTAATGAACTCATTTTTTATCTTTCGCATTAGATACCTTTAAAATAGGAACTTATTTAAGCTTTTACCATGCATGACTTGTTTATTTTGTACTTTCAGTTTAATATATAATAATTATAACCACTTTATCAATTTATTAAAAATCATTAACAAAACAAATCTGGAAAACGATTGACCCTAAAGGCCATCCCTGTAACTTCCCGCTAATTCCATATCTAAACGCTTAAAATTGCACTTGTGACATTTTGAGCTTTTCGAGCTCAAAAATAGAAATTATTTGTGATTTTGAGCTCTTCGAGATCAAAAGTCTGATGAAAGTTTAATAAAACACTATTTTTTGAAATTTTAAACTGTCATAACTTTGGAATGAATCAACTGATTTTTACGCGATTGGCGGCAATCGATGCATTTTTTCATAACCTTTGAAAGAATCGACAACAAAAATTTTTTAGACGAACTATTTCGGAGTTATTCCAAAAAAACACTTTTTTTGGTTTTCTTTCCTTCACGACATCTCTCGAACGAATCAACCGATGTTGATCGTATTAGCGGCGATCGACGTGGTTTTTCAAGGTTAAGAGCTGATCAGTTTTTGAAGTTGATTGATAGAGCCATTTTAAAGATATTCCCAATAACCAACTTCAAAAAAAAAATTTTCCTAGTTTTTTTGAGATTTCTCAAAATCTATCAGTCCAAATCGGTTCAAATTAATTGGAAATCTAAGTTTGAGGGAACTCTTTAGAACGCCGTTTGGTGGGTTCCAATCGGTTTAGTAGTTCAAAAGTTATAAGCAGTTCACATACTTACACACATTACACACGCACATCCATACAGACATAGTGACAACATCGCGGGGGTAGTCAGGGAAGCTTCCTATGACTTTAAAACGTCGAGATCTGATGAAAACTCGATTTTTGCAAAACGGGGTAAAAACAATAACTTCCTGATTTTTGAAAATCTTCGATTTTCTTAGCGGGGAGGTTAAAAATCTTTATTTTCATATTATGAATTACAAAACACTTATTTAAATTAATCTACATATGTTTTAATCTGACAAATTAATGATATTAATTTATAATGATGTTAACTGCCCATTTAATTTTCAATCACATGTAAATTATGACATAGATTGAATAATGTTTTTATTGATTTAAAAGCTCTTGGTGGTTATAAACAATTCAAGCTGAAAAAAAAAAGCATCAAACGTTCAATTAAAGAAGTTTTCTAAAATGAAACATTTACAAATATTTTATAAACTGATTTGTGAATCTTTGATAAATAAATAACAAGATACACACAAAGAGTGATTAAAATTAAATGAATTTAAAATATGATGTTTCAATTGGTTTACGATATCTGGGATACTAATTGTAATAGTAAGTAAAAGCTAGATGTTTCCCCTGAGACATCTAAAAATGAGATCGTCAAAATAATTAAAGCTAGAAATTAATCTATTATTGGCTTTTTTCCATAATTAAAATACTATAATTGCTCTTCAATAATCATTTAGAGTTTATTTTAACGTTCAAATATTCGTAGAAGTAGAGAAATACCTTTTTATTACATTAATTAGTACTGTATTAACGGTTTACTATTTTTAAGTATTGAATTATATTCCCAACAGCTAAAAGATCAACCAAAATAATCGATTTTATCAGCTCATTCATTCGTAGGTCTTTACATCTCAAGTCCAGTTCTTATCCAATAATGATTAATTGAAGTCTGAAATAAAAAACACCATAAATTCGATTTTATTTCGAGTTTGTCGAATATCTATATTATAAAAAAAAAAAAAAAAAAAAAAAAAAAAAGAAAACATTTAAAACACAAAATAACTACCAATATTGAAAACAATAGACTAATAATAATTAATAAATAATCGAATTCATAAATTAAATATCGATAAATGAATTAACTTTATCAAAGAAAAAATGTTTAATCAGAAAAATCATTGTTAAAAAATTTATTATTTTTCATCAAGTTGAAAAGTTTTTTAGCCAAGAAATTTTTTTTGTATCATTAATTTTCAAATTCCCACTATAAAAATGAGGAAGTTCTTGCAACTTTGAAAGGCTTGAACTATCGAAACAGGGTTTGCGGCATTTGAAAAAATTTAATTATCATTCTAGATTTTTTGTGAGTTTGAATTCATTCGGCTTGAGAGATGCTGAGAAATGAAAAATGAAAACCGAAAAATGTTCAAATAAAATGTTTTTTTGAAATAAATTTTGCCCTGTTGTACTAATTTTTTTTCTGAATTTGATGTTTTAAACAATAACATCGATTCGCGCAATTCGCATAAAATTTGTACAATTTGTTCAAGAGATATCGTCAATCGAAGTAGTTTTTTTAGCACAAAAAGACTAATTATTAGATGCTTAGTAATTCGGACAGAAATTTCGAAGTGAAACGAAAACTTCCCAATTTTTGAAAATTTTCAATTTTCTTAACGGGAAGTTAAGAACATTTTTTTCTCGAATTATCTTTTTTAGAGTGGCACGTACAAAAGTAGTTTTTATTTTATGAGGTCATGAAATGGATAAAACCTTTTTGTCTTTTACAGAAATAAGACTTACAGTGCAATTCTGAACATTTAAAATAATAATGAACTTTAAGACATTGAATAATTCATAAAGTATTAAACTTTTAGAATTTTTAGCAATTCAGTATAATAGAATTTCTTTCGACTATTTATTTATAATTAAAAAATTTTTAGCACAATTAATTTTATAGGATAATTCTATCATTCTATTTATAGGTTTGTCTCTGATTTTCATTTTTCATCGACAAATGAAGTTATCTCTCAAATAAAAAGATTGTAAATAATTTAAGAGTTGCCAAGCAATTTTATAAATAAAGAATAATAAATAGTCTGGATCAAATATAAACCAACAAAGTCTCTATTTTCAGATCTCTGTTCGAGATTTTGTTTCGTTAATATGAATAAATGTACATATTAACCCGAGTCGAAATTTAGAGCCTGAATAGAACCCTTTAGTCCGAAATAGATCCGACTGAGAGCCTTGTAGTCCCATAGCTCCGATTTTGAACCCACAGGTCCGAACATTGACCCAGAGGTCCGATTTTGAACCCTCAAGTCCGTTTTTTAAAAAATTAAAAATAAAAAATTAAAAATTAAAAATAAAAACTTAAAAATAAAAAATAAAAACTTAAAAATAACAAATTAAAAATTAAAAATAAAAAATTAAAAATTAAAAATAAAAACTTAAAAATAAAAAATAAAAACTTAAAAATAACAAATTAAAAATTAAAAATAAAAAATCAAAAATTAAAAATTAAACATTAAAAATTAAAAATTATACATAAAAAATTAAAAATTAAAACCGGAGAACAAAATTCTTGGCTCAAAAAAATTTTCGGGTGCCTGAAGTAAGGCCGAAGTTATGTTGGCCGAAGTAAAAATTTTTTTTGAAATTCTATTCTTGGTGGAAGTCATTTTTTCTTAATTCAAATGATCGTAAATACTTGTTGCAATAAATTTTTGTATTGGATCAAAATTTTTAGATACGTTAGGGAAGCAGCGCCACTTACTTCAGCTGAGAAAAAAATTTTCTCATCTTGGGAAAATTTTTCTCTTGAATATTTGATATTCATTTTATATTATTTTAGCGTGCAATCATACATATTGAATGAAAAAAAAAGATTCAATATTATTTGATCTTCCCATTTGACATGTTAATCAATAAAAATGTTAATGAAAATTTACTTCTATCTTTATATTGAATTTTTTGAAGCAAGAGAGAAATTTTCTCAAGACAAGAAAATTTACTTCTATCAAGAACTAAAATTTTTGGAGCAAGAGGCTGAATTTTCTCAAAACAAAAAGATTTTTTTGACTTAAATAAATTTTCTTGGATCAAGATACATATTTCTTAAAGCAAGAGATTTAATTTTGTTGGAATAAGTGAAATTTCTTGAGTAAAAAAAAATCTTGTCTCAAGAAAATCATTTTCTTCAAAATGGAATTCTTGGATCAAGAGTTTGGCTCTTGAGTCAAGTCAATTTTTTTATCAGTGTAGAAATCGGTTCATTCATTCAAAAGTTATTGCAGTTTAAAAATTTAAAAAATAGTGTTTTATTAAACTTCTATCAGAGTTTTGAGCTCGGAGAAGTCAAAATGAGACGAAAATTATATTTATTAAAAATTGATTTTTCTATCAATTATTTAATTACAATTTCCATCAATAATTAAAAAATTAAATTTATTAACTAAAAAAAATTTTTTTCTTGATCTGAAAAGAAAAATTCTTAAACTAAGAAATTTATATTGATTTAAGTGAATTTTATTTGATTCAAGAACTTTTCACCTTTTTTAACACAATGAATTTCTTTAAAATTATTTTAAAAATTTACTTTTTAACGAATATTTGTAAGTAAATGCCAAAATTGAAAAATTATTATTCAACCAAAACAATTATATATCGTCAAAATTGATATGGTCTTTAAAAAAAAAAAAAAAAATAATAATTTACAGTTACATTTTTAATATTGAAAATTTTAAATATTAAAATTTATAATAAAATATTGAAAATCCACAGAGTGATGTACAAAGTCTAGAGTAATATAAGGACGACTTTTCCTTTTTTTTAATTAATAATCATGTGTACAAAATAGTTAATTTTTATCAAAATATAATATTAAATAACATAATTTATATAAATATTAAACCGTCACACTTCATCATCATATAGATTTAGCTTATGAGAATGATGAAATATACCGTAGCTCATCGGTTGTATAGTGTAGGGGTTAGGTATCGGTCTAGCAAGCGCGCGGCTCGGGTTCGAATCTCGGACAGGACGGATTTTTCACTGTATTTCTTAGATTAGCGAAGGTTAGGTTTAAATAAATTCAAACAGGCTGAATTTACGTTAGCTCTACATCTAAAATCAAATAAAAAAAAGACGCTTAAAAAATTAATTTTTTTATTATTTTTTATCAAATAGCATGAGGCAGACTTGAAAGTTGACTAGAGTACAGTCCTGGTAACTAGGCATGGGCCAACAACTAAGGGAAATAAAAATTAAATAATAAAAACATAACAATAAAAGAGGACTTAGGGGTTTAAAATCGGATCTAATTTTTATTTTCATCAGTTCCGATTTTGAACCCTAAAGCGCCGAAAACGGAAATTTGTAGCGCTTGTGGGACCAAAACCGGACCTACTTAAACATGGTAACAGGCTCTAGTTTGAGTCCCTAAGTCCGAAATAGATCCGATTTTAGAAGGTTCTAAATGGGCTCTGAATTTCGACTCGGGAATATCTTAATACATCTCTGTATGATATTGTCTCTATTTTCTCATTTAACAATCAAAATTTTAAGTTCGAATCAAAGTTTGTATACGAATGTTTATTTAAAAATATTTCCATTTCAAGTTTTAAATACTTGCACTTAGTTTTATCAAGTTTCGCTATCCAAAAAGTAAATAAATTTATCATTTACATTGTCAGCATTAGGCGTAAACAGTAAAGTGTGTATTACAATCGGTTAACAATGCATTTATTTGTTCAAGTTATAAAATAGTTATAAATTTATCGTTATATTATAGCAGGATCAATGATCCATCGCCATTTAGACAAGTTTTTTTCTTATGAAGAACCCTCTTTAACAGGGGGATGGCCACTATGAAATTACAAAAAAAAAAATTTCTTTTTTTATTAAATCAAAATGTATATATTTTTTAGGACTGTTTGAATCCAAAAAAATGAGAAAAAAAACCGAAAAAATTTCTAATATGTCGCCATTTTTTTTTAAATCCAAAATTTTAAATTCCCCTACGTGGAACGATAACCACATGCATACAGATTACAACGCAGTTCGGTTTTTTTGTTTTAGATAATTTTTGAGTTAGAGATGAGACTGTGGTAGGGGAAATTTTTTTGGTGCTCTACAAAAATCCTATAACTTTAAAAAATAACAACATGATATTTTTTAATAAAAATTTAGGAGAATGATCTTTAATGTATACTTTATAAAACGAAAAAAACACCGATCCCTAAATTCCTTTATTCCTGTCAAAAAAATTCCCGAAAATCACCAATTTTTCAATCCTCACAGTGGCTATCCCCTTTAAAATCAAGAAACGTGAAATTCAAAATTTTTTAGGTATTTACCGAGTACTATCATATCGAAATTTATGACAATAGAATATAATAATTATTTCTGTTTAAATTTAATGGAACTTTAGATTTTTTAATTTTTCTTTTTCATTTGTTACAACCAAAAAAAATTCTATACTCCAGTGAAGGATGCAGCACAAAAATACTGGAACGACGATTTAACGACAGTAAGAATCTCAATTTTATAAATACTATTTAGCGTAAATTGATACTTTAAAAAGAAAATTTGCTGTCTAATAGCAAACAAGTCATATATTACCATTTGATTTAATCGAATTTTTTATGGACTATTAAACTGTAACCATATGCGAAACACAAATGATCAATAACATTAAAATCATACTTTCAATTAATTAACTAAGAATAAATTTTTATAGTTAGAGTAACAAAAATTTTGAACCTTTAAATTTCTTTGCAAATATTAATATTATGATATTATTATCAAAATCATAATCTATACCATGATTATTAGTAATTTTATGTTAATTATCGGCATCAGTATTTGTTATCAAATATGTATACTACTCATTTTACACGATAAAAGTTTATGTTATTAAAAATCATTTAAGATTTCAGCGATAATAATGTTCTAAAAAATCGTAGGTGATTATATTTTGAGAGTATCAGGTACTTTCAATATTAGACCTTCTATAAAATCACCATAAAGATTCATAAAAATCATAAACAACAATTTAAAAATTTGTCATCAGATTTTACGAATATCAAAATATAATACCTATAGATATTTTACAAATGAATTATACGATTGTCGTGACATCAGCAGTCGCTTAACCGACTTTTAAGTTCAGTGTTGCAGAACGTGTTGTGTGTGATTATGTTAATTACGCTAAAAGTTTTCTATAATTACACAAATTTAAAGCGTAACTATTTAAATAAATTATAAATCTGGTTGAGGTCTGGTTAAAGGGTCTCATCAATTATGAACATAGAAGGTGTAATTTTTTATATTATGATTATGTTACGCACGGAATTAAGATAATTTAATATTCAACAATTGACTGACATTATCTCTATAATATTACGCTTGTTTTAATACTTTAGTAAATAATTAATTAGGAATTGAAACGTTGAAACAATAATTTAACCATCAGGAGGAGTTTTAATTCTGAATTGATTATACAATCTCTAAATATTAAAATAGAGATGAAATGTATGTGAAACCAATTTATTCGTGATGTGATTGGTTGAAAATATTTATTCTCATTCTGATTGGTTGAAAGTGAATATAATATACATAAACGACACATAAATATATCATGACAATAAATATGACGTGCGCGCTTGCGCGCGCAAATTTGAATTCTAGTCCCAACATAAAATTGGGATGAAAAATATGTGAAGACAATTTATTCGCAATGTGATTGGTCAAATATATCATAAGCATGAAAATATATACAATTCCATACTAACATTCAGATGCGCGCGCATGTCAAATCTAGTTCAATAATAATTGTTATTAATTTGAATATAATTTTCAGACCAAAACCAGTATGAGATTCTTATTATGGAGATTTTAATTTTGTTTACAATTACTTGTAGATTGTGGGCGGTTTTGTCTATTGAAAATCAGACATAAAATAGAGTAGAATTAGTTGGTATAGAACAAAGAAGGAAATATTCTGTTTAATTGTTCCGACTGACGATAACGCTGTAGTAAAACTATGCTTCTAGCATACATAATCGAGTAAATATCTAGATGTTGCGATCGAGCTTAAATCAAAATTAATCGCTTAATTATTATTCAACACGAAACGCGCAATTAGGTTGTATACATATTTAAATTACCTTTTTCTTTATTTATTTATTTATTGAATTGATATTACTGTGAAAATTTTACATTTTATTCAAAAATTATGAGTAGAAGCACTAAAAAAATTAAATTAAGTACAGATAAATCATGAAGAAATATCAAAGCTTGTTGAAAACTCGTAATTTTGTTCACGAATTTGATATTCTATTATTTACCATTTATTAAATGAAAGAAAATATAATAATAATAATAATACTATAGAGCAAAAATGATTTTATATTAATAAAGGAACGAATAGCTGATAAATCGATAAAAACTTTTTATTCGTATAAATTGAAAGGGATCGGGAATTTAATTGAAGACTAAAATAAAATAAAAATTCACTGTGGAATTGAACGCTGTTAAACGACTAATGAAAGAGATAAAAATCAAATTCTAAGCTTACCTGTATTTACTCTCTATTGACGATACTATTATCCTAGTAAATTCTTGGCATTACATTTTTTTACCATATTTTACGATTTTTTCGCTCACCAAATTTTTCTTCTGATGGACTTTCACATTCTACCGTCTATCTTATAGCTTTGAATAAATTATACTATTTTTAGAAATAAAATGGAATAGATTTTCTGGTTATTAACTTCTAAATTAAAAACCTGTTAGTAACAAATTAGTTGATACTCAATACAAAGCTTTATTTAGTTTGAATTATTGTATCTTTTTTATTCGTTGCTTTGCTATTAATTTTCAATTATGGTGAAGAGTTCAGATAATATGGAAACTTCAAAAGCGTCATTAAATTTTCATACGTCGATCAAAATACGTGTAATAGTGTACTTATTATATTTCATATTTATAGCCCTTGTAATATTGTAAAGTCGAATGAGAGGATGTTACTTTAAATTTAAATCTATCAAAATTATCACAGAAATGTCAGTTATTATAAGACAAGAGTTAACATTTATAAATTTTTTATTTACCTACATCAAAATGTGTCATCTTATTAAGAACTAGGATAAAATTTATTGATCTTGAAATTTTTCGCCATTGCTACTTTTTTCTTTTCAATATGACAGAAAATATACATTTTGATGTATTGACTTCGTTGAAAATTTTCATGAATTGATTTTTTGTAAAAGTAATAATGTAATTTTAACTATTCGAGTAGCTATCAACTGGTTTTAACAGGTGTGAAATTTAATGTAAATAAAATCGAAAAATTTGTATACGTATCAGCAATCGAAATGGCCAACCAGACTAAAAATAGATTGCATGCAGAAACCATTCGATTAATTTGAAATAAAAAAAAAAAAAAATTCATCTTCATTTCTTATTTCTGGTCACTTTTTTTGAAATTTTTATAAAATTATTGGTAAAAACATATTTCTTTAATAATCAAAAATTTGCTTGGCTATTTTTCCTAAAAATCTCATGAAAATTTTTATCGGCAAAAAAATGTTTTCTAAACGAATCGAATTACAGAGCTGAGAATAAATTTAATAAATGTTTCTATCGTTAAAGGTATGTTTTTATTACAAAAAATTCATGATCATAGATGTCTTAATAAATCTTAACATTTATGAAAATAATCTACTTTATCTTTTCAAACACAGAATCAATTTCTTTGTTGACGTAAATTCATAGCAAAAATGATTCGAATATTAATTTCCAATATTATTAATATATTTTAGCTTTGTTAAAAAAAAAGTCAATATTCATTAAACAACAACCAAAAAATTTTTCTGGCTCAAGATTTTGTTGGTTAACATTTAATTTGACTAGACATGACATGCTCGCTTCCCTCGCCTTTATTGTTTCAAAAATCCCGCCACTATGTCAGTCGACCAATCAACAACCGAATAAAATAGTCATAGAAGTGACGTAAAACGATACGACATCCGGCCATCAGTTTTTTAGAGAAGTATTCACAATAAATATGACGTAAAACAATACGACATCCGGTCATCAACTTTTTAGGAGAGGATAATGTCTTGATTAAGGAATATCCATATTTCGCTTGATAATAATAAACAAATAAACGAATAGTTTTGTCATATAGAATGAAAACAATTTCACTAGATTCGACCAACTCTTAAAGCATAAAAATACATTCTTGATAATTATCGGGAATATATGTTCTTATATAAACAAGTTTTTTTAATAGGATTTTTTTTTTCAGTATAACATGACATTTAATATTCTCCTTATTTAAGTATCCGGCAACAATTACTTAATTCCCCCGATAACTTGACTGCTCTGAAAAAGTATCTTAAAGCTACGTTTGAACATATTTAAGCTTCTAAAAGTCTTAAAGTAAGAAGCGAAAACTCTGAACTCATCCAAACGTAACTAAAGTATCAACAAAGTAAAGACAAAAACATTTCCACTAAAGCCAGTTGTTTTCTCATTATAATTTCAACAAAACACTTAAAACATAAACAAAAAAATTAAATAATCTATATAATTAAGATAATAAAGAAAATTTTATCTCCAGCGTATTTATACTCTAAAATTGGTTTTTTAAATTAAATTTAATATCATTGAAAATATTTTGATCAATATTTGTATCTTTTTAAGGATTTATGTAGTTTTTAACAACAGTTAATTTATAACAATAAGTTTTTGGACTAGATCTAAATAGATTCTAATTTTTCGCTAGGTATCATTTGTCTATTTATTTATTGTGTTGTACATATGTGAATATTGTTGCAAATCAAGTTGTGAGCCGTATGAATAAAAGAATAAGGAAAATTTTGTGACGAACATATCTATCATAAAATAGGTTTTTATAGTGAAATTCGGTACGATAAGAAAGGCCGTAACCTGAATTCATGTCTTTTCACGATTCTATATCATTTTTGGTGATAATCAATTTTTCATGTTAAATTTTTGAAGCTGTTTTAAATAATTTTTTTCTGGTTCGATAAGTTGGTTCTTTGAGATTTGTCTATTAAATTATTGGTAATTCATCCTGTCATAGAAATATCTTAAAAATTTACTGTACGAGTACCCAAACTATGAATGTTATTATGAAAAATATCTGAAAATCATAAAAAAAAATCTGGAATACGGTTGACCTTAAAGGACATCCCTGCAACTTCCCGCTAATTCCATATCTAAACGTTTAAAATTGCACTTATAACGTTTTTGAGCTCTTCGAGCTCAAAAGTCTGATGAAAATTTATCCCTTTAATGTTCTGGAGTCGCAAAAAATCTTGGTGTGAGCTGTTAGGGGAGAGAGCCAATCATAGTCCGTAATGCGGTTGTGTGAGAGACGGTTTAGTTGTAGTAGTGTGTCCATACGTCCCTTTCTACTATTTTTCGAGCCCCCTCTATATAATTCGTAATTCTCAATAATCACATAGGGACTTCAAGTTGCTAGTGTTTGCTACTTGAGATTATTATTATCAATAATATTAATGTTACTGCTCTGTGAAGCTTAATAGTTAGTAACAATTCATTCAATTAGTCAGATAGATGATATACCTAAGTAATATTCCTATTAATTAATTTCGAACAAGAAGGTTTACCTTTCCTCTCTATATAGCCTGAGTAGATTGAGACAGGATTATATATTAGTGATGCTCTCTGTAATCGTGACATTAAGTACACCAGCAAGGCAAGCCTTACCGCAGCTGTTGTTCATGCTGATCACGAAAACCGAGGCGATCGATGAGTATGGTATAAGGAGAAACGTTTGACACAAGTCCATTGCCGACAATCGAGAAGGAAAGGTAAGGAGAGGATATGGCTACGAGAGGGAGTAAGATAGTAAGTGTAAGTGAAAGTCATCAAGAGTGAGAGAAAAATAGAGAAGAGGTGAAAGAGGAGAGAGACGAGGGAAGAGTTAGGACGGATAGTGGGTGGAGATCTGCTGCTAGAAATCCGGGTTAATTGAACGGTGTGAAGCTATCAGAGTTGTGAAGCGTGATCGACTAGATTACAGGGTACGAGGGAAATGCGGTAACCTGACAGGTAACAACGTGGCTCCCATGAGGACTTGTCAAATATTACATTTAGTTCTACAGCCGACAAGAGACAAACTCAATTCCTGATAGTACAAATCTTAGATCCGTATAGTCCTACGAATCCTCCAGGATGTATCCTCCTATATTGTAAACGATAGACTACTGACAACTCAGAAAGCTACAAATTCAAATTCTCTAATCAGCTATACGTGCTTATTTGCTACGGTAATGTAGAGCAATTTGAATTATATTGCATAAACTGATTCAGTGAGCTCTTTAATGTACAAACATGAACATTATTTCGAGTTATGCTGAGAGACGTCATCCTTCATCACACTTGAGTGTTTCGAGTCATCTGTTCATATAGAGCTTTATTGACTAGTATATTAGCTGTATCATGTTCGTTGTAAGCTCTGCTGAGTAATTATACCAAATATAATCAACAACATTTTGATACCCTGTTTCTATAACTACAACTAAAACATATGGGTTGTAAGTAATAGCAATTAAAAATGGTTGACTTTGTCATGTGTTAACAGAAAATTATCAAAAAATTCTTTACAAATTCACATCACATGCCGAATGACCTAGATTCTTTTTTAGTTTAATCAATGGTTTCACATATTTTCAAAAATTCATTGCAATG
Organism: Cotesia vestalis; assembly: GCA_000956155.1. Lineage (NCBI taxonomy): Eukaryota > Metazoa > Arthropoda > Insecta > Hymenoptera > Braconidae > Cotesia > Cotesia vestalis. The sequence goes on along the minus strand of JZSA01001950.1, from coordinate 306,186 downwards.
ATAACCAAATCCTTTTTTTTTTTTTGGTTCAAATGAAAATGTGCGATAATAGTTCAATATAAACGTCAATGTTGAATCAATGTACCAAAAGTGAATAGTAAGCTTTTTGTGACTATAGCTTTCAATATTTGTTGAAATGAATCATCTATGATTTTTTATGATTGAATAAATTCGTTCGACTTTGATGATTTTTTAAAAATTTTTTTGTACCATCAAATTCAAATATCGTTAAATAAATTCTTTAGTTTTTCACTGAAAGTTTATTTTTGATCAAAGTTTTTTAAATCAACTGGATACTTTTTACATATTAATTTGATAAAAATATTTTATAATATCCCTTCAAATAGTATCCGTCGAGAAATTCGCCAGTTAAATAACTTTTCATGCAGTTTTAATAATTCATTCTACCCATCAGAATATTTCAAGGCTACTAAAATCATGAAAAATAAATAAAAAGTATGAATGATTATTAGAAAAATCGGTGTACAGTTCTATAATGATCGATATTTGTTTATTTTTAATAATTATTTAATTACGATCTTTTCAATTAGTAAAAAAAAAAAATTATTGAATAAATATTAAATATACAATAATTTAAAAATACAATTGAACTCATGTAAATTTACAGCGGTGAGATCAAGAATTCTCTAAATTCGAATATACAGTACCTATACTACTATAGTAAACGAATAAAATAAGAAACGAATAGCTTTCCCTCCCTCTCTCTTTCTTGAAGTCGAATTTACTGAAGTTCTACTGTAGTCATAATTAACTTTAAAAAAAGGTAGCAATGAAAGAAAGAATAAAAAAAAATTCAAACTAAATTTGGCGATACTAAAAGCACTTTGAACGATTTGAGCACTGAAAGTACAACATAACATACTGTAGCATTTATACGTCAACTAGAGGGAAAAGTAGTTATGAGAAATATTTACGGTATCAAGGACGTTAACTACCACGTGTATGTATTTGTGTTATTTGAAATCGAATTGCTGATTTTGTTTCTTTAATTACACCTAGGCGCGACGATATTAAATTGTAATTTTTGTTATAGTTTTTCCTCAAATAATTATGTACTTAAAAAAAATAGGACTGATTAATAATATTTGCTAATTGGTATCGTACTTTTTGTACAACGGATTGTCAATTGACGCCACGAATTTTTTTTTTTTTTTTTTAAATAATTTTACTGCAAATTTTTCTAGATACAGTCAATAACCAATTCTTCATGTAGTGTTACAGCTTTTAATCTACTTTAATAGACCGAAAATAGTATAAATATACTTTTACGTAGCGAAGTTCAAGAAAAATTACTATTCGACAGCAAAACGCTCTCCATAGCGTTCACTATAGTGGTATGCAATTGACAAATGTAATAAACTGACATTTTTTAGACTTTGAACTTCAGTAATCCATACTTATACTGTTGAATTGATTGAAATTTACGTGGTATTGAATTTTATCTTAATAGCATGCAATAATCGATTTATAGTTTATGAAAACAATTGAAATTAAAAATTTCTTTTAGTCAATAGGTAAAAAAAAAAAAAAAAGAAACGAAACTGCAAGAAGTAAAGTAATGCTTAGTTATAAGATAAATTACCTTTGTATTGTAATTAAAATTTTTTAATACTCTTGTCTTAGTTTATTTTTGCTGAATTCAGTTCATCAAGAAACTAATACTGTTGCCATACTACAATGTGTATCTCATTCAATCTTCTCTCTCGTCGTTTACACCCACATCTTTTCTTATTCTCTGTATCCACAAATGTCGCGCTTGACTTCTCATAAATCAGCAAGAGACGCTGGCAGTTTTTCGCCACGAAATTGCCAGGAGTTCACTCTCGTTTGCTCGCGTCAAGTCACAACGACAACTGCAAAGCAGGACTGCATGAAAAAACGCTCCGTTGCTTTCATGCATATTGTTCAAGGGAATGGAAATTCAAAGAAGTATAGAACGTTAAAAAAAAAATATAAAAATACGAAATGAAAAAGTCAATGGAAAAGTCTGTGGGGGGATACTTTTTTTTACATTTATCTCTGGATCGCTTGCAAGCAGCCGAGACTACCAAGCCAACTATTGAATGAAGAAGGGTCGGAGAGCAATCGAGCGTGGCACTTGATCTTTTTTTTTTTATACATATATATTTTGCACCTCTTGGCAAACGTGTTTGAATTGTTATTTTGATTTCACCTTACAATTTTTATAATAGTAAAGATAATACTAAATTACTAGATTAAACAAATTTTATATTGCTTGCTTATGTTATATATAAAGATAGAACTATTTAGTACAGCAACGTTGAATTTTATGTATAATAAAATATCTTGACTTTTTCCGAAAAATCAAGTTGAAAATTTTAATTTGTCATTTAATTAAAGACAAAATTTTTATCTCTTACTTTAGAATTTTGTAACTGATTAAAATATTATTGTGGTTTTAAATCTAGGACATATTTTTATAGAAAATTGAAAGCTCTACAAAAAAAGGATTTTGGTAATTATTTCATAAATCTACTTCTTCAAAAGTAATTCTAGGTTAAAGTCGAGCTTACTAGAGATTTAAAAATTTTTTTATTTTTTTGGCGAATCTATCTGACGGCAAAATTTTTCTCTAATTAATCTGTTGTAAAGTCTCGTTGAAATTTTGAGGGTATTTTGACTCTGTTATAATAGTAGTTTTGTTAAAAAACCTTGTTTTACTATCATTGACGACAAATGTATTCGAAAAAAGCCCCCTTTGGCCGCACCCGACATGGAAAGATAGATTTCCGAAGTTTTTAAGGAAGAAAATAAGATCCACTTATAATTTAAGCATGGAATCTTTATATTATTTTCACTCTACCATTTCATATTAGTAATTCCTAATTTTCTTTTGATTATTCATTGGTATTATTTCAAATTACCCTCATTAAACTTGAGTTTAAATCCATACATTAAAGTTGAGTTATCTCTCAGAAAATTCTGTAAAACAGATTAAAACTTTATAAGTATGACTCACATTTAACTTTATAATGATTTCATGTTTTAGAAAGCTTACAGTTCACATAATAATTCGTTTTTCTATTAACATTTTAATAACATGTTTGATAAATGTAGTTCAATACATAAACTTAAAATGATAAATAGGGATATGGATTTTTGATTAAGGGTTCATTTCTTTCGGGAACTAATTTGGATGCGATGTGCACTAAATGAAAAAAATATTTTTTTTGTGAAAATTTTCTTTGAACTCGAACATATATGTATTCCTGTTGACTATCGAAAATTTTTCTCTGTACTTGATAAATAACTAATCAAATTGATGGAAATGATTTTTATTTAATTCAAACAAAGTTTTTCATTCACTTATTACATTGTATATAGACAATGATATTTTGTTATCACAAATAAAGAAATTAAACAATTTCACCAAATTTCTAAAATAAGAAAAGATTAGTTACCAGATACAAAGTCAAACCAAATATAAAATAGTTCAAACTTTAATTTGTAATTTATCTTTTAAAGCTCATGAAAGAGTGACTCAATTAGTAATAAATATTTTTGTATATCACTAGGCATTAAGCCTATCTCTTTTCCCCTACCCTATGTACAGACAATCTTTTTGTCTCTATGGGGATTATATGTAGTTATTTTGTACGACTATGTATGTAATTTTGGGAAGTAAATAAATAAATAAATTTTTACGTCAAAAAATCATTAAATGGATTTGTATGCGCTAACGTATTTTTTTCGAATTCATACAGATTGTTACGTTATGTAGAATTCTAAATATACAAACAATGACATATGATATAAATTATGAATCAATTTATCAGTCAACTACTATGATTAAAGTCAACCGTATAAGAGCTAATAAATATCATCATAATACGAAATCAATAGCTTCCTTTGGAGTCTGTAAATGTATTCATCAATAAGACCGCTTTGTCATAGACATCAAATGCTAGACTATCTTTCCACTAATACGAGCAGAGCCGAGTAGAGGTAGTATGGAGAGTTTTGGTGTATTAACAAGATAACACCCTGAGGCGTATGACTGCTCCATTTATCCACATAGTCATATCCTAAATTACCCAAATCATTGATCCCTATCAATTTCAATTATGTGGATGTATACAATTCTATTGTGTTAGCTTAATTTCTCACATTTGTTTCAAAAGTAAGCAAACTATGTTTGTTGTAATTAACAATATTGAATAATCATTGAGCTTTTAAAAGACTTGTATTCATTATTTTTAATTATCGAAAGTCCCATAGTGACTGGGGGTCACTAATATTTTAGTAATTGTGATGTTTCATGTAAAATTAATTGTGCGTATCATTGATACTATTTTTCAGCTGGTTATAGATTTGAGGCTTAAGCAAATCCGTATAATCAAACTCCACCACTATCATTCATTTCAATCACTATGAGTCTGACTTGATTGTGTGAATTCATTTGTCGATATATTGATTGATAACACTTCAAATATTTAAGAGTCTTGAAACTCATATTGCCAATAACTACTATTTTTTTTTAATTTTGAGTGATATTAATTATTTTTTATTTGCTTGTTTACTTAATTAAAAAAGAAAAAAAAAAGTAATGTGAGCTATTAGTGATTTAATCTAATTTTATTTTAAAAAATAATTATCGATTATTTTTCATCAGATTCAACTCAAATATTTATTGAAAAGTTAAACAATACGATTTTATTGCAGCTTTTTTTGGTCTGTTTTTTTTTTTTTTTGGTATTGTCACACCATCTGGTGATTTGTTGCTTTAAAAAGATGTGAATCCTACAATATAAATGTGAAAATCGAAGTGGACGCTTTTCAGTTACAAACCACTCTTTATAAAGTAGAAGTAACAAAAAACCACAAGCTAGAGCACAGCTGTCTATTTTTCAATTACTTAGAAAATTTTTTGTCTCCTTCACTTTAAGTTTGTTTTTACAAACTTCAAAAGCTTAAATAAATAACAGCAGTAAATTAAAATATTTAAATTATTCTCCAGGAAATTTTAAACCAATAAATTTAAGTAACGTCGTTGGCTTAATCCCAATTTTAAGTAGAATAAGTAAATCTGCAATCAGACTTTATCATAAATGCTATCCGTTAAAGTCTCAATTGTAAATAATGAATTATTGCGATATTTAATCAACTAAATTGGAAGCACCAATTATTATTTTATATTGGCTCTATAAGAGACTGGCAAGATTGAAATTTTTTAACGATATTTAAAATTAATACTGTCTCAAGTTATTTTCTTACTAATCAGTTTAACAGTCTTAAATATAAGTTTATTAAATTTAACAATTAATTTCAAGTTTATCAACCGGATGCACTTATTACTGATAAGTTGAAAAACTGTCTGATCTTATTATTGACAGAACGTCGCTCCAACTATTTATACCCATAACGCGCATGCGGTATTGATCTGCTGGGTTAAATTGAATAAACCCAGTATACAACACAATTATTATTCATTACTCTAATTACTTCAAAACTTTTTTAAAATAAAACGTTTAATCTTTTATAAGAAATTTATTTTTGTATCACTTACAGTGAAATTGGAGTTTCAACGTCTGTTGAACCAGTTGAAACGAGACAATTTAAAACCGAAGCGATTGGTTTCATCCCGAGGGCAGAAACTGTCGATTTTTTGCCTGCGGATTGAAGTTAGAATCATTTGCTTTCCTTTTTTTACCATCAGTTTTTATTTAAGTCTTTAAATTTAAAAAATGTTCTCAATGTATAATCAAAAAAAAATCATCAGATATACACTGCAATCATAATTAATTAACAAGAAAATATTGTCGAAGTCATGAGAATTATTTAACTTTTTCCCATAAATAAATTTTTTCTATTTATAATAACTTAATCCTTTCGTATTTTAATATTATTAAATCCCTCATTTATCGCTATCAAAATAATGCACACTCGGTACTATTTCTTATCTGTTAAAAAAAAATCATATAAATACTTTGCTTTGATCTCCAACTCATTGTTTATAAAAAAAAAAAACTCTATCTCAAGCGGAATCATAAATGGGATTTCCTTTGACGGGATTTAATAAAATTTATTGGTATATAATGTCCACAAAGATATTACGTATCACTAATATTAGTAATCTAAATGCAAATTATCACTTTACACATTTAAATATTAAAAATTCCATAGGTTGTGTATAATTATCCTAACATCAATTGGGGAACGTAAATGAGTCGTGAAATTATTCATTAAAAAATTATTAACCATAAAATAGCTGTTTATTACTGATTTTTGTGGAGAAAAATCATTTCAGTATTCGATGATGGTTAGTAAACAAATAATAATAACTAATACATGTTTGAATTTCATAAAAATATTATCATTTAATTTTTAATTAACAAATGTCAATTTGTTTAGAAACTTTCACAGAAGTTTTTATCATTTTATCGCATTTGTCATTGATCCATAGAAAATTATTATGCCTCAAAGCATCATGTGTTATGTTATGACTGTATCGATTAATAGATAGTATGCTAACGAAATCTTTTATACTTCTTTACAAAATTAAAAAATATATACATAAATGGACATTTGATGAAATTAGAAAACAAAAATGAATCACATGAAACACTTTGTAATATCTCGTTTATTAAATGGCTTCAAATGCATGAATTGGTAAAAACAGAAATAATCTCAATTATTTCTGATTCGTTAACGCCCATAGTAAGCTCCACGAGAATGAAAAAATTTTATTTCACGAGGGTCTGAGGGTAGAAAAAAAATTGGGTAAAAAAACTTCACCCTCGTTTTGTTTCATGCGTCGTTATTTCACATCCTTCTCTTTCGAGAGTTGTTTATTTCACTTTGTTTACCTAAATAACTAAATATTGCAGTAACCATTTTTTTCGCGAAATTTTTTATCGAGCTTTCAAATATTTTCAAGATGTTTTTATGTCAATGATTTGAAAACTTTTTTGTCTGACTATATAAATTTTGGAAAATCTAAATCAGAAATCAACTCAAATAGAAGTAGATTTCTTTGTTTTTGTCGTTTTCATTCCAATTTATGAGAATTGTCGACAATAGTGTGGAGCCTTGATAATAAGTGAACTCACATTTTTTTAACGATTCGCTGATAGTGCGAAGGGTTAAAAGATAATTCGACTCATCTAGAGCGTATTTTCGTAGACGTGTAGGAATGTAGAATCAGATCGAGAGAGAGAGAGAGAGAAGTTACTTTTCGATACTAGTGCGAGGTAAGTTAACTAAACTATAGCTAGAACTCTCTTTGCACCCACTTCATGTTACTCGAAAATCCAACTTTCGCGGTTGATATTACAAAAAAAAATGTTACTTTAACGACATATGCCACATATTAACTAGAAAACATTACAAAGCCATTAACAATAGGGAAAAGTCGTAAAAGAATATTATATCGACGCCGTTATTTCATTAAAGTACTTATTTTAACGCTACCTCTTTAGCTTTAAGTAGTAGTTATAAAATGTAATGGCTGAGACCATTGTACATATCATAATTATAAATAAATTATACAGCATCTAATCATAGCTGAATAGCTATTTTGATTTGAAGAATGGCAAGAATTATTTTATGTAAAATAATATTAAAATTTATATACACAGTTGCTTACACTAAGTAAAATATATGATCAAACTCAAAGCCATCTTTTCATTGATCTATTATGAAAAAAAAACTCCCTAATAAAACTCACACAAATTTTGTGAGGTGCTTTTTTGAAAGTTGATGTTAAAAATACTTAGTGTCAGAAAAAACTCTGTTTAGTCTGTATTATATGTGATCTGTAAGACGATTAATTGTGAAAATAGTAGACACATCTTTTACTGTATCTATTTGTCAAGAATATATATATTTTTTTTTCTTTTTGGTAACTTTTTCTTTTTGTACAATCATAAATTCACAAACTCGTGCGTCCTATCCACCCACTTTAAGGATTTCTTTTAGATTTATTTCACAATTTTTAGCTATAACAACGGGAGTGGTCGCCTATGGATAAGCCGACATTTATAAATTGTGTGATAGTAAGAGACAACAAAAAAAATATAAAGTTATTTTCACATACAAATATTTCTACTCTCTTATTTGCAGTAATTTTGTTTTAATTATTGCGGAGGATTAAAAAAAGTTATCAATACAATAAAGATATGAAAAATACGGAATACTTCGTATCTATGCACTAGTAATGCCACGAAAAGTTTTAAACAAAACGCATTTAACTTTGAGATAATTAAATTTTTTTTGTACGAGTAAAAATAAATTTAAAAACTTTTAGCATTAATTGGTTTAAATTTCAAATCCTAATTTTTTTTAATTTACAAATAATCATTAAGATTGAAAAATTCTAAAAAAAATTTTGATAGCTAATTTTCAGTTGTCAAATGCAACTTTATTCAAAACTAGCAATCTGCCCCGGCTTCGCACGAGTATTTAACAAAAATTTCAAAATTAATTATGATATAATATAGCCTATTTCATCCGGGAATATAATAGTATAGCTTCTTAACAGTGAAAGAATTTTTCAAATCGGTTCAGTAGTTTCGGAGCCTATTCAATGCAAACAATCAAACAAACAATCAAATCTTCCCTCTTTATAATATTAGTGTAGATGAAATTTTACACGAAGAAAAAAATATTGCTACTGAAGCCATCTACTAGATCGCTACTCGAAGATCGCTACTACAGTAAAACGTCTTCCTACAGTAGCAATGCTGTGTGGCTATGATAAAAATACTTTAGATGGCTAGAATAGCTATACTACATTTTTCAACGGCGCTATTTAACAGAATCACATACACACATATCAATATCAATTAATTAAATAATAATATTTATAAATAATGATTTCAAAATAGTTTATACAAAATTAAATTTATTAATTAGAGAATTTCAAATTGTTTATTTTATTTATATTGAATAAAAAAAGTTAATTAAAGAAAATAAAAAATTTAGATAATTATCAAAGAATTGTCTATTTACACGCAAAAAAATCCTGATAAATCCACGCAGCTTGAATATAAAGGCATTTACGTGTCTTACATATGCCTTTACCTGGATTTTGAACTAAGTTTAAATTTGTTTAAAAATTAAAGAAAAAAAAAGCTATTTACTAATTTATTACTTATTTATTATCATAAAATTAATTTATTACTCCACCTAATAAATGAATCTGTATCAATCAATAAACTAATTTATTTCTCTGTGAAAAAAAGTTTTTGAATTAACATTAGTTTTGAATTCTGATAATATTCTACTTTAATTTAAATCATTTTTCTAGATAAATTTAATTCAAATATTTTTTTACTGATTATTTAAATTATAATCTTCGAATTAAATAATGTTTCTTTGAGAATACATAAATAATATTTTATTGAATAGTCATCAGTAAATTCACGATAAACGAAACAAATAATTTTGAAATTTTAAAATGCGTCAAGGCGCGAAATCTGAGACTACAGCGAGGTGTAGTCCTCTCAGCAATCCCTTGTGGCTCTCCTAGCGATCCCGTATAGTAATTTTAGCCATCTAACATATTCCTGTCAGAGCAATCAGGTAGATGGCTCTAGTAACATTCAACCAGATGATTGAGTGGGGATAACTACTATAGTATTGTGTTAACTATATCATGTGCAAGTTTTTTGTAAACTTTTCCTGTAAAATCCATAAACTAAATCATACTGTTCTTAAACTATATCAATACTGTAAGCTATACATAATGCAAGTTAGCCAAATAGACATGGTATTGTAATTGTAAACTATATTGTATGTGCAAAAAGTACACTGATAAAAAAATTGACAACTCAAGTGCCAAACTCTTGAACCAAGAATTCCGTTTTGAAGAAAATGATTTTCTTGAGTCAAGAGAATAAATTCTTGAAGTAAGAAATTATTCTTGGTCGAAGAAAATTTTCTTGTTTCAAGAATTTATTCTCTTGACTCAAGAAAACCATTTTCTTCAAAATGGTATTCTTGGTTCAAGAGTTTGGCTCTTGAGTCAAGTCAATTTTTTTATCAGTGTATCGATTGAGAAAGAATATACATAAAAATTAAGTCAATAAACAATTATTTAAATAAATACAGTATTGCTCTGAGAGCAATATTTTTTTTCCGTGTATCAAAAGATGGTATTTCTATACAAGAAAAGTTGAATGAAAGTTTTTGATTAATTTAGTTGTTCGAGGGATGAAAAATTTTTGAGATTAACCCTTCGTAGGTAGCGTGTCTTTTCCGAACTAAGTCGGTCGCATGGTGAGCGCTCCGCCGCCGTGTTAAAACGTACGCGCTGTTGCCAAATGTAAACTAATAGTATTTCCTTGTAAACAAAATATTTCTTCAATGTTTTATGATTAGATAATTTTATTTTTATATTTTATCATAAATTTAATTGAATAATAAAATTTTTTTTATTATTTTTATTTTTATCACACGTGACATTATTAAATTTAACATAATTAAATTTAAAATCTAAGACCAGATTATAAAATTATAATTAAATACAATCTTTGCTTAAAATTTATCAAATGTAATAATTAACTCTTATTAATTACAATTAGTGAACTAATAGTTCAAATTATAAAATTATAATAAAATTCAAATCAAAATTGAATTTATCACACGTAATGTTTTTAATTCTTATCAATTAAAATTAGTAAACTTATTCAAATTATAATTAAATTCAATTTTTAATTAAATTTATCACATGTAATATTTTCAATTCTTATTAATTAAAATTCGTAAACTTGTTCAGATTACAAAATTATAGTTAAATTCAATTTCTAATTGAATTTATCATATGTAATACTGTCAATTCTTAATATTTATGACCAGCAAAATTCTTTATCAATGCAAAATTCTCTATCATATGTAAAATTATTTCTTTACATCAGCAAGGCTTACAACAAAAAAATTAAATTATTACAATTATCATTACATAAAAGGCGCAGTGTAGCTTTACGGACTAAAATGATTCAGTCTTATTCTTCTGTTGAATCATTGCACATATAACATCTCTCGCACATTGTACGAGTATGTTCTTTGCATATATAACTTTCACAGGAGTAACAATAAGTTATAATATCAACAATAAAAACTAACCTCAACCATTATGTTATTTTTAAACCTCACATGCGGTAAAACAGACTGAAATAGTGGCGGCTTGACATTTGGCAACAGCGCAGTTTGAAAATCTCCCGGAGGCTCACTCGCACCGGGCGGCGTAGCGCCGCCCGACTTCGAAAATTGCTTTTTTAAATTATTTTGTAAATATTTTTATGCTTTTTAATAACGTCACAATTTTCGGAAAGGTTAAAAGAATGCACTTAATTTTTTTCAAAATTATCAATGCATTCAATTTCGAGAAAAAAAAAAATGCAAAAAAGGCGGCGCGGCGCTCATTATGCGACCTACGAAGGGTTAATCTGGCCCGTTATTATTTGCATATTTGATATTTTTTGGAAAAAAAAAGTAATTCATGTATTTCAAAATCATTCATAAAAAATTTTGATGGATAAAGTTCGGTGGGTTTATTGTGGAAGAATAGAGAGATCCGGGTGACTTTTGAAAACGCGTTTACACACATATTACGTATGCTCGAATAAACACAGTGCAAAGCACTGCTTATTATTACAAGAACATCTGCATTCAGAAAAAGTTATATTTTATTTAATCGTGAATTTTATAATTTTATCTCCTCAGAATGAAGCAAATATTTTTATTCTTTCTAAATAAAAAAATATTTCAAACAGATTAAATTATGATAATATTTATGTTACATACTTGTTCATTGATATAATTTACTATTTATGCACGAAAAGAATGAAAATTGAAATATTAGATTGAATAGTTTGAATCTTTCGTAAATAACCTACAGAATTCGTTTTCAAAAGATTCTCAGGTATGCATGGAAGTATATCTTTTCTCCTTCCTGATGAATTCTTACTGTATTTTATCTTACCTGGAAGACTCCATATCGTATCATATCTTGAACTATGAGAATAAAGTATTTTTCAACGATATGCGAGAAAAATAGAGACAAAATACAACTTTACTATGTGTCGTTTCTCATCATTCGCGAGTATATGTTTCAATAATCGATAAAACACTCAGAGACAATTTTTTACTCATATCTTATCATATATGTATATAATAAATTTATAGTCTAACATAAATCGGTTTCAATTTTTAAAGAATGAAGAAATGTTGAAATAAAAAATGAGGAAAAGTAATATAAGCAGATAATGAGTGTCAGAAAGCGGATTTAAAAAGCTAAAGAAAATATATAAACATAGTTATAAAATCTACATCAGTGATTTTATAAGAAATATGTTGGATTTATAAGAATATACGGCTGTTATTTTTAATGGGAAAAAAAGCTATGAGAATTTTTTTTTATTTATATTCTTTTTCCATTTGTTGTACAAAAAATAAATATTTAAAAAAATTTGTATTAACGTCTTTCAACCATAAAAAATGTTTCAGATATTCATTTTTATTAATTAATTAAATTAAGTGAAATTGACATTTTTGTAATTTGAAAATTTCTCTATTTATCAAGTCTCCGATAAAAAAAAAAAGAAAATATAATTAAGATATGACTATAGAATTTTATTTTATTTGCAATTTTTTACTAGCGCTTTTTGTCATTTTAAATCAACAGTTATTAAACTTCATAAAAATTACATTATTTTGAGATTCTTAAACGGTAATAACTTTGCTTTTACTTTTTAATAAAAAATTGAATAAAATTTCATAAAAAATTGAATAAAAAATCACTTCAGTGTTAACCTTGACTTACACATAAATCTATAGTGACATTCTCCTAAATAATCCTTATCTCTCTCGACCGAATTAGAGCTATCCAGTCAATTCTTTTTTTTGATCTCTATTTGATTAATCAATTTCAAGGTTCTTTTAACGATGATAAAAGACTATGATCATAGAAAAAAAAATACCATTTCTTCTTCAATCTGCCTTGAAAAAAAAAAAAAAAATAAATAAATTTGATTGTACGAATTTTGTGTTTAATTGTTCAATCTTGAAATTAAGTATATCAATGATTATATTATTGTAAAACTTTATAATATATTGTATTATTTCACATATTGTATAATAATAATACTATTTATTTTTCTTAAAAGAAACTGCTCATTATATAATTATTCTTATTACGCAATTAAAGAACTGACATTTTTAAGGGAAAAAATACCAGAGTTTACTCTCCACAGTCATACGTATTTTGAATGGAGTAAAACTTGGCTTCACTATAAGGAAAATACCAAAATTAAAATAAAGTAAACGAAACCTCACTTTAATAGTCTGGATATATAGTACTACAATTACGGTCTATTTTCTTTTTAACTAACGACCCATCAAGAATCACAGATACTAATCGATAACTGTCAACCAATACTTTAGTAGCCGTGTAAAGACATATTATTTTAATGTTTAATAATTTGTAAACAAACAACGTGATTGTTATCAACACAAGGTAAGAATTGGGAAATTAATGGGGTATTAGTTTCAGGATTTAACTTGGCATTGCTGTGAGGATTATATCAGTTTTCTTACCGTAAAAATACGCATTCTTACTGTAAAGATACACGTCCAATAATATTTTATATTCTTGAGGAAAAAAAAACTTTTTTTTTATTCCAGTCCACTAAAATAAAAGACATACTTGAAGCTTAAGGTTAGATGAAATCGAAAAAATAAAACTAGACTCAATATATATATTTGAGATCGATAATCTTGTTAATTTTAAACGAACAACAAAGATATTTAAACTATAATTAAACGAGTTATTCATGTTAAAATTAGCTTTATTATTTGATTATACTTTTAAAATAAAGCGTCATTACAATATTGTAACATGAAAAAAAAAAAAAAAAACATTTAATTTCATTTTTGTTCATGGCAAAAGTTACTATTTTCTGTTTATATTATATAAAAATGTACTTGAATAATGTTAATTAACATTAAATCTAATTACTTAAATTGGATATTTTCTATTTTTTACAAAAATCTTTTAGCTAGGCCATATTACCTTAAATCAATAATTGAGATTGTTAAATTATATCTGTAAAAAAATATTTAAGGTTCTATCCTCGACCCTTGTAGGAAAAAATTAGCACTTGACTATTATAAAAAAAAAAATATAACGAGTCAGGTGCAGTAGGTTCTCGCAAGCAATGGCAAAAATTCAAAATTTTGTTTGCAGATACGGTGAAAATTATTGTACATACTAAAAAAGAGTATCCCTATTCGGATGTTTGGCATCCTTGTATTTGACTCGGGAAGTAATTTTGCACGCGAGTTGGAATGTCCTACTTTTTCCCCTGGTATACAGTCTACTAATTGTGTCCTTTAGTTTTCGTTTTTTCTACAGTAATTACTTTTTATAAAAGTTTTAAACTTACATCAACAAAGTTGACGGCAGACATTGTTCACAAATTTGAAAGTATTTATTTGCAAGTAATATTGAGTTATAGTAATAAATACAATGTACTAACTAGATATAACAACATTCCGAAAGATGAAAAAAAATAATTAAGAAATCTGCATTACTCTGATGCTCTTTGAATGGAAAGAACTGCTCTCCGTCACTTTAACTTTGTTTTCCAAAGTTAAAAGCTTCCGTCGTATATTATCATGTAATTAAAATTATCTCAGTGAATTCTATTAAATCATAAAATATATTCTAATGAAAAGTAATATCGAGTAAAAACTGTAATTTTGCTGAGTCACCGTTAATAATTTCTAAGTACCGATTTAATTTCAATCAAAACATAAAAAATTGATAAAAAATGACTGACTGACCTGTATGAATATTTCGGATGACATCGTAATCAAACAAAGAATGTTCATATTATCATGTTGAAATAAGACTGATATATTCATGCTTATTATTGAATAAGATCTATCTTTTATTAATAAAAATATTTGCATTTATCCTTTTTCACATTAAAGTCAAACCACATCAAATGGACCCCTCTTTTACCACTTGATGATAGAAAACTTATTAAAATGTAATTGTCGAAAGTAGTTATACCTAAAAATCGTCCCTCAAAACAGTTATTGAAAATTTTGAATTTAACAACAATTTTTTTAAAAATAAAAATTTTCGGTACTTTTAATTAAATAATTAATTGTGAAAAAGCTATTGAAGATAATTTAACGAAATTTTCAGCGATTATAATAAAATATCTATATTTTCACATAAAATTCTTTTGTAAATTTTATTTGTTTATTATCATATTTTTCATTAACTTTTAAATAAACAAATTGAAATTTTAATGACTTCTCAGTACGATAATCGAATTTTTTTTTTAGTAATACGCATTATACATTTAAGTTCTTTATTTAGAAATAAAATTTCACTGCCCGGTATTAGTTTAAATAATATGATTTATAAAATGATTATGCGTTTTTTTAACTTAATTTTGTGCGAAATATGATTCCGTTTATTTACGTAGAAACTTAGTAAATGAGACATTTGATACTTGTGTGTTGACACACTCGTTTTGCTCGTTGCACCGAATGAAAAGTTTTTTTGTTTTTTTTTTACTAATCTTCTTAACAATAAAATGTTTTTCTTCAATAGCGGGTAACACAAGCTTTAACATATACGGTATTTGAATTTTCAAGTTTGGTAAATAATTTTTAAAAAATCTAGCCGTAACACAACAAAACATCTTTAAGATATAAGATATCCGATTATTGTAAATAGTAATTTAATAGACATTTTGTTTGATGTTACAGATTGGTGCCCTAAAAAACTTCTATCTGCTTACACACAAAGATGTACATAAACGTTCTCTGGACAGCAGTGAGCATCATCATAAACTTTTACAAAATGAGCCTCAAGTAAGTTGATTTCGATACAACTAAGCAAAGTTTGAGCGACCTCAGAGTTGGCCGAAGAGACGTCGTTGACCCGAAGTTTACCTCCCCGAATTTAATTAGATTGCACGCCCAACAAGGGCGTCCAAACTCTCATCGATCCTTTCCACAAGTAAACTTTCCCTCTACACACAACGTAACTTAAACTCATCTCATCTATTCGGCATAATTGAAGATTGAATCGCTAACGATCGATCACTTTTTATCCCAGCTACAACTCAAAACATCAAATCCTAACAAACTCTCACAACTTGTTTGTTATTTGTTGAACGTTTTCTACCGTGTTCGCTACCGGATATGCTATCGGCAACCAGATCAAACCTTTACTACCAAACGTTGCGCCGTGTGATCTTTATCTACATTTCAGCTTGTCACTTTATTCAACTCCTTTCCATATACTTGTATATTTAAATTCGTACTTTTTTACCAACAAAATCCAACGTTAACATCGAATAATTTTTCTTATAATGGTACAAGTTGATATAAAAGTTTTACTAGTTTTATTTTTTTCATCTGCATTGGGATGATATGTTGGTTACTTACACATATCTATTTAATACTTAATCAGGTTTTAATACTTTAACTCTACATGTCTCAATGTACAAAACTTTGTGCTTTATTTACCTAACACAATGAAAAATGTACAATTACTCAAACCATAAACTTTTCCTCTTATTTTATGAAATACGCTTATCACAGCGTTTTAAGATAAATCCATTTTTTTTTAATTTATGTGAACGTTTTTCTTTCACCTTCGGTTCAAAAGTTATGCGCTTGAGAATATTTCTTTTTACAATTATTAAAACACAGAAAAAAACAGTGCCATTCGGCAGCCGAAATGGAAGTAGATTTCCTGCTTAATCAAAATCACAATACAAATACCCGTGTAAAAAAAATTGTCTTAAAATTGTCGTTTGTTTAAGATCTTAAACGTGACACAAACCGAGACTATTTTAAGACTTTTTTAAAAGGCAGAAAAAAAATTTCCGAGAGCAGACTTTTGAAATTTGGTTCTCGAATTTGTTATGAAAATAAGACGATATCTCTGGAAAATTATTATAGAGAGTCTTAAAATAATCTAAAAATCGTCTTTGAAAAATGTCAAAATAGTTTTAAAAAAATCTTAAAATAGTCTTAAAAAATCTTAAAATAGTCTAAAAAAATCTTAAAATAGTTTTAAAAAAATTTTTCGTGACTATTTTAAGATGAGCTAACAGCGACAGAGCCCCGGAACATTAAAACGGAGCGTCTTAAAAAAGTCTTAAAATTATCCGATAATAAGTTTTCAACAATTTAAAAAGAGCGCACTCAAAAATGTAGCGATTAGAAAATCGTAAAATCGTCTGAAAATTGATTTTCATAACAAATTCGAGAACCAAATTTAAAAAGTCTACTCTTGGAAATTTTTTTTCTGCGTCTTAAAAAAGTCTTAAAATAGTCTTGGTTTGTGTCACTTTTAAGATCTTAAACAAACGACAATTTTAAGACGATTTTTTTTACACGGATAATACAAATATTTTAATCACATTGATAGAAACCCTTTTCCCTAAATTAAAACGAATGCAATAGTAAAATTTCATTAAATATTTACAGATGAATAGATTATTTTTAGTCTAGGAGAATGAAATGACATGAAGTGTAAAGCTCGTTTAATGTGCTTTAAAATGCAATTTAAAATATGAATTTTCACGATTTTTAAAAATTTTTAATTTAAAAATGCTCTCATTTCTAAACTAATCGACTGATTTGACTCATTTTCGAACAACCTCGGATATCGTCCTAAGAATGAGTGTGTCACATTTTATTGAGATCTGCATCGAATTGCAGGAATTAGAGAAGAGACAAGGCCGATTATATCGTATTCTGAATCCGCTTGACGAGCTGAGTCGAAATATAACAAAATTTTTTAAAAGTTCCGTCATAAGGACCAATGCAACAGTTAGATTTCTATGAAATCTACTAAAAATTAAGTATACAATAAAAAGTTCAAGAATAGTTATAGGTCTTAAGTTCACTAAGAGGAAGTTCTTTTTTTATTTTAATTCAGTCTTTAGGATACTTGCATCAGGAAAAAATAAATATTCCTTTTTAAAGCTTAAGACTCGAACAAAAAAAAAACTAATTATCATTGGACATTAACTAAATCTATATTTTTAAATCCAATAAATTTATGAATCCATAGAATTGTAAACTTAGAATCAATTCGGTTTTTACGGTCATGTAATAATTATGAAGATTTATTTTTAACATATAAACGATATTATGGAACCAAATTAATTAACCTCATTGTTAATTGTCAATTATCAATTAATGATGAGAGGTTAAACAATTTAAATTAAACTTTCTGTTTAAACCAAAACTTGATTGTATAAATAAAAACAAAAAAAATTGAGATATAAATGACTACAATCTAGAGCAATATTCAGTGTACACGTCCGAGTGTCAGCCTGAAACGTGGATGATATAATACAGAAAAATCCGTATAGGAAGTGACACAATTTACCACTAGAGATAGACAAGACTATCGTAAATTTAGCTGAGTTTAAATATTTATTTCAAACAAACCAAAAGTTATATAAAGACGAATGTCAACATTTTTTATCTAAACTGAAAAAAAAAATGACTTTTTAATTAATTTATTCGCATTATTCGATACTTCGAACTTTCTATTTATTTTACGCAAATTCAAAAATAAAGTAAATATTGAAACAGTTATTTGTAACTTTAACATTTTTAATTCATTAACGTTACATACAGGACTTTTATTCCAAATTATAACTGTGTGACATCAAATGACCCTGCTATCGGCTTACACATTGGGTATTTCTATAAATACATAATTATAATAAAATATGCAGTTGTTGACTTCAGCACAACAAGTAATGTGCCTCAAGCATCCCTTCGAAACTCTGTGTAGGGTAAACACAGTTAGCAACTCGTTCTAATAATTTTATATTTATTCGTATAAAGACTTAGAAAAAATAAAAGAGTTTTGTGTCAAATATAAACATCCATTTTTTGTGTTACCGGTGTTTGTTCTGATCAAATGCTGAAAATATGTGAAACAGCTAATTATACCATTGCGTAGCTGGAATGTATCTTAGTCAAAAAAATTTCTGGTAGCGTATTAATGTTTTATACATTAAAATTCATGTTCACTTATTATTATTACTGTTTATATACTACAAAAAAAACAACTTGATTCAAAAGAAATACTTATGTTCCAAGGGAATTATTTTGAAGAGAACTGAATTGCTTATCTTGAAACGCATTTTCTTAGCTTCAAAAATTCTACATCTTCGATTAAGAGTATATTACCTTCGATCAATATGCTGAAATTCTTAATCAAAAAATACAATTCTCTTAAACTAAGAACCCAGATAGCTATGCTAACTGAAACTGGTGGTCGATCTGCGTCCGGAGTCGGTAACCTACTTAGCGTAGAGAGTTGAAAAGGCAAAAGTTTCAGTTAAGTTGACAGTTAGTTCCTTTGCAATTTAACGTCAAGACTTAACGTGCAAGTTCTTTCAGTACAGTTGTAGTAACAGGGTTGACTACAAGCTTAATGTGAACTTGCATTCTGATTTCTACCGTAGATTTTCATCGAACAATATACCTTTGATTCAAAAAGCCTTAACGTCAGCTTCACAATAGCTTCACTAAAATCACTGAACTGCGTTTTCCTAATTTTTTTTTCATCAGAATTGACGAGACATTCAAATTCAAAAAAATAATCAAATCAAATCCTTCTCTAAAAAGCTGATGGCCTGATTATAAAGATTATGTTTTTTAAGAGAAATTCGAAATTAAAAATGTAAAATTCGAATAAAAAGATAATTTCGAACTGAAAGAAATTTCAGTTTGAAAAAAAAAATTTTAATTTCGAAGAAATATTAAATTCTAAAAAAAATATGTTTCATCTAATTTTATACTTTTTCAATATAATTACGTAGATTTTTAAAAAAATTCTTGTAAGTCCTAATCAAATTGTTATAAAAAATTTCTTAAAATGATCATTTTTCGAAAATTTGCTAAAATGAACGTTATTTAAAATTTTTAATTTCATCCTGGAGGTCCCACAGAAAAAATTCTCTTGCTGCCCCAAGAGAATTCTGTTGATGCAACAGAGATTCATCACTTCCCATAGGATCAGTTCTATTGCTGCTCCAAGAAAATCCTGTAGAAAAATTGTTTTTTAAAGAAACTAATCAACATAGGTTTTGAGTTTTGATAATATTAAGCTTCAACTTGAATCAGTTTCCTTAATAAGTATTGATGAACTACATTTCCGCTGATGCTGATGTCGGTGATTTATAAGTAGATTTTATACAAATGTACCAATTAACAAATCGAAATATATTAAATTAATCGAATCTGGTCAGACCTGTATTTTGTTCAAATCTGTTCACAAAGACTTTGAGGGTAAAAATTAACATGGATACATAGATATCAATAATAATTTAAAAAAGAAACGAAGGGATCAAACTAATTGGAAATAAATGTAAAAAAATTTTTTGATAAGGCCAAATTTTATATCACGCAGAGAGATAAATATTATTATTTAAAACTTACCTTCAGAATATAAAAATTAATTATTACATAATAAATTGATTATAAAAAAATTAAAAATAATAGATTAAGAATAATTTTTCAACACTTATGGTAGACAAAAATTTATTGAGTTATAGGAAAGAATTTCAGAATAAAAAATTAAAATAGTTTAGTTTAAATGGCTAAATTTTATTATTTACAGTAAAAGTATTTAAACCTAAAAAATATTCAAAAACATACAACATCTACTTTATACATTTAGAGAATCATTTACTTAAAAACCTTAAATCTAGGATACTTAAATAATTAAAAATATTTCTTATAACTAAATCAGGTAAGTCCATACAAAAAATGTCATATAACTTTTCAGAATTTTTCAATAGATCCTTTCTTTCAAGTGCTCGTCGTAATTTTTGAACTATTATTTTACCATAAATAGGAAATTCGGTTAATATTTTTTCTTCATCAAAACAATAATCTACATATGTTAATCCTACAGCTAATTTATGTGAGTTTTTTTCGACTACATTGTAATAATATAAATTTGTCTTGCTAATTCTTTTAGATTTTAATTCAGTTACTTCTTTTTTACAATCTTCTTGGAATGATTTGAAAAAATCACTATCTACAGCTCTTAAATTTTTTTTATTTACAAATATACCGGCTACGGATAATTTAATTATATGGTCCTCGATTAATTTTATCATTTCTAAAGTTTCATCCACGATAAAATTATTAAGGGTCAGGTCAATATTTACCTTCATGGCCATATCAAGCAAGGATGAATTTTTATCATTAATCACATTAATATTTGTTCCACAGTTAAGTAAATAACTCAAAATGTTAATACAGCACAATTGAACTGCCAAGTGGGCCACTGTATCACCGTGGAAATCGGAAATGTCTAATATGTTGTCACAGTTTCTTGAAAAAAGGTGAAGAATGTCGACATTATCTTGTCGCAAAGCTGCGATGAACTCCGACGTATACTCCTGGTCCTTGATCACCTCGAATTTAGCTCCATATTGCTCCAGGATCTGGAGAATGTCAACGTTGTTGGTTCTTGCTGCCAGGTGTAGAGAAGAGTATACTTCTTTAGATCCTCCATCAATGATAGCGTTGTTTTCCAATAGTAAATTAACTAATCGGATGTCCTTTTTTGAAATTGCCAGATTCAAAGCAGATAAATTATAACTCAAATTGTTAAATGTAGCTGGGTGAACTTCTGCATTGACATGAGCACCTGACATCACCAGGAATTTGGTGATGTCATAATTTCCACAATCAATAGCCAGATGAAGTGGAAGCATTGATATTGGACAATGACGTCGTGTCAAGTTGACTTCTGCTCCTGAAGCAACCAACTTCTTTACTACGTCCAGTTCTTGTTTTTTGATGGCTAGCTGGAGCGCCGTTCCCAAAAATATAGTGGTATCATTTACGTTGACGTTATTTTTCAATAACAAATCAATGAGTTTTGTATCATTGTTCACTATTGCAAGTTGTAAAACACTCAATTCACCGTATTGTTCACAAGCAAATTTTGAGTTTACACTCATTTCACCGGATTTCACTAACTCTTGGATTTTTTTTAAATCGAAATTGTTAAATGCCATTTTTATTTAATATAGCAATTATACGAATCACAATTATAAGTGTGAGGCTTAAAATTTCAGATTTTACAACTGGAGATGCTTGCGCTTCGAACTTTGTCGAGAAAATGATTTAAGTTCTGGAAGGAATTTAGCAGGTAAACTCTCTCGGCCCCCCTCCTCAAAATATTTGTTAGGGGCTGCTTACCCATTTCTTTCATAATCAGGACTTGCCATTGGTTTTGCTACTGCTGTGTAGCTTAAGGAAATAAGAGTGGATAGTCTGTAGAAAAATCATCCCCTCTTAAAGAAAATAAAAAAAAAAAAGCACATGTTAGAATATAAAAAAATATATGGACGTGT
Source organism: Cotesia vestalis (assembly GCA_000956155.1). NCBI lineage: Eukaryota > Metazoa > Arthropoda > Insecta > Hymenoptera > Braconidae > Cotesia > Cotesia vestalis. The sequence continues at coordinate 283,771 of JZSA01001950.1, read as the reverse complement.
ATAAAAAATATGTTTTGAATAGCTAACTTATAGCTATTTTTCGTATATAATTTCAATGTATTTTATATTTATGTATTAAATATAAAAAATTTATTTTAAGAATGTTTCAAAAATGCATATATGAAAATATAAAAAAAAATATATTAAATATAATTTAAAATTATACAAAAATTTAAAAATATATTTCACCAAATGTGCTGTAAATATTAATAATATATCTATCTTATATTTAAAATATCTTTGCATATATTTTGAATATAGACAACATATTCATGAAATATATTCGAATTACAAAGCTTTTGGCCGTTTTTTATAGATAAAAAATTCATTTCTAATAAAAGTAAAATATACAAGAAATATACTTTTGCATTCGTTTTTACATTTTATTATACGAGTTTATTCATGTCTTGTCTTAATTTTTATTTTGGTTGCCAAATGGCAATTTTCAAAATTATTACACTGATAATAATTAATTTGATAAAATATGTTATCAAACTCAAAATTAATTTAGGTTAATAATATCACGTTCAAAATTGTATCTATCAGATAATAAACATCTGAAATTACTTATAAATAATATAAAATTGTTATTAATTAATTATTGCATGAATTTAGTTTTACTTGGAATTACAAAACATTTATTTAATGACTACAGTTAAAAAATTGTTCAATTATTTAACCTTTATAGTCTTCCACATAAGCACATCGACGTGCAGGCAAATAAGATATGAACGTGTTTTAATTTATTTGTTTAAACATAGGAATATATTTTTTATTTATAAAATTTAGGACAATTTTATATATTTCCTAGAGTAATTATTTATTTATTGTCATTGTTCAATTTTGTACTAATATCCCGCATTTCTTTTATTATCAATACTTACTGTTGTAAATTTGCTACGTTTTTATAAAGTTTGTCTATAATTTATGACTTATTTACAAAAAAAAAATTTTTTTAATTATAAAAAGTACGAGTGAATAGAAACTTTCCTACAATTTATCTACGAAGATTACAGAAAGAATTGTTAATGAGTTTCCTAAGAAGTATCTCGTTAGACTCTTTGAAAGAGGCTCCGTATAATTAGTCTGGCCCTAAGTTAGGGCCCCTATCTGCATCTGTCGGTTAATTCGGGGATTAGACGCAAACAAAAAGGTAAATGAGAGTCGTATTGTATGTGAGCAAAATAACTTAAGACTAGCTCAATAAATAATATTAAGGTTTTGAATAAGTACGATAATTCAAAGGTTCTAAGTCAAACAAGAAATTTCCAGAATAACTCATTAACATCATTAGAATATTCAGATTATAGTTGTAGAATTGCAAGTAGTGATCATATAAATAATTTTAAATAATAATGTTTTAAGTCATAAATGATACATAAACTTTACGAAAACGCAGCAAATTTACAACAATAATACGTCAAGCAATAAGTATTCATAATAAAACAACCCTGCTTAAGAAATATAATTCATTATTTAATTTATTACTATTATACCTTGTTTATAAGATGATTTGAAATGAGCACCTCCATGTTAATCGTATATCTATATTAGAGTGTCTCAAAAGAATCGAATACTTTTTTTTTTCAATGAAAGTTGAAAAATCGTCAGAGTATCTCTGTACAGTCGTTGTCATTGATTTGTAACGGTTGACAATGATTCGAGTAAAATAAAAAATTATCAATTTGGACATCTCTCACTAAAAATTTCAATTAATAATATGTTTAGAAAATAAAAGAAATAAACGAAACTATGAATAAAATTCACATAAAATAAATAATTGTAAGCTCAGACAAACATAATTATCGAAATTTATCCAAATAAAAATTACTATACATAAACATAATAAAAGATGAAAAATTCATATGTAGTAAATCACCAGAGAAATAATTTGAATATTAAAAACTATACAAATAAAATGTTTCAAATAAGTTTGACGTTTCAATTAAAAGAAAATAAATAAAATATTAGTCTCCTTATAATTACAGTCTTAAAAATAAACAATATCAAATAACTATAGTTCAATATAAAGACATTTACTAAATTATTAGATCATATTATCATACAAAAGTAAAATTGAAAAGGCTTAAAATTAGAAAATAGTCAATTGAAACAATTTAAATTTTAAAAAAATGGAAATATAAAAAAAAGATACAAAGGAAATTAAAAAATAGTGACAAACCTAAATTCAGACAATTCTAATAAAAGTCATCAAGGTTATTTGACTTATAAACTAATGAACAACTATGAATATAAAAAAGCTTTGCAAATGAACATCTCTTATTACGGACAAGAAAATTCGGAAATCTCTCAATTTGGACATCTCTCATTAAAGAATACAAAAAAAAAATAAAAAATACAATATTCATAGATTAAAAAATTATGACGAGGGTCATTACGGCGTGTTTATTTGAGCTATTACTTATTTTTTAATTTTTTAATCTATGAATAAAAAAAATAAAAAAGAATAAAAAAAATAAAAAATACAATATTCATAGATTAAAAAATTATGACGAGGGTCATTACGGCGTGTTTATTTGAGCTATTACTTATTTTTTAATTTTTTAATCTATGAATATTGTATTTTTTATTTTTTTTTTTTGTATTCTTTAATGAGAGATGTCCAAATTGAGAGATTTCCGAATTTTCTTGTCCGTAATAAGAGATGTTCATTTGCAAAGCTTTTTTATATTCATAGTTGTTCATTAGTTTATAAGTCAAATACCCTTGATGTCTTTTATTAGAATTGTCTGAATTTAGGTTTGTCACTATTTTTTAATTTCCTTTGTATCTTTTTTTTATATTTCCATTTTTTTTAAATTTAAATTGTTTCAATTGACTATTTTCTAATTTTAGGCCTTTTCAATTTTATTTTTGTATGATAATATGATCTAATAATTTAGTAAATTTCTTTATATTGAACTATAGTTATTTGATATTGTTTATTTTTAAGACTGTAATTATAAGGAGACTAATATTTTATTTATTTTCTTTTAATTGAAACGTCAAACTTATTTGAAATATTTTATTTGTATAGTTTTTAATATTCAAATTATTTCTCTGGTGATTTACTACATATGAATTTTTCATCTTTTATTATGTTTATGTATAGTAATTTTTATTTGGATAAATTTCTATAATTATGTTTGTCTGAGCTTACAATTATTTATTTTATGTGAATTTTATTCATAGTTTCGTTTATTTCTTTTATTTTCTAAACATATTATTAATTGAAATTTTTAGTGAGAGATGTCCAAATTGATAATTTTTTATTTTACTCGAATCATTGTCAACCGTTACAAATCAATGACAACGACTGTACTAAAATATTATTTTAAAAATCGGAATTTTTTAATATGATAACGAGCTACTTTATAGGTAAAACCAAACCTGACCGTATGGAAAGTTAGATTAAGAAATGGACAAAATATATCGTGCGTTTAAAAATAAAAATTCATACCATGTATTAAACCTGATTTTAAGTTTATTTCCAACAAATAAAAAAAAGTTGAAATTAAATTATTATTTAATATTTCCAAGTCGTGCATTTAATTTTTTAGTGGTCAAAATTACAATACTATGTATTTGGAAAACTTTACCTTATTTAGAAGTTGCCAAAAACGAAAAAAAAATTTTTTATTAATTTAAAAATTCATATTTTTGAAAAATCAAACACCTTTTTGTTCTAAAAATTTCAGGATCTTTTAAAATCCGTATAAAATATCATACGAAAAAAATTGAGTCAAAATTTTAATGTCGATCGTCATTTTTGACGATGTTCAAAAATTCAAAATTTGACAAATTTGGCATTTTTCAAAATTTTACTTCCAAATATTTTTTTTTCAATAGCCCAAGTGTCCCCTTTCAAACAAACGAAAGGTGATTCCTGTGTCTATAATAGCGTTCGAGATATTACAAAAACAAAGTTGAAAAACTAGAAAAATCGCAAAATTTTGAATTTTAATATCTTTTGAAAAAAATTTTTCATTTTTATTTCCTTTCTCAGAATTTTGTTGCATAATAAAAGAAAATTTTTGACTAAAATTTGTCCAAATCGAAAGGGGTCGATTCCAACTAGTGGTCGATTTGACATGGAATGACTCATAAGCAAATATTTTAGGCTGAAAATTAATAAAAATGAGCATTTTTCATACCATTAAAGATTTTGGATTTGCATTCTATTGAATATATGCATATTTTTGTCGTCAAGTTAATAATAATAGGCTATTAATACATATAAATTGATGTTTTGTGTTTCAGAAAAAAACAAATCGTAATTTTTAACAGTTTGAGGTTTGAGGCTCGATATCGGTCGGGTTTGGTTTTACCTGTAAAGTAGCTCGTTATCATATTAAAAAATTCCGATTTTTAAAATAATATTTTAGTATGTTATTTAAATGGGAAATAGAAAATTACAAAACGCCACCTCTAAATATTAATATTAAGAGCTCATATTTTCTTCGTCTAGAGATACTCTGACGTTTTCTCAACGTTCATTGAATAAAAAAAGTATTCGTTTTTTTTGAGACACTCTAATATAGATATACGATTAACATGGAGGTACTTATTTCAAATCATCTTATAAATAAGTTAATACATACAATACAACTCCCATTTACCTTTTTATTTGCATCTAAACCCCGAAGTAACCGGCACATGCAGTTATAGGGGCCCTAGCTTAGGGCCAGACTAATTGTACAGAGCCTCTTTTAAAGAGTCTAACGAGATACTTCTTAGGAAACTCATTAATTATTCTTTCTGTAATCTTCGTACATAAATTGTAAGAAAGTTTCTATTCTCTCGTACTTTTTATAATTTTTTTAATTTTGTAACTTCCTGCTAAAAAAATTGAAAATTAAAAAAAATCGGGAAGTTATTGTTTTTACCCCGTTTTCCGAAAATCGAGTTTTCATCAGATCTTGACGTTTTGAGGTCCTAGGAAGCTTCCCTGACTATTCCCGCGATGGTGTCTCTATGTATGTATGTATGTATATAAACCTCTCATAACTTTTGAACGCCTTAGCCGATTTGATCGCGGTTGGTATTATTTGAAAGGGCTTGACCAAACGTAGATTTTGATTACAATTTGGACCGATTCCCACGGGTAGATTTTGAGGAATCTTAAAAAAAACTATGAAGAAAAATTTTTTCAAATTAAGTTTTTTTTGAATAACTTTTAAGCGGCTCGATTAATCGTTTCCAAAAACTAAGCAGCTCTTAACATAAAAAAACCACTCGATCGCCGCCGGTCCGGTCAAAATCGGTTGATTCGATCGTGAGTTATCATTGACGAAAGAAAACCCAAAAAAGTGTTTTTTTGGAATTACTCCGAAATTCCTACTCCGATAAAATTAAACTAAGAAATTCATGATGAGGCTTAAAAAACTGCGTCGAATGCCGCCAACCACGTAGAAATCGGTTCATTCATTCAAAAGTTTTTGCGGTTTAAAGATTTGAAAAATAGTGTTTTATCAAATGGCTATCAGACTTTTGAGCTCGAAGAGCTCAAAATCATACAAAAGCTATTTCTTCAAGCTCGGGGAGTTCAAATAGACCGACAAATTGTATTTTTGAGCTCGAAGAGCTCAAAAACGTCATAAGTGCAATTTCAAGAGTAGGTTTGGAATTGGCGGAAAGTAGCAGGGATGGCCTTCAGGGTCAACTGTTTTCCTATTTTTTTTTTTTTTTTTTTTTTTTTAATGATATTTGATAACATGCGAGGTTGAAAAAAAGCTTATAAACTTTTGTAGGTCAGAAAGTTTGAGAATTGTAAATTTATGTTTCCACTGCGTATTATTAGTAATATTAAACTTTAAAGTATGTCGATTTGAATTTTTAATATTAGATTATTCCAAAATTCCATAGCTAACTTATGACGTTATATATTAACATAATACCACAATTATTCGAAGAATTTTCACATCCAAACTCTTAAATTTTTAAGCAATGTAAAGATATGAACAAAATTTACCACTAAATATTTATTTATTAATGTAAATAAACTTATAAGGATTTATAACGCCATTATACTGGTGAATAATAAAATAAAATAGAACAAAATTTTTCATACAACAGAAAATATAATTAAAATTACCGAATGCGTATAAAAAGAACAACTTACCTTAAAAGACTTTTAAACGTATATGAGTACTGTGAAACGGCGTCTAAGAGACATAAATATACGAAAACGTTCACAACTTAGTGAATAGAGAGACTTTTAGTCCGGCTGTAGTGAATATATATACCATGTAGTGAAAGAGAATTACACAGCTTCGTAAATTTGAAGCTGGTTTCACGAGATTGAACAATAATTTATATTCATCCACCTACGGTATCCACTTCTCGCAAAACCAACTTTGTGCACATGTTTCTACTCTGTTGATAACTAAACTTGATAAATTATTGCCACCAAGTGGACTCAGAACAGAGAAAATAGAAGGACACAAAAACGTGTTTATTTTTTGTTCTATTATTAATAGCATACAACTAAATTTTATTTAATAAACTCTGCAACATAATTCATTCGTTTTATTTATGTTGTTTTATTTATTATCTCAGGTACAGTGGTTTCAACAACAACATGAGAAAAGGAGGAAAAAACGTGACTACCAAATCCCATCTTCTTTTAGCTTTAGTGATTATCCAAGCATCTTTGACGATTTTACATCGAGACAGCGTCCGCCTTTTCATCATCAACGTAATCGAGGTGCACCGCTGCAAAATTTATTTACGGATCCGCTTTTTAAAGAGCAATGGTATTTGGTAAGTAAAATCAAATTAGATGCATTAGTTTAATTAAATAATCCTGGTCTATAGACTGAAATAAAAAATAAAAATAAAAAAAAAAAAACAATACGTTCATTTGATTTAAAAAATCTTCTCTTTTTCAATGTTGTTATTCAGAAGCAATGTCGTTGTAACTTAATCATAATTACATTCGCAAATTCAAATTACAGATAAATTTTCCACGAGAAAATTTTTTCGATCGATTTTTTTTACAATTAACTTTAATCACAGTATATTTTATGTGCTAGATTAGTACAATATGAAAAAAGTACAAATAATTACAAACGAGCGCATCTTATTCTTCATTTGATCAAACGTAGAATAAACTGATAGGAAACGTTTTCCTTATAAGAAATTATTATCCGCTATCAATAGCAAATCTGATAACACATTAAATAATGTAATGACAATAAATTTTGATGCATTCTTTCACCGTAAACAAAAAAAAATTCCCATATTCATTAAATTTATAAAAGAACTATCTTAATTCAAGAAAAATTATCTTGATCCATCAGATTATTTTTGGGACAAACCGTTGTCATACCTAAAAAGAATTAAGGGTGAAGTCTAGTTGGTCACTTTCGAAAATTCGATTATTTTTTTCTGTAAAATTTTGAAGGTATATATCTAAGAATTCCCGGGAATGTGTTAACCGTTTCGGGAAAAGGGTCGCAGATTAAATTTTAGTAAGATTTTTTATGATTTTTTATTTCGAGAAACTTAAAACGCGTTTTTCTCAAAACTCCGTTTTCACGGACAGCCAACACGATTTCTCCGGAACCCGTGGACCGATCCTTCTGAAATTCTAAACACAAATATTCACAAAATAGACTACAATCATTTTAAAATATTGATTTTTACGATTTTTTACAGAAAACATCGAAAAGAAAAAAAAATAATTTTTTTTAGTTTTTTCGGTTTTTGTTACTTAAAATTAACAACAATTGTTCAAAATTAAAATCAATAGTCTATTTTGTAAACATTGTTATACCGAATCTAAAACACTTCGGTTCTTTTGCTTCACATAAGTCATTACTGAAATATCATGTAGAAGCAGACCTGCCTTCAAATTATGGCGTTCCGTTTGAGTACGAATTTTTTGTAAAAAAAACTGAAGAAAATTAAATATTTATTTCAAAGCAAGCTCACCAGAAATTCCCAAAAATCGTCTTTTTTTTAGCCGACGAACTAGACTACATCGTTAACTTCATTTTTTGTTAAAAACTTTATATTTTTGATTCTTAAAACTTTCAACCGGTAAACTTGGTTAAATTTTCTGTCTGAATGATTTAAAAAATTACTTTTTTTCTTTTTTTAATTTACTTGAATCTATTAATCACGATCAAAAACATCCATTTACCTGAATAAATTGGTTTTTTACTGTATAATTTACAGAATGGAGGAGCAAAAGATGGTTTTGACATGAATCTTGGCCCCGCTTGGCAAAAGGGTTACACCGGAAAAGGAGTGGTTGTCTCAATTTTAGATGATGGAATTCAAACAAATCATCCAGACCTTGCACTCAACTACGACCACGAAGCGAGTACAGACATTAACGACAATGACGACGACCCGATGCCGCGTGACAACGGAGATAATAAACATGGAACTCGTTGTGCTGGCGAAGTGGCTGCCGTAGCCTTTAACCAATATTGTGGTGTAGGAGTTGCTTACAATGCCAGCATTGGAGGTAATTTCTCACGTCACTCAAACGTCCAAGTATTCCAACAGATTGCATTTCAATCAAATCATTTTAATGACATTGATCATTATTGATATTAATCTGTCTCACTGCCTATTATAGATGGCAGTTGACAGCGCAATTATCTAACAACAGCTATATGGACTATCATAGACCTTCTACTTACATTGTAATTTTTATATTACCTTTATTTTATTTTTATTCAAAAGTTTCATTATCCTTAAAAGTTTATTCAATTTGTCGCAAATTGTGTGATTTATAATTTTAATCAAATTACATCCGGAGAAAATTGAATGTAGGGTAAAAAAATAGAAAAAAAAATTCACCGGTTTCGAGTCATCTAACATTCAAATTGAAAACGTATTTAACTGATGAAATGAGTTCGGTAAATATCAATGAATTCTCTTGGAAATTTTACTCGCTGGCGATCAAGATTGTTCAGTATTAATCAAACATTTTTTAAAATACGAGTAATTTCGGTGGAATGTTAACCAATTGGAACTCGACCAAATCAATCGAATTTATGTCCGATAAATTACATACAATTATAAAAATAATGAATTGCTTAATAATTGTACATTTCTATTTAACAGAAACTATTTTTATTTGTAAATCAGGTTTTAATTAGACGACAAGAAATATATCAATTGAAAAGTATTAAATTAAATTACTATACCGATAAAAAGATTTTTTTAGTATTTAGTAAGCTTCACTAATTATTAATAAACGAGGTTTTAATATTAAATGATTGAATAAATATTAATTAATAGTTAATAAATCATTTAACAAATTCAGGTTATTAACAGTTACTAAATGTTTATTAACTTTTAACTGGCTATAACTTTTGGATGCATTTTTTCAAGTACAAAAATTGTTTGTGAAGTCTTGAGTCGATGGATCGAAGAATTTAAAATTTATTTCGAAAAAACGATAATTCAGAAATTAAAATTATTATAAAAAAATTTTTTTTTAGTTTTTATTTTTTGAATATCTTTAAAATGGCTCCACCGATTGACTTCAAAATATAATCAGCTCGAAGTCTCAATGAACAGTTTAGAACGCGTTGTCGAACACCGTTCATCTTGATCGGTTGATTTGTTCTTAAGATATCGTACGACAAAATTTTATTTACACACATACATACATACATCCATGCTTACACATATACATTGCGGAAATAGTAGTAACGGCTTTCTAGGACCTCAAAACGTGGTGATTTTATGAAAACTCGCATTCTCCAAATCGGACCGAAATTTATAATTTTCTACTTTTAAAAATTATCAATTTTTAAAGCAGGAAGTTAAAAATATAAAAAACAAACGGAATAATAAAATAATGGTTGTAATAAATTCGGAATGACTATTCGTACGGACGTACTCTTTTACTCGTGGGTATTGGACGAATAATTTATGTTTATTTAGTACATATATTAATAATAATGAATTCTTTGTCCAGTACTCGTATTAATAAATTCAGTCTAATAAATAATAAATTTTTTTTCGGTGAGAATTATTAGTGTCTCGTATTTTTATTATAAATGATTATGGCATTATTTGGTTTTAGATGATCTTACCATTGTACCATAAACAAGACACTTGTATTAAAAAAAAAAACTAATTAAATATTAATAAATATTTAATAACTCCTAATAAATGTAATTTTCTCTCCAAGTTAAAAATTTATTCAAATTTAAAAAACAATCCCGAGTAAAAACAAAACTCCGCCGCACCATCGCCGCAACACCGCTGCACGGCTTTGTAAGCATCGATCAACCGTCGAACCACCACTGCACCACCGCCGCACCACCGCTGCACAATTGCCGTTTGGTGGTGGTATGCATTGAAATAGCTAGACTAAATTTACTAGTTAACTAACGGCTTGCAGCGCAGTTGGTAATGTTCGAGATTTTCATGCAAACGACCCAGGTTCAAATCCCATTGCAGTTTGATTTTAAAAATTCTTTCAGGGTATGTCGATAGGCGTGCCAATTCTGTTCAACCCGAGGACGAAATTAAAAATCTACATCAACAAATCGACTAAAAAAATCAATAATTTCGCGTTACTTCAGCCTGATTTAAAAAAATTTTTTTTGTTTGAATATTAGGCATTTGAATAAAAGGAGGTTGAATAATGAACTTCCATTAAAATTTCTCGTCAGGTTATTTAATAATTAATTATTGCATAATAAATTAATTATGATGCCATTTTTTGTAAAATTGTAGACAAGATTTAAAATTGGTGCGACGTGGTGCAGCGGTGGTTCGGCCGTTGATCAAAATTCATGATTTTTTCGTAAAAAATAACAATCTCATTTTTACTCAGAATTAGTTACATTTAGTAGATAAATAAATTTTTTCCAAATAAACGAATTCATTAATAGTCAATAAATTCTTTTATCAATGCAGTGAATTTATTCGATACTTTGTAGGAAAATTGAAATTCAAAACTATTATCCTTAGCAAAAGAAGAGATATGTATAATTTATTTGAAAATCAAGTTATGTATTACTACTGTTATACTTGTTGAAAATCAAGGATACAATGTATTGAATATCTAGTAAATAAAATTAATATTCATCACATCACTAGTATCAATTCTCGCTTACATTTCTGGATATCAATGGCGTCATCATCTAATATATATTCAATACTATGAAATCATTTGGTGCAGTATTTCCAAATGAATCCATACAACTAGCTCACAAACCAAATAATGTAAATAATGAAACTGTATGAAAACGAAAATCAATATCACCAGATAACAACAAACATGAGAAATCAATATATTGAAATGAAAGTTTATTTTAAATTTTTTATTTACAGGAGTGCGAATGCTTGACGGACCGGTAAATGATGCTGTAGAGGCGAGAGCTTTAGGTCTCAATCCCGAACACATCGATATATATTCAGCCTCCTGGGGACCCGAGGACGATGGTAAGACAGTCGATGGCCCCGGTCCATTGGCAAGACGTGCTTTCATCTATGGAGTTACTAGTGTAAGTGTATCACAAAAACGTTTATTTATATAATATTTATTAAGGAAGCGACTCAATTACTGAACTGAGCGAAGCGAATCTCTATGTTAATTATGTTTATGTTTTGCGGTCCACTTTTCAAAAAAACTACAAAACTTCAAGACATAATTAGAAAAATTTGTGTGTGAGTGTAATTAAAAATTTCGGACACGACATATAGCTTGTGTTATTGTTTTTCTTTTTATTCGCAAGTGCTTTTACTCGTGGTTATTTATAAACGATCTTTTTTTCTATTAAAATATTTACAAACACCTTCAACAAAATGTTTTAATTTTTTTTATTTTAACAATCCACCGAAAGCGATTTATTATATAAATACACAGTAAAAAAGGTTCACTTGAGTCAAGGAAATATTTTTCTTCCTAATTATTTTCTTGAGCGAAAAAAAAATTTTTTTTTGACACAAGAAATTTCCCTTATTCCAACAAAATTAATTCTCTTGCTTTAAGAAATACGTATCTTGATCCAAGAAAATTTATTTAAGTCAAGAAAATCTTCTTGTTTTGAGAAAATTTAGCCTCTTGCTCCAAAAAATTTTGTTTTTGATAGAAGTAAATTTTCTTGCCTTGAGAAAATTTCTCTCTTGCTCCAAAAAATTAAATATCTCGATAGTAAATTTTCATTAATATTTTATTGGCTAACATGTCAAATTGGAAGATTAAATAATATTGAATCACACGGAGAAAAAAATATCGTTAGAGTAAGGATACGTATTGTTATTCTGACTATACGCTGTATAGTCATTTTTTTTAGAGATACGCTGTATAGCCAATTCAGTTATTCAGCGGATCTTCAAAATGACGATCCGTAACATTATTTTAGCGTTACATTTAGTCAATTCAACTAGACAGATCCTCACGTTAACAAAACAGTTGCCTGTTTTGACGAAACTACATATATTTACAAGAGCTATTCTCTGTATGCTTAAGTCAAACAAATGAATCCTTAAATCAAAAATCCGGATTGTTATTTTAAGAAAACGTCATTTGAGGATACGTTGGATAGTCATTTTAGCAATATTTTTTTTTCCGTGCATTTTTTTTTTTTCATTCAATATGTAAAATTTCCCGCTAAAATAGTATAAAATGGGTATCAAATATTCAAGAGAAAAATTTTCTCAGGGTGATAAAATTTTTTTTTACCTGAAGTAGGTGGCGCTATTTCCTTAAAGTATCTAAAAATTTTGATCAAATATAAAAATTTATTGTATCAAGTATTTATGATAATTTGAATTAAGAAAAAATTACTTCCACCAAAAATAGAATTTCAAGAAAAATTTTTACTTCGGCCAACACAAATTTGGTCTTCCTTCAGGTACCCGAAAATTTTATTGAGTCAAGAATTTTGTTTTTCAGCCAAGAAATTTTTTTTTCTGTGTGAAAGTTTTGCATTTTTTCATTTATATTAGGTTCAACGAAATTACTCGAAATAAATATGTTCGGCTAATATTTAGTGTAGATTACATTTTAACAGTCCGATTGTTAATAATTAACTACTCAGAAAATTTTCGTCAGATTTTTGCAGAAAATTATTTTATATGTATTTAACATCGTTTAACAACATATTAAAAATTCCGCTTTTCATTTTTACATTGTCTCAACTTTTATAGATCTTATGAATTTATTATTTAAATCTTTCATTTTTCTTTTTTTTAATCAATTTGACGACAAGTAACAAAAATATTTTTGTACATATTGTCTGGAAACTAAAAAATACAAATATTTTTGTAAGAATAAAATATTCAAAAAAATATAATAGTTTTGAATGAAAAAATTTTTATGTAACTTTTTGATATCACTTTTCTATTATTTTCAAATAACATAACTGTTACGTCGAAAAATTGAAATCCTAAAATACTTGGATCGGTGGTTGTTTTTTTTTTTTTGCTTGATTTATATTCCATACAAATATACAAAGTAAATATATAAAGACAATAATGAAAAACATTAACTTTAAAACAACATTCAACCATGAACAACAAATATTGAATAAAACATCACTAAAATTTCATCTGTCTATGTAACCATTGGTTAAAAAAATGAAGAAGTATAATGTGTTTATTTTTTAAGTTCGTCATTAAATTATTGTATTTTATTTTGCTAATGTTTCATTTTTCTGTAAAACATAATCGCTTGAAAACTTTTAACATTTTTAATTTAAATGAATTTTGTTCAATGATGCGGAAATTGATCAATGCAGTTAAACAAAGAATTTGTAGAGAAAGAAAAATATTCTTGTCAAGAGGGAAAATGTGATGTAATCAGTGAACGAACTCATTCTATATTTGTTCATAAAAAAATAAAAGATTTTATTATTCATACGAAAAAAAGTTCTGATAAATTTACCCCGCTTGAATACAAGGGACTAACATTTGCGTGACGTCGATTTACCATTGTTTTAACAGGTAAATAGTCGTATCAAAAAAAAAATTGAATATCGTTCGTTACAAACAAGAAAATTTCACTTTTAATTATCAAAATGATGAAAAAAAAAGGCTTTTGATAATTTATATTTTTAAAATAATAATTTATTGTTCGAAATAGTTAATTGATCTAAAAAGTATTTACACAAAATTTAATAAGAAAAAATTATTTAATCGATTGCTATTTTCTCTGCTAAGCCAAATTATCTGATTCGAGTATGCCCGGCAGGGATCAAGAAGTAATTAAGACTTAAACTTTATTAAATTTCAAAATCGATTCAATAGTTAAGAAGTCAATCAAAAAAAATTTTTTTCAATTTAATTCTTCGATAATAATCTATAAATTATTTTTTCGGACAATTTTTAAAACGTGTGTTGTAAATTAGATTTAATAAGGGTAATTCAATAATTTTGTTTTAGTGAATATTAGTAAATAAAAATTTTTTTCAATCGAAAAATTGACATTCAATATATATTTTTTCTTAAATTGTTAGCAGTGATTTTTTTAAAAAAAATTTAATCATAAAAATTGTAAGTAAAAATTTTTAAAATGTACATTTTTTCAATTCATATATTAAATTTACAAATCCTGACATGCGCCAGAAAAAAAGAACATATAAAAAAAATTAACTAATAACTTGATTATCCAATTTTTTATAGTTAAAAAATCAGAATACTAATATTAAAAAATTTAATTTCAAGTTCGGGTTATTAAAAAAATCAAAAAGCTATGCTAATAATTGATAAAAAATGTATAAAAACAATTTTAATTTATATTTCTCCGGAATCACATTAAAATTCATGAAATGTCAACACTTGATGTTAAAAACATTTCGATCATAAAAAGTCACTGTAACCATGCTTTATTAAATTTTCTGATGTTATTTGACTATTGATCAATTTATTCCATTGAGTTGAAATGCATGTTAGAACCGAGAGTCTGATACATTTTATTGACATGAATATATTCTGATATTCCGGGGTGTATTCTATGCAGCAGAGTATGACTATAAAATTTCATTGTAAACATTTAATCAAACGTTATTCATAAGCGTATATTGACATTTTCTAGGGCCGCAAAGGAAAAGGCTCAATATTTGTGTGGGCGTCAGGGAACGGCGGTCGTCATACAGATTCATGTAACTGTGACGGTTACACCAATAGTATTTTCACATTGTCAATATCAAGTGCAACACAAGGGGGATATAAACCCTGGTACCTAGAAGAGTGTAGTTCAACACTAGCATCAACATACTCATCTGGGACTCCCGGTAATGATAAAAGTGTCGCAACTGTCGATATGGACGGTAAATTACGGCCTGATCATATTTGTACTGTTGAACATACTGGTACATCAGCGTCAGCACCTCTGGCTGCTGGCATTGCTGCCCTAGCACTCGAAGCTAATCCAAGCTTAACTTGGAGAGATATGCAATATTTAGTTGTGTTAACATCAAGATCTGGACCACTCGAAAAAGAAACTGGATGGATACTCAACGGAGTCAAGAGGAAAGTTTCGCATAAGTTTGGCTATGGGCTAATGGATGCGGGCGCAATGGTCAATCTTGCTGAACAATGGACAAATGTGCCGCCTCAGCATATTTGCAAATCTCAAGAGATCAATGAGGAGCGATCTATAGATTCATCTTTTGGTTATACTCTCAGTGTTTACATGGACGTAAGTGGCTGCGCTGGGACTATTAATGAGGTCCGTTTTCTAGAGCATGTTCAGTGCAAGGTAAGCTATTTTTTATATTTATTATTTTAAATAATTTATTCTAAAGTATACTAAATCAAAAGCATTCTGTATGCATTAGTTATTAACTAAATGTGATCTTTTTTTCATATGAACTAGGGTGTGCCTAAATGTAACTTTAGTAATGGACCTCTTAAAATCGGAATTTCCGCTTTTAATAGGAGTTGTGCTTGGGCATTTCTTGACATATTTTGAGCGTAAAGGATTTATTTGATTTTCAGAGAATTTTTTAACAGAAGCTTTGTTTGGGCATTTCCGCTGAAATTTTAAAATTTGGCCGGAATATGAACGTTTAAAATACATTCTAAAAAATAATCTGTAACATATTGACAGACAGTAGTTTCAAATATTATTTCAAGAACATGTAGGACAGGTGAATATTTAAATTTTTAACAAGATACTTGGACACTTTTTGATCAATTAATTATCTTAATTTTAAAATAGAGATGAAATATATTTGAAACCAACTTATTCGTGATGTGATTGGTTGAATATATCATAAGCATGAAAATACATGCAAAATCTACACGGAAAGAACAAGATTGTACTGGTATAAATACCAGATTTATCTCACATAAATCTGAGCAAAAAAAAAATTTCAGATGGTAGTGAGAATAATCTAGATTGTACTGAGATCAATGTAGATTATATTGGAATAAATCTTAGATTTATCCCAGATAAATCTTGGATTATACACTGTCAGATACTCTTGGCATAAATTTTTTTTTTGCTCAGATTTATGTGAGATAAATCTGGCATTTATGCCAGTACAATCTTGTTCTTTCCGTGTATAGTCAAGCGCGCGCAAATTAAATTTTAGTCCTAACATAAAATTGAGATGAAATGTATGTGAAGTCAATTTATTCGTGATGCGATTGGTCGAATATATCATAAGCATAAAAATATATGCAAACCCTATATTCAGGCGCGAGTTTGCGCGCGCATATGAGATTCTAGTCTAGTAAGAAAATTAAGATGAAAAATATGTGTTGCAAACTATTCATAACGTGATTGGTTCTGTAATAAAATTAAGATGAAGAATATTTGTAGCAAACTATTCGTAACGTGATTGGACGAATATATCATAAGCATGAAAATATATATGCAAACTCTATGTTCAGGCACGTGCTTGCGCGCGCAAATTAAATTTTAGTTGAGTAAAAAATCATGAAACTTGGCAAGAGTACGTAAATAATAGTTCTTCTTAAATTGATTTTTTAATTTTTAAATTTAATCATTGAAAAAAAAAATAATAAAAATGTATTGTTCGCGCATAAATCGCCCTTCTCTCAAAACTTATCACATATTCAAGTAAATAAACTTTACTGTAAAGAAATTACTAATAAACGTACAAAACGTACAACCAATATATTAGTCTTTGAGATTGATTTAAATTTTTGGTTATTCTTTATTTTAGTTTAGATTACTTATAAGACAGCATTATCAAAATACAGCTAGATTAGGGTAGAAAACTAATTATCAAAAAAAAAATTCGTTTAGTATATTTTCATGTAGACCGCAAGAGATTGCCAAAAGTAAATTATCTAGTTTAATTTTTTTAAGCAATGTTTACAGTATTTACATTCAATCTGAAATAACGGTAATGATACGCCAACCCAAATAATTTACGGTAATAATCTGTAAACTTATCGCAATTGTACCGTACTGCTATCATAATTATATGATACATTCACCGCAATATGACGGCTACCGTAAAATTAGGGTAAATTCACCGTAAAATTCTGGTAAGACTACCTTAGAATAACAGAATCGGTTTCTTTATTAACATTTAATATCAGTAAGCCAAATATATTAAATTTTATATTATGTACCATAAATTACCATCACAAAGTAGTGTAAAGACAATGGTCGGATTTACGGTAACTCGATTCTAATTAAAAGTAAAGATTTACGGTTAAAGTACAGTAAAACTGTGGTGAAATTACGGTATGATTGTGGTAAAATAGGGTTGAAACACGGTATCATTTCGATAAGGTTTAGGTAAAATTGCGGTATCATTACAGTGAATTTACGGTATGGTTACGGTGTGATTACGGTAAAATCACAGTAGGCTTACGGTGTATATCGCCTTCGTACCGTAATTTACAATAATTCTACCGTAATATTGGATCCGCCAGGAGCTCCAACATAATTAAATGTATTTTCGACAGACAGCGTTGAATTTAAATACATTTTTTAAAATGTATTTTAAATACATTTTTTTTATTGCATTTTTTTCGTCAATAACAGGAACCAAAGCTTTAATATTACATTTGAATTTTTCAGATTAGTAAAGAATTAAAACAGATCTAGCCGTAACACAAAAAAATGCTAAGCCAGAAATAAAAATCTCTCGTGTCAATAATTTGTTACTGTATAGAACTTGAAAATGTGTACTTTTATGTGTTTCGAAAAATTTATTATTATACTTTTTTGGTTCATAATTTTTTTTTTATACTCTTTTATCATAGACTATGAGATAATGTTAAAAGATAATACCTACCATAAAAAAGTGGCAACAAAGCGTGGTAAAAATGGATAAAGTAAGAAAAATGGCCTCGAGACATTTGATTTTTATCTTTTCTCTTATTTCTTTTATGTGCAATTTTTTACATTCAATATTGAAAATAGTAGATGATCAAAGATGTTTAAAATTTAATTAAAGTAGAGAATAAATTGAATTATAATATTGTATATTCAGTAAAATTTCTAAATATTGTTGTAACTACATTTTTGTTTAATTGTATATAATATAAAAAACATATAGAAGCTATTTACCAGTTATACGATTTAATCAGAGTATTCAGTCAGATTTTGCCAGTTATGTATGAGCAAAGTTAACTATAAAAAAAAAAAAAAAGAGCTTATTACTTGTAGTGCTTGAAACTTTTGCGGAACTTATTGAATATTTACTGAAAGAAATTTAATTTACAATGTAACAGATAATTTTTCAACTTTAATAAACTATTCAAAGTTATTAATTAATTAGTGAAGCGTAAATGTTTGCAATATAATTTAAAAGTATTATACGGAATTAATTTCTAACGTATTTTATTAGAATGAATTGCTGCAGTGGAATATTTGATTTGACAAAAATCAGAAATAGGGTATAAAAAATCGAACAATAATGATTTTTGAAATAACTGGTATTTAAGATTCAAATCTATCCCCGATGATTTTTTTACAAGAAAAAACATAATAGCTATTTTCACTACCGTTTGTTCTTTTCACTGAACAAATCTTTTTAAAAAAATCGAATTATCACGTCAAAGTTTCAGACTACAAAATTAACAAAAAAAGTTTTTCGACAAATCTTTTTTTTTTTTTTTGTTTTTATTACGTTCAAAAATTTTTTTTAAATTTAAATGACCTATACAATAATAAGCTCACAATCATGTTCTTCATAAGCTTAAAAGAGTATGTAGCAATAAAAATAGTAGCAGGAAAAAGAGCACAAACATTATATAATAATAAAACACGTTTTCATGTTTGACATCATGAATCGCGCGATCGTAACATATTTTACGATGAATGTAGCCTTGCATTTTTCGTTACATTCCACACACTCGTTTTCTGACAAGCATCATCTTATAACTCTACAAATTTCTTCAAACAAAATTACCAGTATAGCTTATCTAGATCTCTTTAAATAATTTTTATAATAAATCCATAATCGATGAAATTTGTATGCTGCCAAAATTTTACCTTTCTCAATTTAAGAATTATTCGGTTTGATTCAAAATGAACTAATTCTTCACAATAACCTTCTTGAATTAAGAATGTTGTCTTTCTAATCAATGAAATTTTTCATTAGTGGATAGAAGGTCAAAATTCCGCCGGATGTCACTTTATCATCCAATAGTTATACAAAAAGTACTAAGGATAATACCATAGTAATAAAATTTCTTAGCTGGCTATAGTTATTTCTGTATATTTCTGCTGTACTCTTTTTGATGCACTTCCTATAAAAAAATTTGGAAAACGGTTAACCCTGCAGGCCATCCCTGGAACTTCTCTCTATGTACAAAACACTCGAAAAATTATCTATTCAAAAGTTTTGAGGTCTTTGAGCTCAAGAACACAACTTTTATTCTTTTTCGAGTTCTTAGAGCTTTTCGAATCTATCGGGCCGAATTAATTAAAATTTTCAGAGAATCTAAGTTGAGTGAAACCCTTTCACAGTAAAAAATTTTGCGTCATTGCGTCAAAAAATTTTGAGTTAAATATTTAACATTTTTATGTGTAAATTTAATATTTTTTTTTGTTAAATTAAAACAAAAAAGTGTTAAATATTTTAAACAAAATTTTTTGACGCATTGACGCAAAATTTTTTACTGTGTTCGATTGCCGTTAACCATGTTCTGATCAGTCAAGCCGTTAAAAAGTTATAAAAGGTTTACATACACACATACACACACGGACGTCATAGTGAAACCAGTCAGAATAGCTTCCTAGGACCTTAAAACGTGGAGATCTGATGAAAACTCGATTTTCAAAAATCGGGGTTAGACCAACAACTTCCTTATTTTTTTGAAAATTTTCAATTTTCTTAATGAGAAGTTAAAAATATGTTCAGTTACCAATAAATTTTTCATTCATTTAATGTAAAAATGTATTCAGGACTTTTTTTTACTATCTAGTAAATAATGTCCAAGGTACCAATGGAGTTGTTTCATGATATTTTAGAAATAGTAAAATTTAATATGAAAAAAATTTAATTTCGATGATAGCTTTCTGGAAAAAATAATAATAATAATAACGAATAACGAATAAAAAACTGTATGCAGAGTAAAATAAATCCAATAGTTTACACTCAAATGTCGCTTTGTGATTGACAATATTTCGATATATGGAAACATTAATCTACAATGAAACTGTCATTGTAGTATACACTAAACAAACATAATAGTAAATTCATGTGTACGGTCGTGTACGTTTGTAGCTTGTATATATCAATGCCACAAAAGATCGCGTTATTTTAGTCAACAAATTGACCATTTTCCAACGCGTTATCTATTTTAAATCTCTATTTTGCCGAAAGTTTTTAGCAAAAAATGAATAAATAAAAAGAATTATTATTAAATATTAAAGTGTCAATAGAAGTTATTGAAAGAAGAGGATATATTTTTTATAGATCTTTTTTATTATTCTCATAGGTGTCATTAAGATTTTTCCCTCGAGGAAACCTCCGCCTGTTGCTGACTTCACCCATGGGCACTACCTCAACATTACTTTTTGAACGACCAAGAGACGTACTCAGTTCCAATTTTGATGATTGGCCATTCCTGAGTGTACATTTCTGGGGTGAAAAAGCTGACGGTCGGTGGACGTTACAGATCATCAATGCTGGCAACAGACGAGTCAATTCACCCGGTAAATACCAATTTTATAATCTACTTACCTTCTTACCTACTTTTATTTACTATTTTATTACCAAGTATTATTTCTATCCAATATTTTCATATTCGAATAAAACTTCGAATATTTTTATGAAAAGGATAAGCGAAAAAATTGACTAGAACAAATAAAAGGAATTATCAATTCGATATTTAATATCTAATTTATATTAGTGTAAAAGAGAAGACCGAATCGGGAATCTTAAAAAAAATTTTTTTTCAAAAGTTTTTAAAATAGCAACTAATTATTCTTATCATCAATTGACACTATTTAGAACTGACAAAGCTTATTACTTTTTAATGTTTACAATAATTAACGTTATCGCGTCAGTCAAAATGATTTTAATAAAAAATTTTTATTTTTTTTGGACAATGTCAGTTTTCGAAAATTATTATTAACAAGAACATTTTACTCATATAAATGTTTTCAATTTACTTTGAATGGGATTAAAAAAAAAAAAAACGGAAAAAAAATCAGCGTATTTGAGTTCCAAAAAGTTTCGATGTTTCTCAAGTATCTCGTTTCGCTACCTTTAATTATACCATATGTTATTAAATATAATATCTCTATTTTTAAATTTGATAACTTTTTTTTTGATTACTTACTTTACTACACGGAGAGAAGAGAATAGAACTTATTCCTATGTAGAATGGTAATCATTACCATGTTACATAGTAAAGGAAATTTTTGTAAAAACCCTGTGTAAATTTGCTAATAAAAATCTTAGAAATTGTGATAAAAATAAGAACAATCATTCATTCGATGCGAAATTAAATTCTGAAAATAATGTTGTTTTTTTTTCATTTTTTTGATGAAAATTTAAATTTGTTATTAACAAAAAACATAATCAAAATAGAAAATCTCAATTTTTTGTAAATAACTCAATAACTATTGGTGATATCAAAAATCGAAAAAAAGATCCTTAAGGAGGAAGAAATTTCTGAAAAAAAGCCTCGACGCCCGGAACTCTAGTTTGAAAAATAATAATTTTTATTTAATGTTGAAAATAGGGTTCCGTGCAATTGCTGTCGTATTTTAGCATCGGCGCACCCATGTGACAAAAGTCGCGCGGAACCCTATTTTCAACATTAAATAAAAATTATTGTTTTTCAAACTAGAGTTCCGAGATTCAAGGCTTTTTTTCAGAAATTTTTTCCTCTTTAAGGATCTTTTTTTCGATTTTTGATATCACCAATAGTTATTGAGTTATTTACAAAAAATTGAGATTTTTTATTTTGATTATGTTTTTTGTTAATAACAAATTTAAATTTTCATCAAAAAAATGAAAAAAAAACAACATTATTTTCAGAATTTAATTTCGCATCGAATGAATGATTGTTCTTATTTTTATCACAATTTCTAAGATTTTTATTAGCAAATTTACACAGGGTTCTTACAAAAATTTCCGTTACTATGTAACATGGTAATGATTACCATTCTACATAGGAATAAGTTCTATTCTCTTCTCTCCGCGTACGTTAATTCATTATAGTTGAAAAAAAAAAAAAAAAAAAAAAAACTTTATTTTATAAATCATTCATTCAATGGTCAATTTTTTATTTAAAGTTTTTGGAAGAGTCTTGAATAGTTTGTTGGTTCCATAAGTTTTTTTCGTCAGATTTTTCATTAAACTATTAATATTTTATGATATAGCAATATTATTTTTTTTAATTATTTCAAAACATCTCAACTATATGCTCACTATATTGTGATTAAAAATAGTAAAAAATCATTAAGCCAAATTTTCTTCTATTCATGATTACAATAGTAAGTAAATTATTTATTTTAACATGATTAAAGTCGATTATTGTAGTCACAAAACGAAAAAAAAAATCAAAATTAGGAAAAAAAAATTGAAAAGCAATTTTTTGATACAAAGTTACTGCAACCGATCTTCGGTTGTATCTCAAAAATTTTATTTTTTCGCGTAGAATTTTATAAATTTTTTTGAACAAATCGAAGGGGTCCTACAAGATAATCCAATTTTCGTGACCAAAACAGCCAAAATTGGACTTAAAATTTTTTTCTCAATTTCCGATATTTTTTTGAAAAAATACATGAAAAAACAAAAAAAATTGGAGTATATTAATTATTGTAGAAAATATGAGTATTTTAAAAATCTTTCTTTAATTTTAACAGTTTCGCTTCGCGTTGAAATAGAGAGCTAAAAATTTACATTGATACTTCGAATTACAAAAAATCGAAGGAGGTCACCGACAAAACGTCATTGACTTTATATGAAATGGCCTATAAGTTATCAATGCTGTATTAGCACCGTTAATTATTTTATCATATTATCTACATGAAATCACTAAAAAGTAAAATTCATTCGATTATATTATTAAATTAAAAGTAATAATACTCGGCAGTAATGCTCAATAATGGAAGATTATATGTTAATAATCTATTGAATTTAATATTCATGTAACATCCATTAAAATGAACAATATTTTTTAAAATTTATTAAATGCGTCATTCAGTTTATAGCACTTAACTAATCTACATCATTTATTAACCCAAGCCATTGTGATTTCAATAATAGTAAATGAACATTTAATCTCCTGCACATTATTGATTATTTAATTCTTTTTATCACATTATTAACTCGTACGTCACAATTATTGAATTAACTGGCAATTTTATGATTTACCTTACTTTATATTAAAAAATTACATCAAACACATATTTAGTATTTTATTTTATATAAAATATTATTGGTATTCATAGAAGAATGATAATTTTTTTTGTTCAAAAACTACATCAAACAGGATTAATATAAGCATCGAAAAATTTTAAACTCATAAACTGCTCACAATAATTAAGGGGGTATTCTGGTCTAGAAGCCTAAATTTTAGGCTTTTTTCAAACTAAAATAAAAAAAATGAAAAAAATTTTTACTTTGTAGTGATCTGAAACAAAAAAAATTGAAAAATTCTCAATCTAATAAGATGTCGCTATCGCGTTGACCTTAGCCAAAAAAAAAAAAATTCACAACATGGCGTCGACATGAAATATCAATTTTTTACCCCTTTTTCTTGAACTTTTCGAATTTTTTGAAAATACTCCAAATTCACATTTTTTCAAGTTCAAGGCAGACACGCGATAGAGAGATATATAAAAAAGATTCCCACCAAATTTCAAAGGAATCGGTTGGGTAGAACTCGAGATATCATGTCAACCACTTCGAAAAAAGTAGTTTCGAGAAAATCGCGTTTAAAGTTTGAGAAACAATTCCAGTAGAATAACTCGTATAATAATATTTATTACTCACTTTGGATTAATCGGCAATCCTAGATCCACACTTTAAAAATATGAAAAAAAATCGATTTTTTCAAATTTCTAGACCAGAATACCTCCTTAAGGAGGCAACAAAAATTTCCAAATTTTTTGGCATTTTTGAGAGACTGCACTTGAGTGAAAATTAATCGTATCAAAGTAAAAAATAAACGATTTTATACCTCTAAAATTCAAGTTTTTAGATCGTTTAGTTAAAAATCTTAAGGATTGAAGTTTATCAATTAATTAATTTTTTTGCTGATTCCACGACTTAACTCCGCAAATAAAAAAAATAAAAAAATTTTTTCTTATCGCTTCTTAGATTATTTTACTAAAAAATCTGAAAACTAGAATTTAAGAGCTTTAAAAACATTTATTCGTTTTCTGGACATGGCTGCTTTTCACTTTAATACAATTTATCAAATATCACCGAAAAATAAAAAAATCTCTTTACTCTATAAAATTAAATTATTTTCAACTATAAAAATTTCTACAGCACTGAAATGTTATAAATTTTTTTACAAAACTTAGTTATATTCGATATTCATAAAAATCTATGATAAATTTATATTCAAACGAGATTTATTACTCTATAGAATATAAAATAATCGTGTTATAGATGCCATGAGGGTGAATGGATAGTTATATACTCTAATGGGATCAGGGTGCCATGAGAACGTTCTATAAAAATGGATGGAAATAATGAATTTTGAAAAATTACTTCCTCATACCCATTCCAAACAAAGGTACTTTGAGATAATGGGAGAAAACGTTCTATACACCCTTAGGATATTTCCAACGCTTTGTAATTTATCTAAATTTTTTATATTTTCAATGATGAGTGAATTTAAAAAGATTGTACACCAATAAACAAGAAACAAATAATATTGAACCAAAGAATTTAGTTTTAAAATAACTAGTAGTCTTTTTTTTTTTAATTTACTATCTTAGTATGTAAATTCTTAGATTTAAAATTTGAAAGAAAATTCAGAAAACATTTCTAACAATAATTCTAACGCTTCATCAACAACTTAAGTCATTTGAGGTCCATTTACAATTTCTGAAGTTAATAACTGCTAAATCCGGCATTATATAACTCTCGTGACTACTCCTAATAAAACTTTAACGGCAATGAATGTTTGTCCAAACATGAATTACGCTAAATTACTTCAGTACGTAAAGAAATTATGGCGAGTCAGTTATTTATGAAGTCTTGAATTGCAAATTGTAAAAATATTCAATGGCTTTCTATAATTTTTATAGTTTTAATTTTTTGAAAAAGTTTTTGATGTTATTAAGGAAAAATATTCAATAAAGAAATAAGAATAAGGAATCGCATTTCCATTATGTTAACCAGCGGGTAGTGAATTGTTGAAAATGACAAAAAATATAAAAACATTTTATAATAAAACAGAAAAAAATAAATATTAAAACATATTTTTTTAATTTCCATTTTAATTTTCTTTGTCAGAGTTTATTAGTTAAGGAATTTCTTGAATTTTTCAGATGTCTGTTAACTTCAGTATGAAAAAGAAATATACTTTTAATTAACAATGTTTAGTAATTATTCCAAAAATGAAAAAAAGCGCAAAATGATAAAACGCTGAAAAATTTCTAGTAGGGTAGAGTGGAACTAGTTGATAATAGGGGCACGTTGTGCAATCGAAATATTTCGAAAACTACAACAAAAGTGTTAACACCGTCCGGGGCTCCAATAAAGTTAGAGAACGCTTTTCTCCGGACGTAAAAAAAATGACTAAGATTTTTTTTACTTAATATTTATTTGCTTAGTAATATTCTAAAATATATAATTTAAAATAAAAAAAGTACAATAAAAATCAAAATATTGAAAAGATTTAATTTTGTTGGATTTTAATTTTCTTGTTTATCAAAGATATACTTAATACAATATGAGTATGTAATAATCATAATCAAAAAATATTTGCTTGTTAATTGCAATTTTAGTTTACATTCAGATCATTTTGTTAAACCATTGTCATCAACTAGCTCTACTAGTGGGGCACGTTGATTAATTTGGATCGCTCCTGTAATTTCGACAATAGCTTTTAAACTTGTACTCAAATAATTTTTGACGTTTACTCGGGTAAAAACTAAATTTTTAAAGTTTCTAACAAATTCATAAAAGAAAAAAAAATTGTCGTTTTTATCAATCATTAAATGGTACTTGAGAAAATTTTTTAATTATTTTAGAAATGTTTTTTTATCGATTTAGTTAAGCGAGAATAGAGACTGGACGTGTAAGTTCAACTTTATCAGGGTCGTAAAAATATACTCGCCGATGAAAAGTTAAGAAAAACATAAAAAATATATGTTTTTAAGCCTCTAAAACAATAAAACTTACTTATTTTTACGAGCAAAGACTTTTACTATTCTGTCTTAAAAACAAATTGTAAAAAGAAAAAAAAACCATTCGGCAGCCAAAATGGAAGTAAATTTCTCAGAGCTACCAAAAACTTGCAAAATTATTGAAATGAATGAAAAAGTAAAATTCCATCAAAAAATGGAAAAATAGATCATTTTTTATCTGGATGGAAAAACAAATAAGAAGCTGATTTTCAAAAAGTTATCTTTTCATTTTTGATTAATCGAGACAAAAAACTGGTTACCTTTAATTCTAAATATTTTTATCGAACTTTTTTAATTTTGCTATATAGTGCTATCGGTTATGAAACTACAATTCGATTTTCATTTAGGAATATTTATAATTTTCCAAGTAATTAAGATTTAAAAGTTAAAAAAAACTGCTCTTTTAAAATATGAAAAGTTATCCTTTTGAAAATTAGCTCCTCAAATATAGAAATTAAAACTTATTTAATTTTGTGATGCATTTTACAGAAATTTAATGATCGTTTTCAAAAGTTAAGAACCAGAGAAAGCGTGATAGTTTTTATTTTTTCAATGTTTGGATTACTACAATTTCTGAAAT
Organism: Cotesia vestalis; assembly: GCA_000956155.1. Classification (NCBI taxonomy): domain Eukaryota; kingdom Metazoa; phylum Arthropoda; class Insecta; order Hymenoptera; family Braconidae; genus Cotesia; species Cotesia vestalis. Next base: position 256,451 of record JZSA01001950.1, on the reverse strand, counting down.
ATTTGAGTGATGAGTATTTCTAAATTTTATTAAGATCCGTCAAGAATTGTGAGCATGTATTTTATGAACTAATTTAACTTGTTGAGTCGATAAATAGTGAAATAGTGAAATAGTTTTTCAACAGATCCATCATGAAAGCAAATGCAATAGTTAAATTTCTATAAAATCAACAAAATTTTCAAATATTCTATTATATTTTGAAATTTTTTTTTTTATTATTAAACAATTTTTTAAGGATCTCGATTCACGATCTTCTTCCTACAAATGATTGGATGTCAATCTATGCAGAAAAATAATAAATACTAACACTACTCTAACGCAAAAATATCGTGACTATTGATTTCTTTCTCACAACAACTACAACAGTTGTTCGTCACTTACGAGCCATAAATTAAGTAAAAAAAAAAAAAGAAAAAAAAGGTAACCCTCGATAAAGTAATTTCCATTAACGTTTTTTGTTTCAGGAATACTGAAGAAATGGCAATTGATATTCTACGGAACGGCAACCAATCCCATTAGATTACGAACTCGTCAATTTAATCCGGTACATCATCAGTCGTATTATTCTTCATACAATCCCTCTGAATTATCCTTCCCGCACGATCGCTCATTGGGTGGATCTGATCAACACAACGAGTTCGATTTTCGTCAATCTGTCTTTCAGAATTATCCAAGTGCTTACGCGGGTGCTGCCTCCAATATTCAATCGTCAGTAGCATCCTTAGACGGATCATCGGCCTCCATTCTTACCAACCGATTACCTGGTGATGTCTCCGATGATATATCTAGATCACTCCAGGGGTCTCTAGATCCTTCCAAGAGAGTTTTACACGACTGCGATCCACAGTGCGACCATCAGGGATGTTATGGAACAGGTCCAACAGAGTGTATTGCCTGTAAAACCTATCGACTTGATAAGTGGGTTCATTGTGTCTATTCCTATTTTATCCTTAAATTTATATCCTACTTTTACTGTTATTGTTGCTAACTTTATTATTTTTTAATAATTTAGTATGTGCGTAAGCCGTTGCCCGCCAAGAAGTTTTCCAAATCAAGGTGGTGTTTGTTGGCCTTGCCACGAATCATGTGAAACATGCGCTGGTGCTGGCCAAGACTCTTGTCTATCATGTGCTCCAGCTCATTTAAGAGTTACTGATCTTGCCGTTTGTCTTCAACAATGTCCCGAGGGTTACTATGAAAGTATGCAAACACTTTTCATTTAAATAAAGGGTTTATTCCCGAACTAATATAAAAATATCCCCAGGCTAAACGAGCTAATGTTTGTCTTTTAAAAGTTCATATTGATTATAAACTTGAATACCATCAAAGTTTTTAATCGATTCATTACATAATACACGCTTGCATGCAATAATGTATATTCAAAATATTGTTTAAAAAAATTTTTTGATAATTTAAATCAATTTAGCTTTATATTTGTTTAAAATTAATTTTATTAAAAAATATTCATGTCTTTAGAAATTATTGTTGACAAATTTTAAATACTATTGACAAAAATTTTAAATAATTTATGATAAATGTCTGAAATAAAAAAAAAAAAAAACATTTAAGATATTGATAATTGATATGCTCAAAAAAAGAAAAATAAAACAGGATTTTTTAAGTTAAATTTTACTTATAATTGCAAGCTTCAAAATGAAGAATGATAGTGACATTAAACTTCTAAAAAAATGTAATAAAAATTTAAAAAAGTAACATTTATTTTTTTTTTCAAATGTAAATTCTAATGATTGTAATTATCTGTATTTGAGGTGACAATTGTTTGGAAGTGAGAACTACCCTCAATCTGGCTAACAATAAAATAAATATTATTAAATTTTTTTATGAAGAATTTTGTAAAAATTATCAATTTTTCAACTTAAAAAGTTTTATAAAAATCATAAACATTAAAAAAGTTGAAGCTTTTTTTTGAGCTTTCATCTTTAAAATTCAATAAAAACTTTTAGAAATTACCGAACTTATGTGAATAAATTTCATAAACGATTTTCTCTCATAACTAAAAGTCTAGAAATTAGTTGAGAAATAAATTTTTGACTGTTTTCACCTTAAATGCACTGTAAAAGGAACAATTAAAAATTAATTTTTTGGATTTTTATCATCAAAGCTTGCAATTAAGCCTCGGGAAATTTTCACTAAAATAATGAAAATGTATTATATAGCCTTATTAAATCCAGGATATTATTTTACAGACACTGAAAATAACACATGTGTACCATGTGAAGCAAATTGTGGGAGTTGTCAAGACCGTCCCGACCACTGTACAACGTGTGATCATCATCTGGTAATGTACGAGAGTAAATGTTACGCCGCTTGTCCTCTGTACACCTACGAAACACAAGATTACAATTGCGCAGCGTGTCACAATAATTGTGAAACATGTAATGGTACCGGTGAAAATCAGTGCATCAGCTGTAAGCCCGGATTCTTTTCACTTAATGGTATGTGCCAAAGTTCGTGCCCAGTGGGCTACAGCGCGGATAAAAAACGCCGGGAATGTATGCCCTGTCCACTCGGGTGTAAAACTTGCGTAACATCAAGCTGCACTAGCTGCATCGACGGATGGAGTATCAGCAAAAAAGGTATCTGTGTCCCGGATAGCCGGAGCAAGTGCAACGCTGCCGAGTACTTTGACACGGATATTTGCAAGCCGTGTCATTCAAGTTGCGAAACCTGTGCGGGACCGTCAGAAGATTTTTGCACATCCTGTTCGAGCCCACTGCTGCTTCAAAGCCGGCGGTGTGTCGCCCAGTGCGAGGATGGTTATTATTCATTAGCCCAGCCATCGCGACCCATTTGCTCGCCGTGTCTCCACACCTGCAAAACCTGTGTATCACGACTTAATTGCACAGCGTGTCAAGAGGGATTGCAATTACAAAGCGGTGAGTGTAGATCATCCTGTGCACAAGGATACTACAGTGACCGCGGCCAGTGTGCTAAGTGTTATCTCTCGTGTAAAACATGCTCCGGTCCACGAAGAGATCAGTGTGTTAGTTGCCCGCAAGGGTGGCAACTAGCTGCCGGTGAGTGCCATCCAGAATGCCCAGAGGGGTTCTTTAAATCAAATTTCGGGTGTCAAAAATGTCATCATTACTGTCGCACTTGCAAAGGTGAAGGCCCCCTCGAGTGCACTTCCTGTCCGCCTCATTCTATGCTCGAGGGCGGACTCTGCATGGCATGTCTAGGTGCACAGTACTACGATCCGCTGACACAACTTTGCAAAAATTGCCATGGTGATTGCCGACGCTGCACCGGCCCCGGAAAATTCAGCTGCGCTGCTTGTACTCTACCGCTACACTTTGATAAACTTAATAATCAGTGCGTGCCATGCTGTCCGGCCAACAAGAAAAAGTCGGAAAATGATGAATGTTGTGTTTGTGATCCAGAAACTAGTGGCTGCAGGAACAGTTCACCGGCTGGTAAAAGACGTGTACCTGGTAGTGAAATTGGTGGTGATACGATACCACAGTTTGATACTGGATTTGAAAGTCTCAGTAGTGACATTAAAGATCATAATCCTAGTTATGCTGTTACTGCCGCGACCATGATGGCTGTTGCTATTTGCGTTGCGTCTGTTGCCTTATTTGTAGCTATTTTTGTTGCCTTACAGGTAAATCAATAAATATTATGTATAATTTATTCATTTAGACTCAACTGCTAAGATCATTTTCAGGAGAAAATTTTAAAAAATTCCAGTACTAAGAAAATATTTTTAAGAAATTTCAATTTATAGATTTTTTTTTTTTAATAATTTTTTTGCTAAGTAAAAGTATTATACTCAGTGTAATCTCCGATTTGACCAAGTAATTTTTTGGGATATACCGCGTTAGATTACACTGGATATAATCCGAAAAAATATCCCGTATAATTTGAATTATACTCAGTAGAATCATGAGTTATATAATTTTTTCAAAAATTGTGATATTCACTTTTTTCTTTTTTAATTTATGAGTTTTATTGAAAATTTGTTAAATTTGTGATAATTAATTTTTTTTTTAATTGTTCATTTTTTTATGTATTTTTCAAAAATGCAATGCAATGCATGGATAAAAAATATTTAAGGATCATTTAAGTACAATTTTTCCGATAATTTGGGGTTGAAAAATTTTTGGGAAATACTTTCAAGTGGGGTCACCATTTTAATTTTTATTTTTATTAATTAAAATTTCTATTTGATTTTATTAATAAATTTTAAGAAAAAAAAATGCCCAACTAAAAAAAAATTGATTATCACAATTTTCACAAATTTGATAAATTTTCAAAAAAATTTATAAATTAAAAAAGAAAAAAGTTGAATATCACAGTTTTTGGAAAAATTATTTAATCCAAGATTCTACTGAGTATAATTCCAATTATACGGGATATTTTTTCGGATTATATCCAGTGCAATCTGGGGCAGTATAATCCGAAAAATGATTTGGTCAAATCGGAAATTACACTGAGTATAATACAAAAATAATTTAGTATAATCTGGATTATATTTGATATTAGCTGAAATTTTTGTTCACCACAGATTACACTGAGTATAATGTGGGAGGATATGCAGTGTAATTTTGTTCTTTCCGTGTACTTAAAAAAATATATTCGAAAAATTGGATTTACAATGTCTTTAATTTTCTTCAAGTTAATTTTTTTAATTTTTATGTTTTTATCAATCTTATTAAAATTTTAGAATGTTTTAAAAATTTTTAAATATACATTTTTAATTATTTTATTTTCTATTTTTCTCTAGGCTGTATCAAGAAAACGTGAATCTTCAAATGGATATACCAAACTGGCGATGAGAGTTGAACCATCAGATGAAATAGAAGTTGATGATATGACCGAGCTTATGACCTAGACCTTATGAATAAATGAATGAAGAAATGATAATTAAGTTTTTAAGAGCTTTCCAACTTTTGGAAATAAATAATTAATTAAAAACTCATCAAGTGACATATGTGCTTTCTCCTCATCGTGTAATTGTGGAAAAGAACAAGAGTACGCTGTATAATGTGAAATTAATTTTTATCAAACAATGATAAAATGCTAGATATTAATTTGTTTTTCGGTGAGGAGATTAAATGATAATTTAAATTGTCTGCATGTATGTAGTTTAAGCAAAGAGAATTATTGATTGATGAGTGATGTTAAGAAATGAATGGGTTAGTGTTTATAGTGTAAACTAAATATTCAACCAATGATGACATGAAAAAACAACAAAATAATGTGATTCACTGAGAGGCAATTATTATTGAGTGTAATTGACATTGTAACTCATACAAGAGTGATTAAGGGATATCGTAAAGTGCCTGATTAGTGATACCCACTCCATTCAAATTTACTCTACTGTTCTTTAATAATTTCCATTTCTTCTAATTTAGTACTTTATATGATAGAATTTATTTTAATATCATCATTGGATAAATTGTATTGTTTAAGAAAATAACTTGAAAGATGAGGAAATTTAAATGTGCGTAAGTGAACTCTATCTTCACTCAACAAACATCGAAAAATTTTAATTAAATTAACAGGCACTTATTAAAAATGGCTAAATATATTGACATTAGCCACAATTTTATGCCTCTATACTCTAATTATTATTATTAAATATTAAGAATCTTGTACATTTGTATAAAAAAAGGGGAAAAAAAAACAAAAAACGACAAGAACAAAAATTCAAAAAAACAAAGAAAAAAAGTTTAAAAGTATAAAATAATTTAATATAAAAGATATCGTAAAAAATAAATAAAAAAAAACGAATGCATAAAAAAATTTTATAAATTGAATAGATAATCGAATTTATAAGTTATTAAAAACTTTAAATTTTGATTATTTAGGCAATGGAATTATGTTATACATTCCTAAACATTTTCATATCTTTTAGAGATACACATTTAAATTTTGTAAACTTTTGTTCTTTAAATATTTTATTTTGTCATTAATATATAACATTTTTTATATATATATATACATAAATTATATATTCAATTAACAATTTGTTCCATTTATTTTATTTTTTGTTGTTTTCTTATTTAGAAGACTAGAAATAAGAGAAAATGAGCGATAATTAATTTAAAATTGATAAAAGAATAAATAAAAATATTCATTTAAACTCTTCAACGGTACGCTGTATGACCGTACCAAATATGTGAATATTGGATTTTGCCTTGTGATTTGATATAACACCATACTTTTATGATATATAATGAATACTACATAAATAAATGAATTTTTTTTTAATTTATTTTTTTGGAATGATAAAGAATAGTAATTGTGTTAAAAAAATTAAAACACTATCTAGATTTAACATTCTAACATTAACAATTGATTTTTTTTATTAGTTAATTCCTGATAGATTTCATTCCAAGGACCAGCTATTATGCTCATTATTTTCCTTCCCCGATCAATGAGATCTTGAGTATTTTTTAAAGTATCCCTAAAAATATAAATAAAAAAATATATATTAAAAAATCAATTAAAACTTTTATAATTTTATAGTAGTAATAGTACCAAAAATAACGTATTATTAATATTATTATTATAAAATTAATTATTAATTACTTGTAAATTGAAGTTTTAGAATGTTTATTATTTTGTTGCAAATGTTGTATATTGACGTCTGTGATCTTGTTAATTTCATTAGCGGCTTCGATACTTTCATTTCCAAACTTTTTGTCAACAATAGCAAGATTTTGTTCAAGATACGGCATCGAGTTTAACAAATTACCCATTATTATATTAACTTTTGCTAAATTATCGAGTGTTATTGCTATGTCATCATGATATTTATATAACCATTTTTGTCGAATATTTAAACAACGTTTTAAATAATCAATCGCTTCTTTATTTTTTCCCATTTGTAAATATTCCTGTGCCGATGTGGACAAATCATTAGCAATTTTCAGTTCTGTTTGCATATCAACGTCTATTTTCCTCGATACATTGCAGTTTAAACAACGAGATAAATGAGTTATGGATTTTTCCAGCGGTCCATTACATTCTGGACATTTAACAGCGGTGAAACGATCCTATATTATTTTAAACATATTATTATCAAGAATAAAACTAAATTTAAGTACATGGGTAAGTTGGAAATTTTTTCTCCAATTTTGTCAAAAATAAAATATTAAAAATATTTTATGTAATTTTCAAGGGATCAAATGTGCATCGAAGAAGATTTGATCATACACTTAAATATAATTGTAGAGCGCTGAAACCAGTTTTTTGAATGTAAGATTCGATTTTTTCAAAGCTACATTTTTAAGTCAGTGATTATGTTTTGGTAATTGTTTTTTACAAAAATTTGCATTAAAAACTATCAAACCGATGCATTATTTTTATTTTTTTATAGTATTTATAAAATTATTTGAAACAAATTTGTTTAAAATCATGATAATAGATTCAATAATTAAGTATATGAAAAAAAAAAAAATTTTATTTCAATTCCTATGTAATAATTATACATTGATCAGATTCATTTAATTAATACCCGTGTAAAAGAAATCGTCTTAAAATTGTCGTTTGTATAAGATCTTAAACGTGACACAAACCAAGATTATTTTAAGATCTTTTTAAGACGCCAAAAAAAATTCCAAGAACAGATTTTTGAAATTTGGTTCTCGAATTCGTTCTGAAAATAAGACGATATCACAGCGATAGCTCCGGAAAATTATTATAGAGAGTCTTAAAACAGTCTTGAAATAATCTAAAAATCGTCTTAAAAAATCTTAAAATAGTTTTAAAAAAATCTTAAAATAGTCTTAAAAAAGTAAAAAAAAATTTTCAAGACTATTTTAAGATGAGCTAACAGCGACAGAGCCCGTAAACATTACAACGGAACGCTTAAAATTGTCCTATAATATTTCAAAAATCTGCTCTCGAAATTTTTTTTTTGGCGTCTTAAAACAGTCTTGGTTTGCCCACGTTTAAGATCTTAAACAAACGACAATTTTAAGATGATTTTTTTTTACACGGGTAGAGTAAGAAAATTCGATTCTGATTTTAATACATCGTTACCAGCGATAACTGATCATATCTATCAATCTATCTATTTATTTATTTATTTATTATTTTTATTATTACCATTATTTTATTTATAGGAGAAAAACTAGTTCATAAATATAAATATCATTATCTTATTTTTATTTTTGACTACCCATAAATTTTTTATAAAAAAAATAACTTACCAAAAATTGTTTAAGATCAGGATCTGTACATGGTTTGCATTTACAATCAAAACGATACTGATCTTTCAAAGCTTTTTGACGTTCTTCAAACGGCATTCGTCGAAAATACGGACCTATTATTAAACAAAAAAAAATGAACAATATTAATTTTTTATTCATCATTAAATTTAAATTTAATAAATTATAATTATTCATAATAATATACCATAACAATTAAATACTTCTTCACCGCGCACAACGTCTTTAATTGCTTTGACAATAAGGTAATCATTTGAAAATCTGAAAAATTAACAAAAAGAAAAAGAAATAAAAGAAAAGAGAATAAAAGATTGTATCACAATTATTTTTATAATTTTAATATTTTAATAACTGTAATTAAAATCTTGAATGTAGGTAAGTACTTACGTTGTTAGTATAGTAGGATCACAAGAATGATTCATCATGCTGGCTGACGGATAAATTCCAACGGCAATTCTTTGCTGCTGTTCTTCGAATACATCAGCTCCTACAGCAGTGGTTAAATTAAGTCGCGTGATCGCGTGACCATTAGCAATCAACTGAAGCATATGCCGCAAAATTATAGAACCAATAAATAATTTTTGACTTTCCTCACTTGAATTGTCAAAAGGAAAGCTGAGATTGCCACTTTTAAATTTATCAATCAAGCATTTTTTTATGTCAATTATGGTAAAAAAATCCGTGTACTTTTTTAAATAAAGAGTTAACATCATAGCTGCCTGAATAATAATATTTTAATTGAATAAAGTTTTATCATTGATTAATATTACTTTGAGTACAAAAAAAAGCGTTATTAAGGAGACCCGGTGGTCTAGTGGCCTAAAATTTGAGCTATTTTAAAAATTTTATTTCTATAAAAATAGAATAAGTGTAATAAAAGTTTGAAAGCATTAGTCATTACCTTCTTATAGAAATAAAATTTTTTAAAATAGCTTAAATTTTAGGTCGCTTGACCACCGGGTCCCCTTAATCTTTTTTAATCAAGTTCAATGAGAGTCGACTAAATAAATTTTCTTCTAATTTTTTTAGTACTCAATTTGTAATTAAAAAATAAACAATAAAATTAATTTTAAGTAAAACTGATAGTAAAGAAATATATACGTACAACACTGTACATTATTAAATCCTCCGAGTTTAATTTATCGATATTGGTAACAAGTTCTTCTACATCATTAAATCTCGTAACGTCATCCGTTTCAACGGATATTAATAACGATTTCAACGCTAAGTGAGCTATTCCAATTTGCTTCCATATTTCTGATTGGTATCCAGAGCATTCAAACTTATGATAAGACCACGACTTCATCCAACATTCACGACTGCAGTATAAAATACTCGAACAACTTCTACACCTAAAATAGATATCGTTTACTTTTCATATTATTTATACTCTGTTGATTTTTAACATTAGACATCGAAATTAAAACAGTTATCCTCAATTAAGATGTCTGATTAAACTACTTTTGGATGCTTCAGCACAACATTTTGAAATATTTATAAGTCAACTTTTCAAACTGTCAATTAACTGTTCATTAAATATTAAATTAGATAAAACCAACTAAATATACTCACGGGATTGCTGAATCAGTAATCAAACCACAGCAATGTGTACATAAAATATCAGAAGTAGCATTATCTAATGGAACAAACGCAAATGGTTTTTCAACAAAAAGTATATCCCCTTTTTGTATTGATTCATTAGCTATGACATGTCTTCCTCTTGTCGGTGAATACTCACGACTTAATTTAGATGACGCGGATGGGAAATTAATATTTAATGGGAGTAATTCATTAGGATTAAATAAATATTTATCACTATGTAACTTGTTTTCTCTTAAATTGCTAGATTGAAAGTTTTTTTCAGACCCCTCGATAATTTGAGATGATAAGCTTTCAATTTGGTTCATTAAATTTTCTGCGAAAAATTGAAAAAAAATAATAATTTTTGTAAAAAATAATTAGCTTATATTAAATGTTTTCAAATGAGAACCTATGAGTTATAGCATTTTTTATAGATTAATATAAAAGTTTATAATTTTACATCAATTTTTTATTTTACCTCTAAAGCTCTTTGAAATGTCTTCGGCATTTTTAATCAATTTTTCAGCTTCAGAAAGTTCTTTGGTGGCTTGATGGAACTTGTGTAATTTAATATAACATTGAGTGGCTCTTAAGTGCAATTTATATTTTAACTTTTTTGGATAATTTGATTGAATCGCTACCGCAATATCCTCCAAACATTGCTGTAAAAGACATTAAATAATTATAAAAAAAAAAAAAAATAAAATAAATAATATAGTAAAAATAATTTATCGAAAATAACATTTTTACTTACGTCGTACCTACTCATAAAAAAAAATGCAGCTGAACGATTAGCGAGGGCTATTGAAAAATCACCGTTATAAAAATCAGCATATTTAGCACTGTCTGTATATGAGTCAATACTTGCTAAATAATTTTTTTCTTTAAAATATAAATTGCCTTTATCTTTTAGTCGTTTAGCTTGATCAGTGCATTTTGTTATTTTCATTTTATTTTGTTTTTCGAGCCACGATATTATTAATTCACTGTAACAAAAATAATAGTCAATACGTTACTTTTTTTCGTTATTATTCAAATCAAATTAATGTATTCTGTGCCTCGAGGGTGAAGAAATAAAAATTTATGGCCAGTAAATTACTCGGTGGTAATATTCATTTTTCTATTTAAATAATTTACAATCAAAAAAATATTTTCATTTAAATATTCCATCATCCATAAAATATTCTGATACTATTTTTAAAAAATAAAAATAACAACGAGTCAAATACATCTATTATTCACTGAAAAAAAATAATCTAATTTTAAATGAGTGTTATTTTATTTTAAAAAAATTATTTCATGTATACCTAATTCTAAAACATTTTACTTTACTGAATTTCTTTTTCGTTCTTTATCGTCGAATTAAAGACTTAGACTCTAATAACAACAAAATCTCTGTGTTATTATTGTAATGCAGTGATAATAATTTGTACAAGCTTAAAATACACAAATTGTCACTTCACAAATTTTTGAACTAAAAGCTAAGGAAAATACATGGTACTTGATAAATAAAATTCTGTAATTATAGAAAATAATTTTGTTTTTTTCATTTTTCTTTTTACCATAAAATTTTCAAGTCGCATGTATTACAAAAAATAAGGCCACTCGGGCTCTTCACAAAATGGAAGGTAGATTTCATAAAATCCATGATTTAAATTATGGCTGTAGTTATTGATACAATATTGAAAATTATAAATAATAGATAATTTTAACTTTCCGTTTTTCAGAAGCTTTTGATTTAGATGTCATTCAGCTTCTTACATTTTTATTGTAATTATTGAAAAGTAAATTTATTATAGTTGAAATTAAAGAGAAGTTCTAATGGCTACTATTTCTAAACTATTTGATGGATTTAGCTCATTTTTGAAGTCATTCAAGCTAATTGTCTACAGAATCTCGAATCTAGTCAACGAACACTGCTCTGCTATCAACTTCTAGAGGATTCTCCGCAAACCCTTAACTCAAAAAAAAAAATGTAATATTAAATAGATAATTAACACACTTATAACTACTGAATAACCACTAGTATCTATTGTCTCTTATTCATAACTTGCTAGCATACTTTTTACTTTTTATTTTCTCATTTGATACTCTCATAGTGCAATATCTATATCAATAATAACTGAAGTATATTGATTTATAGTCCCCATCAACAATATTATTATATTAAATTAACAATAATCATAATAATATAAATAGCAGATTGGCGTTAGTGCATTAAATAAATAAATAAATAAGTCTACCAAGTTTTATGAAGATTCATTAAGAATTGTGGGAGTTATCGTGTCTACAAGCCGGGCGTTATATTACATAAATATATAAACTTCCAAACCAATATCATTTTTAAGCCTTACTCGACTAAATAACTGATATAGTAACAAAATTCTATTTGAATTTTGCCACAAGGGCCAATACAATAGATAGATTCTATGAAATCTACCCAAAAGCTAATTTAAAAAATAATTTCTCAAAAATTGGTATTTCAAGTTCAAGTACTATTCTATTTCCTAAGTATATAAAAATTTGTTTGAAATAATAACTCTTTCTATGCTAACAATTTACTAAAATATTAAATTCTAAACTTAAAAAAAGACCTGGATATCTATCAAATTACCTTTAAAGAACCTTAAGTTAGGAAATTTTTTAGTATCTTAATGTTTTGCTTCATAAAAAATTAATCTACAAACTAAACTTAAACGAGCAATTAAAGTTTTTATTTTTTATTATAAATAAATTGATTAATGCTTACTGAAATACCAAATTAGTAAAAATAATGACGAATTTGTCATTTTTTGATAATACTGAAGTTAGTCATCAGCCGTCAATTTTTAAAAATTTTTTAACAAATCAATTACAATAACAAAATGCTTCTAAAAATTTTCACTTCTAATTTTTATTAATTTTCACTTATGAAACTTTTTGATTAAATGTTTTTTATAATAATTTAATTGCTATAAAATTCTAAAAGAATTTTTAATATCTGTCAACTTCAGTGTCATATTTTTTGTCAAATTTTACAAACTTCCCATTTGACAAGTTTTTATCAATAATTAAAATCATTGTCATTAATATGACATTAAATTTAGCTGTCATTTTAAAATTTTTTTAATTTTCTTTAATAAATAAATTATAGCAAAAAGAAAATATTTTAAAAAATGGATTTGTAGAAATTTTAATAAATTAAAAATGCAATTTTTTAAAACAAATTTTTTTGTTAAAGAAAATTAAAAAATTGTCAAGTGACAGCTAACTTTAATGTCATGTTATTAATAATACTGAATTTAACAGACATCTAACAATTTTTTAGAGTTTTTCCTAGCAAAAAAAATTCTACATATAGAAATTTAAAAAAATTAAAAGTGCGAATTTTTTAAAATAATCGATTGGTTGTAAAAATTCTAAAAACTTTCAAATGTCTGCTAATTTCAGTATCATTTGTTATTATTGTGATTCTTTCTTTTTTTATGATTCTTCTTGCATAAATACACTAATCGTGTAACCAAACAGCTGTAATATTTTTCTCTATTCTAATTTATGGATAAATATGTGACACTGAAGTTGACAGACATAAAAAATATTCTTAGAATTTTATTGCAATTAAATTATTATAAAAAAAATTTAATTAAAAAATTTCACATGTGAAAATTAATAAAAATTACAAGTGAAAATTTTTAGAAGCATTTTTTTATTGTAATTGATTTGTTATAAAAATTTTAAAATTGACAGCTGACGGCTAACTTCAGTATTATATAAATAGTAGAATTTCGTAATTATAATTATTAGAAATGTATCACATAATTTGTCAATTATTGTAAAATATTTTATGATAAAATTGTTATTTCAAAAACATGTATCACAGTCAAGTTTTCATTCTGAGTAAATAAATAAATAAACACAAAAAATAAGCAGGAAGTTATGACACATAATTTTGTGTATTGTGAATGTAATAATAAAAAAATTAAACTTACTTTATTGTCGAATTAGACATAATTAGTGATATTAATTTAAATTCATTTCTATTATCATTAATTTCTCCTATTAAACTAGGTGTTGCTACTTTACGATTAATATTATCAAGCAACGATTGCCACTGCATTTTTAAATATCAAATTATTATTAAAATAAATTATTTATATTTATTATATACTCCTCGTAATTACAATTTATATTCTATGATAAAAATAATTAAAATTATTTATTTTTATCATACATTAATTTATAGAATTTTAGAATTTAACTTCGATCCTTACTACTTTTAGGTTAATATTTACATTGTCTCTTTCATGAAAACTCTGCATTATTTATAAACAATAAAAATCTTTAAAATTCACCAAGAAATATTGAGGAATAAATAAATACAAAAATTAGTTTGCTATAGATATATATAAGTTATTATTCAAAACAATAATTATATGAATTATTACTTAAATAATAAATATTACAACATTTCATGAGTCAATATATAATATAGTTTTTACAATATGTACATTATGTAAATTATGAAAATTTATAAAATATAATAGAAAGTCTTAGCACTCAAGCACTCGTAAATTAATAGATCATAGCATTTTAATCAACAAGTTACAGCTTTTTACATAAATTGACCATTAACATTCTAGCTGTAATTTATACTTAATTTTTCTTTTTCAATTCATAAATATTTAAGCTTTATTTATCATTTATAAATATATTCAAAGACTTTTACACTCTTGATTAATTAAAAATAATCTTTAGGCTAATTTCAATCATCTTTCAATCAAAAATTTGTTAAAGTACGTTATAATAGATGCAAAATTAATCTATTATATCAAGTCTCGTTAAATATTGATTGCATATCAAAGCCCAGCGTGCAAAATTTTTTTTATTTTTTTCATTATTCATCTTATAATGACTAATAATGATATTCATAAATGACATTACATTTATTTAAAGCCAATTTTACTACAGACTAGTTTCAAATTTTGCAAAAAATCAATAAATTAAAAATAAACTTCCTGATTCATACAATACATGATTACAAAAAAAAAAAAAAAAGAATAAAATCATTGTAATCATTCAAAAGCACCAATTGATTTTTTACACAAAAAATATATATAATTTTAATATAACTTTTCTTCAATGATTCAACGATTAAAAATTATAAATTATTGGTGCTTTTTATTATCTAAATATATTTATATTTAATTCGAAAAAAATATATGACTATGCATAATACAAAATAACTATGAGAAACTATATTTTATACTTTCTATAAAATAATCTTCGATAAATTTTTTAAAAATATTTTACTCAAGTAAAATTCAGTCGATCTATATATATATATATATATCTTATAAATAATTAAATATATAAATAATCTACTGTGTGTATGTATATTCTACACATTCATTACTGATTATTATTATCAGTTTGACACAATGTTGTAAGGATATCCTTATACTTTTGCTGATTCATTTCAAATGTCTCTAGTTGTTTAGTAAGATCACCGACTTGTTCAGCTAATGTTCTTTCTTCTTCCAAGAATGCTTGAAGTTGCGGTGCACTCTGGCATTCACGATAAAAAGTACCCAAATCGCTATTTGTATTAGTGCCAGCAAAAGGAGTTTTCTAATCAAAAAATAAATAAAAATATTTTTTAATTTCAATATCAGTAAATCGCGTACCAAATGCCAAAAGTGCGTATAATTTTTTTTGCGCCAATTGTTTTGTAAATATGTTTTAAGGCTAAAATTGAAAAAAAAATTTTCAAAGCCAAAAGGACGTATATCTTAAGATACGCCCTTTTGGCGTTTAGTCTAAACGCTGTATTACCTTTTCGTAAACTTTTGAGGTTGGTGTATAAAATAGAATTATTTCCGTGTTTTTTGACCCGCTGAAACCGAATATCGCAGTTATTTTTTGAAATCCGGAACCATCAATTGTTTATAACCATTTTTTAAACAATTGTTTAAAAAATAATTTTTTGAGAATCGGTTATTTTTGTTGAATATTTTGGGTAATTTGAAGACGAAAATTACTCTTGTAAAATTCGTCTTCAAAGTAACTTTCGTCTTCAAATCGCCCAAAATATTAAAAAAAATAAATAAATAAATAAATAACCAATCCCCAAAAAATTATTTTTTAAACAATTGTTTAAGCAAATGGTTATAAACAATTGATGGCTCGGGATTTAAAAAAAATAACTGCGATATTCGGTTTTAGTGGGTCAAAAAACATGGAAATAATTTTATTTTGTACACCGACCTCAAAAGTTTATGAAAAGGTAATACAGCGTCTAGACTATTTAGTGCGTCGAAAATTTTTTTTCTGCAGATCTTTACGTTTCGAGCGATTCTAAAAATAATGGCAAAAAAAAATTTTCATCCGCCCTTTTGGCATGGAACCCTATCTAACTGCTGTAATACGCTTTTTGGCATTTGGCACGAGAAATAACACAGATTAGTAATATACATCAGTTGCAAGCAGTTATTGTAATTTAAGACAAATCAAATTAAGAAAAAAAAAAATTTTTCTTTGGCATGAGCATAAATAATTACCAAGTCTACCATAATGAAATCGTCGTTAGCGCTGGTAATGGAACAGCTACTCCGTCTTGATCCATTTCTCGAATTACACTTAGACGTAGCATTGTCAATCGTCGATGACTTATCATTATTTCCGTTGTTGGTATCCAAAGTAGCTCCAACAACACTGCTCAATGGAGTACTTGTGATAACAGAAGTAGCAGCCGTACCAGTAGTTAAAGCAGAAACAGATGTTGTGGTAGCAGTCGTTGATGTTGGAGGATTCGATATGTCAGGTATAAGACCAAGAGGTGGTGATGTTTGCCTAGGAGTTAATAATGAACTAAACGGTACATCCGGTATAACTAAGTCTTGTTCATTTACAACAACTTGCTTATTAACAACAAAGGCCCCCACTTTAATTGTATCACTTAATGATTTTGATATTTCTTCACTGAAATAAATCATATTTTAATTTAGTCGTCAAGTTATTCAAGTCGATAAATAGTTTAGTTATTTAAATAACAACCTCTGCTGATATCTAGCGTGTCTTGGACTAAGATCCGAGTGAAAGTGATCACTTTTGAGCATTATAGAATCTCGGCTTGTGTGCGTGGGTGATATCGTCATTTTAGTCCGATAGGATACTGATAAATGAATTGTACCAACAGGAGTACAAAGTTGACCAACTCTTATATGTTTATAATTATCCCCTGAAACAATATTGTTATTTAATAACTATAGTTTTCATTTTTATTTTTTTTATTAAAAAAAAAAAATTTTGATTTATAATCAGTTATTAACATAAAAAATAAATTATTCACTAAAAATTCCAATATTTTATAATCTTTAGTTGTATTATATAAATATTTAAAATAAACAGTTGACTTAAATGATAAAATTAATAAGTCAGTGACATTTTAAGTGAGAAAGTATGATAATTAGAAAGTGTAACATATTTTACTGAATAAGCATTTTTATAAAATAAAATAAACTTTGTACTGTATTGAATAGTATATTAAAATGTAAATTTTAAGAAAATATATTTTTGTATAATTTATATTTTTTTGATTGTAAAACACTTATATAATCAATTACTCACAAAAATTTAAGTTTTCAAATATTAATGCAATGAATCGTTTAATTTAAACATTAATAATTTAATCGAATTAATATTGAATATATTTTTATAAATTTATTAATTAAATGACTACTAAATTCCTGCAAAAATATCACAAGCTACAAAAAATTGTATTATCATACACATATGTAAACATCGAAGCAAGAGAAATTTCCAATTTATATTCAGTGAAATAAAGTATTGGGTCTTTATAAATATTGAAGATACTGATAATGAAAGTAATAGATAACTAATAAAAACGTACCATTAAATGAGTACATGACTAGCTACTGATACTAAACCTTACTTTAACAATTATTGATGTGAATAATGATTTTAAATGTATGTTAACAAAAAAAAAACTTGTATCGGACTTTACTCATATCTCAATTAGTTTAAATAGAAGATTGTTTCTTTTTTTATGTTGTTGACAGTAGTAAAGTTAATAACTGTGTTAAGTCATCGTCATATATTTTATAATTTAATAAAATTAAATAATTTTATAGATATTCTTGCAAAAATTAGTAGTCGTAATTTTAAATGAAAGGTTTTTATAATTATTTTATGATAATAAAATGAAATTATAAAGTTATATACCTAATGTATGAAGCTGCGGTTCACCCATATAAATTCTATAACAAATAACATACGAATCTGGTCCTTGTCTGCGACTTAATTTATAAGCAGGCGTAACTCGTGATATCGAAAGTAATGATTTAAGTAAAATTCCCATTCTATTATAAACGGTGTAGGTTACTCTTATAGTAGGATCACTTTGTTCAGGTAAAACACCCAAACTCCATGTTTCTAGGACCATCGTGTCGCCTTCTACTGTCCTTAATGATATTTCGATACACAATGGTATCGAAGAACTTATAGCCTCACCACACAGTACTTTTTTGGCTTCTGCTAAGACTTCAGGAAGATCATGAACTGCCAAATTAAACTGTAAAAACATAAAAACATAATTAAAATAATAATTCATAGTAATAATTATATATAATAACACTAAATTTAGCCGTCAGCTGTTAATTTAAAAAATTTTTTTAATAAATTAATTACAATAAAAAAATCCTTCTGAAAATTTTCACTTGTGATTTTATGACAATGAAGTTAGCAGACATTAAAAATTATTTTAAAATTTTATATTAATGCAATTATTAAAAAAAAAATTAATTAAAGTTTCATATGTGAAAATTAATAAAGATTACAAGTGAAAATTTTTAGAAGCATTTTTTTATTGTAATTGATTTGTTATTAAAATTTTTAAAATTGACAGCTGACGGCTAACTAGCATTATGTGATTTTTATTAATTTTTACATGTGAAAATTTTTAATTTAATTTTTTTTATAATAATTTAATTGCTATAAAATTCTAAAAAAAATTTTAATATCTGTCAGCTTCAGTGTCATTTGTATGAAATATAAAATAAAACTATATAAATTTACTAACCCAGTCAGCACCTGATGAATCTGGTTTACATTTAGTGATAACTTTTTCACCAGACCTTGACTGCACTATTATTTGTGCAGCTTTGAAAGCCAAAAATTTCATAAATTTGTCTAAATCCTTTTTATCTTGCATACTTAATTTCATAGCAGACATTTTTTAGCTCTTTACTGATTTCTTACTCAAAAATCTTCACGTAAACCGATGAAAGGTATTAATTTTAAAAAACAATCTATTCATAACTGGACTTGAAATGGATTTATTTAAAGATAGTAAAGTCATTTTACTCATCATTAACATCAATGCTAATTTACTAATTCATTCAATTACGTCAATTATCGTAAGCAAATAAGTATTCAAACCTAATTATAATCACATTGTTTCACCAAATAAAAATTAACCTAACCAAGCAAAATTGATATTTTTTTTCTATTAATTATAAAAAATAATTACGTTGTATTAAATTGAATAGATTAAACTAATGAATCATGTAATGAATCAAATAAATATAGTTTTATTCTTTGGCACTTTCGTTTTATAACCACCCACTACATTTGACACGACAATATTTCATCGATAAATACTTTATTGAATATATTTAATTTAATCGTCGTTATTATTTTTATTTTACTCACTGATCATATTGATACAATTACTAATTATCATCAATTAAGAAATAACTCTAACAATTTAGTTAATATTGTTGTTATTAAATGTTATGACATTACATCTGAAAGATGTGAGCAATGAATTTTCGACACGAAGTTATGGTTATCCGAATGACTTGAAGTTAGTTGCCAATGAAAAAATAATTTTTTTTTTTTGCGTGATGCGCATCACTACCATTTATCTGCTGTCAATAATAATGTATTTTATTTAAAAACATATTTTTATTTATATTATTATTAATTTATAGTTTTTTTTTAATTGATATTTACGTATATCATCATATGGAAATATTTCGTAATGTTGAACATGCGCACCCTTTAAAAGATTTTAGCGGGAAATTTAAAATCAGCACGAGAAAATAGCAGAGTTTAAAATGACACTGAAGTTGAGAGACATCTGGTAATTTTTAGAATTTTTTTAACAAAAAAATTATAGCAAGAAAATTTTATTTAAAAATTTCGTCTTTAGAAGCTCTGAAAAGTTGTAAATGACATTTTTATAAATAATTTTCTATGCCTAGTTCATTTTTCAAGAAAAATCCAAAAATTGTCAAGTGTCTGCTAACTTCAGCCTTATGAGTTTAAAATCCAAATTAACTCTTTTTAAGAATATCAAAATAAAAGAAAAAATATTTTAAAGAAATCTTAAGTACATAAATGATAAATTTTTATAATTTATTTTGAGGTAAAAAAGGACATAAATTCATACATTATTGTAAATAATTTTGGTGATACAATACATTAATAAAATTTATAAAAAAATTTCTTGAACTGCCGCTGATAAACCTGCAAGAACTATTCGAACAAACAACTTTTGTCATTTATTGTATGAAGACTGTCGAAATTTATTAGCTTTCGTAAGTTGTCATCAGACTTTTATTACTAAACGTATAAATGTTTAACGTTGAAAAATAAAAAACTAATTCTAAAATAAGTAAATTGCCTAATTGCATGTAATGTGAATTATGTTATCAGAAATAACAGATTTGGGAACTCTAAACACTCTAAAAAATTTAATATTTTAAACGGAGTTTAAAATTTTGGAGTTGTTTTCTTACTGCATTATCGTATTATTCGAATATTTTGTAACTGGAAAAAATAAAATTACAGAATAATTAGGTTCATTTTTTTAGAAATTTATCTATTGTATCCGGATTTATATTGTAATTCTAAAAAAACAGTCATAATCTGTTATATTCTATTAAATTTTACTGAAAAATAACCTCGGCCTAGAATTTTGTATACAAGTTATGTAACGCACCAATGATATGTTTAATTTTGATCATTTTTAACTTCCCGCTAAGAAAATTAAAAATTTTCAAAAATCGAAAAGTTATTGCACTGAAAAAAAAAATTCTTGACTGGAGTGTAAATTTTCTTGGCTCAAGAAAATATCAAGGAAGATTGAAAATTTCTTGAATGAAGTCAAAGTTTCTTGAGACAAGATAAATTTCTTGAGCCAAGAAAATTTCTTCTTGCTCCAAAATAATTTTTGTTTTCCTTAAAATTTTCTTGGCGCAAGAAATTTGTTTTTTGTGTGTGGTTTTACCCCGTTTTTCGAAATTTGAGTTTTCAACGGATGTTGACGTTTTGAGATCCTAGGAAGCTTCCCGGAATGTTTCCGCGATGATGTCCGTATGTATACATGTATGTGTGTGTGCGTGGCCGTATGTAATCCTCTCATAACTTTTGAACGGCTTGACCGATTTTATCGTGTTTGGTGCCATTCGAAGACTTGACCAAACTTAGATTTTGAATATAATTTGATTTTGAGAAATTAAAAAAAACTACAAAAAAAAATTTTTTTAAATGTTGTTTTTTTGGTATAACTTTTAAACAGCTTTCATAATCGATTTCAAAAACTAATCAGCTCTTAACATCAAAAAACCACGTCGATCGTCGCCAGCCCGGTCAAAATCAGTTCATTCGTTCGTGAGTTATCGTTGTCAAAAAAAAAACCGAAAAAATGTTTTTTCAGAATTACGTCGAAATTAATAGTTCGATCAATTTAAACTTGAATGTTCGTCATGAAGCTTTAAAAACTGCATCAAATGCCGCAAACCAAATGAAAATCGGTTCATTCATTCAGAAATTGCGGTTTGAAAATTCAAAAAATAGTATTTTATTGAATTTCTATCAAACTTTTGAGCTCAAAATGACATGATAATTATATTTTTTAGCTCGAAGAACTCAAAAACATAATGAGTGCAATTTTGAGCGCTTAAGTATGTAATTAGCGGGAAATTGCAGGGATGGCCTTCAGGGTCAACTGTGTTCCTAATTTTTTTCCATTCCGCGACTAAAAATTTGAAAATATATTTTGGGTTTTAACATTAAATAACTCGTATAGTTCATGACAAATTTTCATTTTTTCTTTATATTCGTCCAAGAAATCGACCTATTCACGTCGACTATAACTGAATGACGATTTTTTTTATTCCGAGAACATGAAGCTATCAGACATTTAATAATTTTCTTAACCAATATATTATGACAAAAAAATTAAAATGAAAAATTTCAATCGTAAAAATTGAAAAAAACTATAAATCCAATTTGTTTAAGATATTTTTTTAGTACTAATTTATTTGTTAAGTAAAAATGAAAAATGTTCGAATGTTTGCAGATTATAAAGCCTTTTCATGCTTGCTTTACCTATTTATTCGTCATTAGGTCTTTACTAAATATTTTATGATTTTATAATTAAAAAAAAAAAAAAATCTTCTCTTAACTTAATATCTATAGTTGTACTTAAAATCACATTTAATTAAGGAACCCAAAATAATAAAATTTTTGGTTCTCTGCCTTCAAAAGTATATTTTTATTATGATGGCATAGGTATCTGCTTTTTTTTATTCCAAATTTCGTAAGTCTAATTTGAAAGTTTTTACTAAGCTTGCCAAATATTTTAAAATCTGAAAAATATTAAAATATTCTAAAGAGATATCACATTCTGTTAGTTGCATTTTCAAAATATAAAATAAAGGTGAGTATTACAGAAAATTATTTTAAAAAAAATTACCGTGATATTTGAATGGAAATTTTCATTTTAAAAACTAATATTAAAATGCGTGAACTACCACTTTCTTTATAATATTGTAATTGGTGTTCTATGCTTTAACATTTTCAATAATTTTTAATTTTATCTCTAATGTTTTCTATAAAATTTTTAGAATTTTCAAAAGTATTAAATGGAGAATCACAGTATAATCTCCAAAGTTTTCTGAATAGTTCTAGAATATTCTGATACATTCGAATACAATTTAGTTTTTGAACCTTACTCAAATAATAATGCGATTCAAAAACTTAAGCAAGTTTTATTTATTTTCAAATTTATTTATTAAGGAATTAAATTTCTCGATACTAATCAAAAAAATATGAATGCAATCATGTAAAATTATCTGATGGGGCTTCAATGAATATAAATAAAGTGAAAATAAATATCTTTTTTCCGGTACAAAATAATATGATAGTAAAACAATTCCATATTTTACCACTTATAGCAACTAAGTGGATAATGAAAATAGCACCTAATTTTTCAATTAATAACAATTAAACTTACATCGCATTCAAAATATTTTTATGATACAGTAAATTTATAAATTAAACTTTTTATAAGAAAAAAAAACAATGTTATTTACAAAAACAATACAATAAATTGCTTAAAAAAAAAACTTTCCGTCAGTCGTAAAAGTAAAGCCTAATTGAATTGATAAAAAAAAAAAAAATTATCTTGGCTGATCAACTTGATAAAATATTATTCGATACTACAAAAAGGTTTTGTTGCTATTCTTTAGTCAGTAATCTGACTGTATGATCAGAATAATTGAAATTGCAAGCATTTTTTAACAAAATAAACCTAATAATTATCAATCTCAGACACATTATATGTTTACAAACACATTTAAGATAAACATAAGAATTTAATCAACAAACTAAAAGTATTATCATTAATACGTGACACTTCTTCAATTGCGTGGCTAAGGAATTAAATAAACAGACATAATTGAGTAATAATAATCTAAAGTCGTATTGACATAAATAGTTTATTAAAATAAAGAATCCAGTAACTTGATAAAAAAAATATAATATCTTTAATCACACTTTACTCGAAAATTTTCCAGAATATTTTGTTAGTGATTCATTTAATTATCGTAGTAATAACTTCTAATTTTTATCACTTATCTAAGTTATCAATTCGATATCTTTTTTTTTCCGTATGTAAATGTTTTTTTGTTCATTATATTTTAATGCTTTGTAGTCCTAATTACAAGTAATAAAATTAATGAGAATAGGACGAGGTATTTAAAAAAAAAAAAATGATAAAAGGAAATTTTCTCCATCAGTTAAGTTTTAAATACCTGACTCATCGACAAAAAAAAATTCCATATTGACTTTCTTTTCACATCACTACAAGATATACTCAGAATTATCGCTATAAAAGTGTTCTGCCAGCTCATAGTTTGCAATAAAACAACAAAATTCCCCAATCTGGAATAAATGGATTCATATATTACTGTTTTTATCATTTCAAACGATCTAGAAAATTTATCCATACTAATTTGGTCAAAATTTTTTCTTAAGCTGATGTTTTGCGCATTAAAATGCTATCAAAATTTTGAAAAAGTTCTTTTGTAATCGAATGCGCTTGTAATTTATCTTAATATAAGGCTTAGTAATTTTAGCGTGATATTTTTTCACGTTTAGAATGCCAATGACAATGTATGCTGAGCTAGAATCACACTTCTGCTGCGTGACACTATTTACTTAGTAATTCCCCGAAAAATATCGCGCAATTGTTCAAAAAAGAATATTCTTACACGCGCTCAATTTTTTTAATAATCTGTTAACATGAACTAATAGGAATTAAAATATAATAAAAAAATTTATAACAATTGATTTGTAAAAAAAAAAAATAATAAAAAGATTTGATTTATCAGTAAATTAATTCCTAATACTAATACAAAAATTTGATAAATTTATCATTTACGGTGATTAATAACTGATTTCCCAATTTAAGTTACAGTATTATATATAATATCATTTCATTGTTTCATAAAAATATTTTTTGGAAGATTAAAATAATGTATTTGTAAAAAAAAGCGGAGTTTCAAATTTTTACAAATAAACTCTCGTAAAATAATTTATGTAATTAATTCGCTATCTAAGAATAATGTATTCATCGATAATAACTGACACATTTCCATAAAGTGAATGACCACCAATTGATCATGAAATCAATTAATAAAATAGTTAATAGTCGATAAAATCTATTAATTTTGTAGTTGACTGTACTTAGGTCGACACTCCAACTGCAATGGAAATTTCCACTGTGTGCTGCTGCCATCATTGCTTAGCTCCTGTCTCTACTCGATTACATTTCTTGTTGACCCGCTGTTGTCTCACCATATGTAGGATATAACTACTATATGTGCTGTAGCACCTTACAATAACATCTAATAACAATTAATCCTATATTATCGACTTATATTAATTAAACAAATGTTTCTTCCCCCTTTTTTTCAAATTTGATAAAGCTCAGAATAACATAAACATTCTGTACAAATAAAAGCATTATATTTCTACTTATTTCTATGAATCTAATGTTCCTTGTGTTTTTAATACCTCAAACAATAGACACATTTGTAATAAAGAAAAAAAAAAATATCAATAAGTCATTAACCATTAGTTTATATTCAAAGCTACATTAAACATTGTAACTGTTAATATATCGTCCCTAATTGTACAACATTAAAGAATTCTTGATTTGATGTTGTCAGTTGTCAAGTATAAAGCAATAATTTTGATAAGTTTATATCACTTGATAACAATAGTCGCCTCAAGCTGAATTTCAAAGACGTAAATTCATAAAAATAGTAAATTAAAAAAATAAAACGTAATATTGTGATTGAATGTTAAAGAATCACAAAATTAAACAGAAGTTTATTTTTGAATAAATTGCAAAAAATCTTAAAATTTTTCGAAAATTCAATTGAAATTTAGTCACGTGTGTGATAGTATTTTTGCAGAGGATTGTACCCGATTGTTAGACCTCACACAGCAACTGAGCAGCAGGCCTCTTTTTTCGTCGACTCAGGAACTTCTCTGTCACACATTACGTTTTACAATATATTAGCTCGAATGAGCATATTTCGAAACGGTTCTGTATACATAATATATATAATACGACTCTCAGATAAATAATAAAATGATCATACTATATATACATTTAAAAAATCAACAATGATTGTTTTATGTCTATATTTGTTTTTTTTTATTTTTATTGTTACATGTAATAATATAGTCACGTTGTAAATACTTATTACTTATTACATTTGTAACATAATACAATAAAATGATCTGGATGCAAAAAAATAAAATTTAATTATTACTACAGGTGACAATGAATCAATATACGGTTACATTTGAAAATTGATATTGATAAATGATAATATTAATTTTTTAAATATTTTCAGTGACTTTACTAGTTATTCAATTTTTTTTATAATAGTTTAGTTTCACGGTCATCTAGTTTTCTTGATACAAAAATACGAAATTTTAAAAATTTTTAACATTTTTTTTTTAATTTTTTTAATTTTTTTTAATTATTTCATTCAACGGCGCATACACGATAATAGTCATTAAAATTTGTAAAAAGGAAATTTTCAAGTGTTTAATGTTAAAGAAAATGTATCAAAATTATTTCTGCAATTTTTTATTTTTTTTTCGTATAAAAACAGACAATTGAGAAAAAAAAAAGTTTTTTTTTAAGTATTCAAATTTATCATTAAAAAAAATTTTTATTTCAAACCATTCTATTTTTGAAAACTTTAAGAAAAAATATTTAATTGTTAAAAAACCTCCTAAATATCATTTTTATGGGTTGAAATCTTGTAAACTATAAAACCAAACAATAGATTTTTTATTATAATTTAGATACTTTAAATAAAATCAATACGATAGGAGAAATCAAGAAATTAGATTTAAAAATAATAATCCAACGTAGCATGTGATCATGAAAATTATCTTTTCATGGTCGATTCGACTCGGGTTTACTACGTAGTTTCTGGGTGAATAGATTCGGAAGGGTTATCCGTACTTGTGTCGGGCACGGTTGTATGTATGAACGTATATAGGCTGTTTTCAAATGTGTGTTGGTAAATACAAAACTTGAATCGCTAAAGCGCTATGTAGGGGACGTAAGGAGTAAGGGTGCTTGGCGTCGCAAGGTCTGGGTCAGCAGACAAGACCCAGATCAACATTTATTTGGACAACTTTACCCCACAACCGAGATAACCGACGATAATAATAAAAATAATAATAATAATGTACGTGGGTGTACATAAGTACGTATAGATATATGCGAAGATGTAGTGACGTGTATGATACGTCATGCGACAGTCTGGCGACTCAATGAATCCAAAACATTCGGCAATATCTTTTTACCTCTTAAAATCTAATCCAATATTTTTTAATTTTACTTTGAGTATAGTTATTTTTATTCTATCACTACAGTAACATCTCTTTAAAATCAATCCCCGCTAAATTCATCTTCCACTCCCATTTCCAAGAAAAGTTACTTAATTGACCCTCTTTTTTGTGTTGTTCTTTCTGTCGCTCTTATATTATCTTGTCGCTCGGTTATATCAATTTCCAAGAATTCAATATCGATAGCTATCGATTGATTTCAGCAAGATCAACTGTTTAGTTTTGTACTAGAAATAGATTTGATTTATTGACCCTTTTTTGAACATTCAAGAAACTGTAAAGAAACATTCGGAAAAAAATTATATAATTATCGAGAATTTTTTATAACATTATGTACTTTTCCACAACTACTATACAGAAAAAAAAATTTCTTACACCAAAAAAATTTTAAAGAAGACAAAAGTTATTTTGGAGCAAGAAGAAATTTTCTTGGCTCAAGAAATTTTGACTTCATTCAAGAAATTTTTAATCTTCTTTAATATTTTCTTAAGCCACGAAAATTTATCCTCCAGTCAAAAATTCTTTTTTTCAGCGTATGCAAAACTTTATGTAAATATGAAAATTTATGAAGACGAAATAAGGCCTGTCAAATTTGGCCTGAAAACTGTTAAATTTACAATTTCACTCCTGTCAAGACATAATTGTCAAATTTGCATTTTTAGAAATTTAATTTTTACATCACAAAAACTGTCAACGGCAAAATGTTAATGAAAATAAATGTGAAGAAAAGATTTTTTCATACCCAAAAATTAAAAAAAAAAAAATTTGTTTTCTATGCTGTTTCTGAAGTAATTTTTAACGTCATCGTGCATCGTGTGAAATTTTTCTTTTATTTTAACTAAGATTTTTCTAATTTACTTTTTTTTTTTTTGAAAGAAATATTGTTGCTCAGTATTTTTTAAAAGGGTTTGAGTGTACAATTAGAGCTACATTGGCTTTTAAAAATTTCTTAAAACTTTAATTAAAACATAAATTTTCCCATTCATATGAGCTAAAATGCAATCAATAAACTAAAACCTTTGACATCTCACTTTTTTTGAAATTTTTCAAATCAGTATTTTTACTCCTAAAGAATTACTATCCCTTTTTTGTGAAGAAAAAATTTGAACTGAGTGAAATTTACTTAAATCAAGAAAAGTTCAAAATTTTTTCTTTTCAATCACGTCAATTTTTCCCTCAGTGTTAAGCGATCTAAAACTCTGAAATTTCATAAAAATTAAAAAAATTTTATGAAATTTTGTAAATTTTACGTGACAATATTTAACAATTTAATAAAAATTCAAAGTTTCATAAAATCTTACAAAATTTTTTATATTTATTTTATGATATAACTAATGAAAACTATTACATGATTTAAAGTAAATAATAATATACGTCATAACATCAAAATATATATAGCCAAAGCACAAACGTTATTTTTATAATGCAATATATAACTTTATATACCAGTCTAAAAAATGAACTTAGATGAGCTTTAACCAATTGTTTTAGTATAGCAATTAAGTTCATTTAAGTAAATTTTTTCAACTCGAGCAGTTATACAAATTTTTCTTGGAAATAAAAAGTTTTGAGGGAGTTCGTAAAATTTATTCGAATCATTGATTAAACGAAATTTCCAACCCCAAGTCTATTGAGGGCAGTTGTGAGCATTAATTTACCACAAAAGCTTTAATTTCTTATGATAAATGTTCACTACACGTAATTTATAGTAAATAAATTAATTAATGAAAAGTGATGATGTGCGGAATTTTTTTTTCTCTCGAAAAAAAACATATTATTTAATGAAACATTTATGTGTTAAATAAAATGATCATAAAAAAATCGTTAATGATTATATTTGTAAAAAA
This sequence comes from Cotesia vestalis, assembly GCA_000956155.1. Taxonomy (NCBI): domain Eukaryota; kingdom Metazoa; phylum Arthropoda; class Insecta; order Hymenoptera; family Braconidae; genus Cotesia; species Cotesia vestalis. The sequence continues at coordinate 227,596 of JZSA01001950.1, read as the reverse complement.
AAAAATGAGTCGATGTTCTCGTCACTAGTTTCGAATTACCCGGGTCAAATAAAATACTTGCCGAAGTATGCACTCTTTATATTAATAGCATCAGCATTTGTGGAGCATAAAAGAAGAACTGTTTATTCAATCTAATTTTCAAGAAACATTGTTTATTGTTTTATTTTCTTTGTTTTAATTCTCATTCTGTTTTCATTTTTTATGGATATACGGGCAATAAAAAAAATCTCGTTAATCCTTTTGAATAAATATATTCAAAAATTTTTAAATATTTTAATAATTTCATTGACAAATATATAAATTGATAACAAACAAACAAATTTAGCGAATATAACCGTGAGATACATACACCAATGATAATTATATAAATAGGTATACAAGGATAAATATCAGAGTTAAATCTAAAGACAATAATTCAACTTCTTTTGATCGACCTTGTTTGTTGTAAAGTTTCTTCACAAAAAATAAAAAACATCATAAAAAACGACGAAAATAATTTATAGTTACAAAAATTTCGAGATTAACAAAAATATTTTTCTCTTGAAGATTATTAAAATAGTACGCGAGTAGTTTAGAACTGAGAAACTTAACTGCTTATTTTTGACCACAAAACATCGAAAAAAAAATGATCAAATTTTCTTCTCAAATTAGTTGTGTATACGATTTTAAAAAATAATTCGTTGACGACTTAATTTTCTGATTTTTTATGAGACCGCAATTCTAAGAAGTTTCCAAAAATATGGAAATTGAAACAGGTATAATTCAGAATCATAAAAAACATAATTAAACAATCTAAAAGCATCCTTTATTCATAAAAAATCTTGCCGATTGATCGCTTCTCAGACGTTTGCTTCCTAAAGTAATATTTATTTTCAGCTCTAAGCAGTTGGTACTACCAAAAATTCATGAGAAAGTCGTAAAAATGAAAGACACAGTAAGTACTGCGAAAAAGCATGCGTGTAAGTATAGAAAGGTACAGGAAATAGAAGACGATTTAATAGACCAAGTTATTATAAGTACAAAAGCGGGTAAAAAGAGGAGAATAATACAAAAAAAAAAAAAAAAAAAAAAAGAGACTGAAATGAAGATATTTTCTAGTCAAGTTGCACTGAATAGAAATCTAAAACTGCCAACTGAACTTGGGTAGTTATTTTACGAAGTCTAGTACAGTCTAGTAGTCTAATAGCTAAATACGTAGTTTGTGTACAGTCAGTACAGTACAACCTGGTTATAAGTTACTTCGGATGATCTACTCACTCTCACGGCAGTTATATCTATATATGAAATATTCTATGTGAGTAGAAGAGAGAAAGAAATATAACTTATAACCAGGTTGTACTGAATAACAGTGGGGTTGTTAGTGAATGTAAGAGGGGATATATCTTGATACGGAAAGGGAAAATAAGTTTAAGTGGGAGCAAGAGTAGAAGGGATTTGGATGAAAAATTTGTGGGTTGTCTTGTATGCCACGCTATTCTCATTCCTCGTTGAGATCTACTATAAGACACATTGGTAATCAATTAACACCACCAACTGTGCCTTGTGTTCATTCCATTAATTAACTAATTTAATTTATTTAAATTTTTAACTTCAAGGCAGTGAATCGAGGAAGAAATATAACACAAAATTTAATAAAATCATACAAGGAGATAAATTTTTATTTGATTAATCAATTTATTTATATTATTTGTACATATATACATACGTATGTATATCTATATAAATATATCTTCTATAAATATTTAACAAGAAGAAATACAGATATATTTTTAAAATTCTAAATTCATAGTAACGTGCACCGGAAGTGTGTCAGCACGATACATTTTAGTGATGCTGCTCCGCGAATTTTTAAAATTTGAATATTTATGAATAAGCGATGAATTAATTAATGATTATTCAAAAAAAATTGTGAGTGCTGTATAAAGTATACAGATAAAAATATATATATATTTATATTTTTTATAACGTATATTAAAGGTAAATTGCTGGCGACTAAAATTAAAGAGGCCTTTGGCAAATAGAAATTTATTCTATTAAATTATTTAAATAATGTCGCACTTGATGTCTAATCAGGCCAATGCGCCGTTACAAGGGGGTGATTTCAAGGTAAGAAATTTTTTTTTTAACCTTTATAAGTATTAATTTGTAATTAGTTTTAAACATTATTTATAATCAATAATCTACTGCATATTTATTAGTTATTATGTAAAAAAAAAAATTACACGCGCTTTATATTTCTTCGCATGGCTTTTTCCTTATATCTATATGACGTATCGATTTAATTATTACCGTTAAATGTCAATTTGTGAATAAATAAATAACAACAATACTGAACTTTAAAAAAAAAAAAAAAACATATTTTTAGAAGGTAAATATTTGTTGATTTTATGAGTCAATTAACTTTTTTAAGTGCTGAAGATAAACAAGAAATTTTATAGAAATTAATGCGTAACATAAAAGTTAATCAATATATAAAAAAATATTCAGTTCGGCTGGAGTAAAGTTACACGTGAATCAATAGTTTACTACGCAGAAGCTATGGTAAATAATAAAGTAAAATATTATCGGTTTTTATCGGATTTTTGTTTCTATACAAATTGAGAATCCGTTAGTAGGGGTGTACAAAAATCGTTTGCGCATGATTGAAAGTTTGCGACTTACCATCTGTCGCGTGTTTGAATACAATCTAATTCCAAATGTATGTATGTATATATACAATAACTTACTGCAATACTTATAAGTAATTGTAGTGGTAGTTGAATAAAATCGAAGTAACACAATTTTCATCTTTTACCTTGCGGTATATCTATGTACATGTAAATCGTTACATCACCGTCTACGTCTACGTCCCGTTCCTACACAAAGTTCAACGACATATGGACTGGAGAAAAAAATCAATACTTTAACTCTATAGACATGAATAAATAAGATAATTCGATTATTGTTAAGCTATATTGCAAAGATTCTGCAAAGTAAAAGTTTAAATAAAGATTTTTATACGGTACACTTCTCAATGCTAAAATAGTATTCTACGTATTTGCTTATAATATTTTCAATGTTTTCTATTTCCATTATTTACTTTATAAGTAAAGTAGTAAGTTTTTTATAGACCGTTAAAAATTTAGCGATAGCTATTCAAGTACCTCGTGTCTTTAGCGATAAAGCCGGTATGTAAGCAAGTAGTGTGAGCACGCTGCTATCACTTTTTTCATTTTTCTAGTAGAATAGCTCGAATAATTTTTTTCTTCATTTTATTAATTTTTACATTCATATAGTTCATTAAAAATTCATTATGTTATTACTTAAAATATTTTTCAGTCAACAAAAATGTCACTAAAGTAGTAAAACTATTATCTCGAAATTGATTTTTAAAAAAGTAATTAAGATTTTAACTAATCTTAGTTTTGGAATAAGACAATTTTTAAGTCGTAGTTGTATTTATTTTTAAACTCAAGTTATTATGGAATGGAATTTTCCATTCCTGCAGGCCTCGGATTGTCTTCATGACGTTGACAATACACATTCAATACACAATAGTTTAGTTACAGGAATTACAGTGGGGACACAACCGTAAGTCTGTACGCACCTATCAGTACTCATGTCCCTGTTCAAGTACTTACTGTTATTATTATTATTATTATTATTATTATTATTATTATTATTATTATTATTATTATTATTATTATTATTATTATTTTATTTTCTTTTATGCTTACTTATTTACTTTACTTCGAATAATTTTGTCAAGATTGGAATAACTGATTACAGTTATACTAACTTCAGTAAAATTTTAACTAATTGCATGGCAAATAACAGCTTTCAAACTGTATACAGGAAAAAAAATTATTAGTTTATTCAAAATAATTTCGATTTTCCTTGGTTCTATTAGGTTTGCCCCAAAAAAAAAAAAAAAAAAAAAAAAAAAAAAGGATTTATTAATTAAATCTTCTTTAACGAAACCATCGAGTATTATTTCTGATTAGAGATTGAAATTTTTGATCGTTTTTGTGCAAAGAGAAAGTATTGCAGTACGTATTTCGGTCATAGTAATAATAAAATAGTAAGAAATGTATCTTGTTATTAATCATTAATTAAATAAAAAATAAAATCACAAATTGAAGCATATTTTTAAGTACTAAAAGTGGGTTATACACTCATAAAGGCGTTATCGATATTTATTAATCGAAAGTTATGTGTAGTAATAGCTTATTCGAATTTTTTGTCAGATCATGAAAATAATGAAATTTTAAACATTTATTCTTTTAATTTTTTTAAGATATTATAAAAATATGAATAAATATAATTTTATACGTTTTTAATAGGCGAATATAGAACAAAAAGTAATTAAAAAAATGGGTTTTACAAATAATTTTAAATGCAACCGCTACTGATAGTATTTTAATCCTACTTCAATGTTTTCAGATAAGGATTTGAGCAATAGCTCAAAATCCTCATTTTGATGTCAGGAATGATTAATGTTATGTTACAGCAATAGTTTCTAAGATAAAAATTTCTTAATTTTCATTTTTTTCGTTTACTTATAATTAATAATACAAATTAAAAACGTTGTTAAATTTTTATTGGGATTACACACTGTTAGGTTCGTTATCGAAATTTTTAAAAACGAGATTTTTTTGAAATCAATTTTTAATAAAATTCCTAAACCATTAAAGCGATGGACACAAAATTCATTAATATTAGCGCATAATAAACTGATATAATTTTATTTAACTTATTAATCAATCAAGTAAATGCTAACTAAGTACATAATCAATTAATCGTACAATAATCAGAAAAAATAATTAAAATTTTATAAATAAAGTCAATAAATTTGCCGACATACAAAAAAAACTTACTTGTATTTTTTTTATTAATTCCATAAATTCAAGTAAATAAAATATGTCAAAAGTATTCCAGACGGATAAACAATCGTAATTTTGTAATTAATATTATTAAAAATAACAACTTAGCAAAATATAAACAAATAAGTTTATATTGCAACTCAATCCGATGTTTTATTGCTAAACTCACTACCGTGATAAATAATAACAAATACAATTATTTAACAACTTAATAGCAGCAATAGAGATACAGTTACATCCCATATTTGTTACAAACAGTTTAATCATAAATTTTTTGAAATAATAATCAGAGTTCAGAGCACAAACATCAGCGCGTCATAAAAATGTAATAATATAAACATGCAATGTTTTATTATCATGCATTGGGTTATTATTTAATTTTCCTCCATGTGGTTAACCAATAATAGTATTAAATTTTCCTGTTTAAAAACCCAAACATTAAGCGGCAAAACTTGTAATTACGTAAAACTATGCAGACATTTAATAAGAAAAAAAAATATTTTGCTACACTCTTAAGTCTATTTTTACGCGCAGACTTTTTTCTTTCATTGACCCTTAAAATTTTTAAAACTAGAACAAGGCATTAGCTCACACTATATATTTTGGGTATTTGCGTAACACCATGCACCCACAAGAAAATTTAAGATACAATGTCTCGTCGCAGCTATAACTAATTTTATTACTGATGAAATTACACATGAAAAGACAGTCACACATTTGTTTTTCATCTAATATATAAGTACATGTGTACGCATATACAATGACTCATTAAATAGAATCTATTATTATCATTTACACAAATTTACATTGACACTTGAAATTTTTTTCTATTTTAATAAAACGTATTGTAATAATTTTTTCTGAAATGTACAATTTTTATTATCATCTACATTCGTACACATAGAAGAGTATGTCACGCTAGACTCTGAAATATTACTTCCGCTTTTATTCTTACGATTATTTTTATCAAGCTTAGTAGTTTTAATAACTTAGTATACGAGGAAGAAAGATTGATACCGGAATAAAAAGAACACACATTATATTTATACATTACTGTAGTATAAAATTGGGTTTCTCAATTAATATTATTTTCACGCATACAAAATAATTAATTAATTTTAAAAGTGGTTTGAGTAATTATTAATCAAGTTAATTAAATTACTTTACGATTTAATTATACTAAAAACAAATTTTGTACAATAAAATCCACTATTAAGATGTATTATTAATGTAGATAACGTAATAATCAAGTCTGGGATTGGTGTACTCAATTTATTTATTTCGACGCCGACAGTGCCTAACCGACCTGTCTATAAAAAATATCTTATCGCTTTGACTATTATTTATATAAATTAGAGCATTATTCTTAAAGAGGGCATCTAAATGTACTAACGAGCTTAATTTAAAATCAATTTTACTAGATCTTTAAACTTTATTAGACTTTTCTAGTACAAACTTCAACGATACGACTGAACGTTTTGTATGTTTCATTTGTTTACCCATTTCAATTGATAGCTTACAAATCAATTGATTACTTTTATTTTATTTACAGTTGCTTCGAAAATGCAAAGTACACGCGACTCAGCAGTTTATTTATTTACTAAAAATCATAACAATAAAATTCTTTTCATAAAAGATAAATAGATAAAATTACAAGACAAAAAAAAACGATAAAATAAAAAATAAAAAAAAAAAAAAAAAAAAAATCAAACTTAAGTTCAAATTACATATTTAATTAAATGATCCGACTATTCTCTCATTAAAATTTTAGTCTGACTTATTGTTATCAGAAACTCAAATATATTATCAACTTTTATTATCAAATTGTAATTATAAAAGAATGTTTAGATTGTAAACATTTATTTAAGACCAAGTTAAGTAATTGATTTAGTATTAAAGAAATAACTAATTTGTTTTTTTCTTTCATTATTTATTTAAGAAGAATAATATGATATCAATGACATCTAATATTGATATAATCATTATTAATGGGTAATAAATAATTATAAAAATAAATTCAGTGGAATATTTTTAACTTAAGTAATATGATTCAATAAAATATCATTTGACACTTATTAAACTTTTGTGACTGCAGTATAATTATTTCCAGAAGATTCTGGTTCAACTTTGATATTGTTATGGTTATAATAATGATTATAGTTATTAATATAACGATTAATAACAATAACCAATTTGAATTTTATATTAAGTATAGCGTATTATAACGGATATTCGCACGTTCATTAACATTAATTGATCTTAATAAATGAAAAATAATTTGTATTTATATTTGTAATAAATATTGACACATATCAATTAGGATACAAATAAACCCAGATATTTATAGATCATGAAACGAGGTGATGTAACAATGGCTGCAAGGCTAAAAATGTACTTAACCGTTTATACTTGATGCGTTTTACATTTATCGGTAATAACATTAAAGCGACCGCTTAATTATCGGTATTGATTCTGCGTAATTTATTCTTTTTAAAAACATTTTCAGTATTAGTTGGTTAGATAAATCAAAAGAAAATAAAATATCCATAACAAAAAAAATAATTTTTTAATTTAAAAAACTTCATTCTTGATTGAACAAATAATTTAGCTTTTAATTCAAGTAATTAAATTTTTAATTTATAAATTATTCTTGATTGAATAAATTCGTGGTACTAACTGAAGACACATGGCTTTGAATCAAATAGCGATTGTTACCGATCAAAGATATAAAGATTGAAATTCAAGAATCAAAACCCCAAGAAAATCGTTTACCTTGGTTCACAATTTTTTTTCTTGAATCAAGTTAGTTTTTTTTTTTTTATCAGTGCATAAAAATTTTTTATTCGTAAGAATTGACATTGAATATTAATTTTAAAATAAAAAAATATATTTGTCATATTTAATAAAACTTGCATCATAAATTATCAATAATTACATCATATGTAAAGGAAAAAAATCCGAAGTTAAATTATATCGCATGTTTTATTTTAATAACTTGCTTTCATCACAATGACGTTAATAGCTGCATTCTATAATTATCAATTTACATTACTCTGGAACTCGAATTTATTCTTAGAAATTGTACATGTAAAGCGTCAAATTTTCGCACTTGAAAGATAATTATTGAGCAGTAAAATATTTATTGCGTACTAGATAAGTATTTTACACAATAAATGCAGATTGATTATTACTTTAACAAATAATAAATAACATCATACATAGTAGTAAAGTAATTACGCAAGGTGTAATTGCCGGCTAGCGTATTTCCGAGTGGACAATTATCATTTTTTCCGGGTCTAGATTTAATTTACGCGGCATTCAGTTTGAAGTATACATTGTGCTTTAATCAATTTTTATATTGATATTATTTTAACAACTTGACAAATAAAACTAAATTTACAGCTAACACTTACCGATTTTATCTGTAATAATAATATAAAATATTAATTGATAAATTTATAAATCGTACATCACATCAATGATCTTTGATTCAATTGTATCTCATTAATAAAGATCAATATTTTAATATTTGGTCATTGACTCTTAAATATTTTTTAAAGTTCATAAAGTCTTTAAATTACTAAATAGTTCCATCTTCGGTGAATAATATTTCTGTGGCTGTAATTTCTCTAAATATATATATTACACAGAATTAAAAAAATTAGTTTAATTATGTTATTGTTTTTATTATACTATCAGATATTCCGCGAGTTAAAAAATATAATATTGAATGAAATTATTTCAAAGTTAATAAAACTGTTTAGTTATTTTCGTTTTTGATTTGATAAATATCTATATATAACATTTCAGCCATCAGACAATAGCTGTAATCGGTGTATTAGCAACATTATATTTTACCTTCAAAAGCATTATTATCTATTTTATGGGTTAAATGCATCCTCATTTGCAAGTAAATTATGCTGCTTTGACGTAGTAATATTATAATGAATATGGATCATTTACAATTAAATTAAATCAAAATTAGTTTCATCATTTACTTATTCAATTATTTTTTAAATATATTTATTTTATGATTATCATCTAATATACTTTGTATATCGATGAAAAAGTTTATTTATTTATTTTTTTTTTTTTTTTTTTTTTTTTTTCATGTTCAAAAAAAAAAATCTAAAGTGTATTGTCAAAAAAGGATCCATTTTGAACGGTAATGTATTCAGCGGATGTTGACAAATAAACTTGAATTATTAATTCTTTTATACGTCAAATTTAGAGAAAAATAATAAAAATCGAGACTTTTTATTTATATTTATTTTATGATTATCATCTAATATACTTTGTATATCGATGAAAAAGTTTTTTTTTTTTTTTTTTTTTTTTTTTTTTTTTTTTTTTCATTATGAAACACTATATCCGTGTTATTCTGGTTCACAACTTATGACAATATATAGAAATGTATTCAGCGGATGTTGACAAATAAACTTGAATTATTAATTCTTTTATACGTCAAATTTAGAGAAAAATAATAAAAATCGAGACTTTTTATTATTTAAAAATACACTTTGAATTCTGGCAACCTGCCCTTTTTCAATAAAATTATGTAAGTTTATAGAATATAAAACAAAACAAAGTAAATAAATTAAATTCCATGGTCACTTTTAGTTTTAACCAATTGTAATCGCGCGGTCTCGACATCAATTGATACAATTGATAGATGATTAAACTAAATCAATCGTTAAATTTATCGCACATGATTGAATATTATTATTCAAAAAGTTATTTTCATTCATTTATTTATTTATTGTTTTTTTATTATTTATAAAAAGCCAATTGTGTGATTTTTATAAATAAATCATTTCACAGAAATAATTCAATAAGAAATTAATATGTTTACTCTTTAATTTTATCGGAATAATAATAATTTATAAAATAAATCAAATACGTCATTAAAAAAAATATGTCACTTGGATTATATTTACTTATTCATTTTGCACCAAATATGTTTGTAACAAAAATATCTTCTTTTATTAAGGAAATATTTTTGTTTCAAAATATAATAGTCAATGTCATTAGTATTTACGTGAATATGATGATCAAGATGTCTGATGACAGATAAAAATTAATAAACGTAGTTTTAGTAATTCAAAACCGCGTGCATTCATATTATTTGTTCACTTGGCAATGTGACAATTTATGCTGTCTCTTTAATAATAAATACGTACCGGATGTAATTCATGCTAATTTGTTCTGAAAATATTGCTGATTGACGGATTTGGCATAAATATCCACATTTCAATGCTTATAATGAGTATACAAAAAATTTTCATCATATTGTACGTCGCATTAACTGCAAAAATAAATAATTAATAATAGTTACATATTTCTTTTAATTGAAAGAAAAAAAAAAAAAATTTAAGTTACACGGAAAGAACAAGCTGACACTGGATATCATCTTAGATTATACTGAATAAAAAAATTTTTTCAGATAGTAGCTAGTATAATCCAGATTACAATAAGTATAATCCAGATATTACCCAGTATAATCTGGATTATACTAGCTACTATCTGGAAATTTTTTTCACCACAGATATCACTGAGTATAATCTGGGATGATATCCAGTGTCATCTTGTTTTTTCCATGTAGCCGACGTTTTTGACTTTTTTTTTCACTCATTAAATTAGAACTAAAAATTGATAATACACCTAATCCAACATATAATACTTAAAATGTTATATTATTAAATTTTGTGTATATATTATTATCTCTCTTTGATTAAATTTAACAATAAACACAGTTTTTGTAACTTTGCCAAGTGGCGCCCTCATCTTAAAAATAGAAACTCATCTACTTTTAAATTAAAATTTTATTTATTTTGAATTTCCGTTAGCCTTGTTTGTATCTCAGACCTACTATAGTCAAAAAAAAAAAAAAAAAAAAAAGTGATTAGGAAGAAATAAATAAATTGGAGAAAATAATAAATAAAATATTTTGTTAGGGTCCTAATAGTGACACGTTCATCCAACTACCATTAACTCTTCCTATTTTTGCATTGGCTACAGACCGAATAAAGTTAGAAGATATATATTAAGAAAGCTTATTCGTCCTCGGGACATTCTCAAACGTTTCATTTTGGCAACGATTCGTTAAGCTTTTTGCGTCTTCAAGTATTCACTCTACTAGAGTAAACTACCCTACTCTAGACATTACATTATACATTAGTCTTATTCTATTCGTCAGGAGTCACTTACTAATCTACAATACAAGAGTGCACACGCATCAAACTCGAGACGGAGACTCATATTCAGTTATTGTCATTGTTGAACCAGTTTAAGACGGATTTATTATTGAAATAACTTTATCATTATTATTATTATTAAAATTATTGTTCAGTCAAATAGGTGAAATAATTCTAGTTCTACTTTTATGAACTGCTTGTGTTGAATATTTATTATTCAATGTTAGTTTATTACTTGATAGTGCTGGTGCGGTTATCAAACAATAACACTAAAAGTTTTATTTTGAAATAAAAAAAAAACAGTGATATTTAACTTTTTTTTTTTTTTTCTTAAATAATTATTAAAAATGCCTCTCATCGTTAATGATTCTACTGAATTTTTAATAAGTTATTGTAATAAGTGCACATAGTTAAATATGATTAGTGATTATTAATGCATCTTTACCTCAATAGACAACAAAAAATATATATGTACATAATATATCAAACAGTTAATCGTTAATACCGCTTAGTGCTTCTTTTTTTATTAATTATATGGGTTTTAAAGTATTATTTTAATATTAAAAAGTTAAAACTAATCGAATAAGCCAAGAAATTGAAATAAAATAACAATGGATTTTGAAGAAATAAGTCACACCGAGAGTGATTTTGATGTTGAAATGAGCTCACTGTCATCGACTTACGTTCCAACGGATGGACGAGGAAAAGTTAATACTCTTTACACACATATTTTATTACTCGATTAATCATAGATAGTTTTCATCCATGAATATAGTTTTAGTTTTGTTTGTTCGTTAGATTATAAAATAAATTTACTAATAAATAAAACTGCGCTGTCGAAAGAAAATATTAATAAATATATTACCGGAACTTAGATGATTGAAAATTAGCGATAATAGCAATAAAGTGCGCTGAGATAGGGTGTCACAATAATTTTGTTTAATAATTTACTCTCGAGGATATCGTTTAGTATCCGTTCATTGATATTGATATATATTGGCAATTACGTAATGTACGTGTAATATATAATGTTTAATCATTAATGCTTAATCCAAGTTCATTATTTACAATGTTATTTAAAGCGCGGTATTAATGGTAAATTTATTCAGAAATTCATTAAACTCATTAACTTTGATACTTCCTCTCTTTATACATTTAAATTTTAATTTAATTAAACAAACACTTACAGAAACAATGATAATGATAAATAATTTTTTTATTTACAGCGAACACCCATGCGTCCAATGATTGCCGAATATGACCCAAAAAGACATGAAACAAAAACAGAATTGTCAGACATGGTTCTTGTCAAGTAAGTTTTTCTACAATTTTATTTATCCAGCAATGCTGATTTAAAATTTTGTTATTTTTAATTATTGATTATAAATAAGAACAATCCATTAAACGGAACGGTTTACATTGATCATCTGACTAAAAATTTCGACTTGACTCCCAGACTTTACGGTCATAAACTGATCATTATCATCGCTTTATTGCTGAAAAAAGTTGTTTAAATAATATTAAAAAATTCCATAGCTTTTTATGCGAATGGAGAATGACAATCATGTTTATTAATGTACATCTACGTTTACCATTTCATTACTGTTGATTTAAAAATTTTATTTTAAAAGTAAAGTATTTTTCGGTGAAATTTTTTTAATTAACTAACTCGGCTTGAAATCTATCTTTGGTTGTTAAAGTTTATTTTTTAATCGCACACTGTAATAGAAGTTTTTGTTATTATTATTTTCTTAATCATTATTTATCTTCAAACAATAAAATCTAGTTATAAAGCGATAAACTCAACGGCCTCTCAATCGGTATCAAAGCTATAGAATAATTCATTAAAATTATGATATGAAGTTTCAATGATATTTTTAATTGAGTATTATTGAAAGTTGATTAATTAGGTAATTATTTCTGATTAATCCATCTTAAAAAATGCAAATTAATTAAATTGCTTCAATTGACTTTTATCATCAAATATTTTGTATATTTACTTATAATTTTTGATAAGCCAGGAATTTATTTAAATTTCACTCGTATAACGTAAAAATCGCCAATATACTTTACTTTCATTGAAAATCATTAGTTTGAAAAAAATGCATAAATGTGGTATTCAATATTTTAATTGTTAGTGTTGTATGCATACCGTTTGATCATCGTTTCAGAATTTGGATGTATTTTTATTTATTTTAATTGAGTTTTTCTGTTTGTTTGTTACTGTAATATTAAAATTATCGCTTGATATTGAAATTGCTAAGATGTACTCCAAAGTTATCGTTGGCAAATGAGAAATCTTGATTATTTTATCCCTGATTTATAATTATAAAATCGAAATCTTAAAAATTAAAATAAATAATACATAAATATCAAGTACAAAGGATGTAATTACAAAGAAAAAAAAAAACAAGTACATACAAACGTTTTATAATAATTGATTTATTTGAAACAAGATTACATTAATGTGTTTTTTATTGTGAATAAGTTACAATTAACTGTTTTAATAAAGTGTTAAATAAATATAAAAAGTAAATACAAATATTACCTACAAGTTTATCTTGATAAAAAACTGGATTTTCTGGTTTTTTTTATTTACATCGCTTAATAACTGAGATTTCTTATGGGGTATGTTAATTCTATAATTTAAAGATAAACACAGATTTATCTTAATCTACAACAATTATAAAAAGATTTATCAAGTCTACGAATTAAAACAAAAAAAAAAATATTTTTTCAAGTACACTATTGAGCAATGTTAATTTCAAAATCAGTAATAAAGATAATAACGTATAAATCTTTTTCTAATCAGATAATAAAATTACTTGCTTCGTGGAAATTTCCACACAGTAATGAATAAGTGGCTTAAAATTTAGTGATAATCCAAAATAATTATTTATATATTTGTTTCAACCATATTCATGATCATAATTATGTCACATTTATTGTAGCCGCGTAAAATTCTTAAGAATTATTCATCCTGTCAACAATATAGATAAGTCAATTGATTAAGGTTAATTATTATATACATAAAGTAATTCTCCGAATTAATCGACATCTTTTAAAAACATTTATCGGCTTAAAAATAAAAATTTTTTATTTGATATATGAGCTTTTCACAATTCAATTTAAAGTAATTGTCTACAATCATTCAAATAAAAATGTTTATTATCATAAACAGCTTACTTTTTTTTATGTAATTCTTGTCAAGCTTAAAATATATTCTTTTGCATATATAATATTTCTTTATACAAAATTTAAGAATATTAATTGCTCCAACGATATAACTTACCTTTCTTATCTCTTTTTCGTTCATTATCATACTGCATGAATTGTGTACATGCATTTCAATGAAAAGAATTTAAACTAATGTTAATAATATGGAATTTCCTATCAACTATATTCGAAAAATGCATTTCAAAAAGTATGATATGTTTATCTTTTATTTTCTTAGACATCCACATATACGTGGGCGTAACACGTCATCTTTCAACAACGGAATGTTGCATACTTAGATTTTATATAAATAAAACTTGACTCAGCAAAAAAAAGTTATAAGGAAAGCTAGACACTTGATAATTATTACTATATATTACTGTTGCATAACAGACAAATTTATATATTCACATTAATATCACGCGATTGTAATTTATTATAACGTGAATTATTATTTTTTTTTGCGCGCCCTAGAATAATTTTGAATAAAAGTTTAGATCATGCGGTATGCAATAAATTAAACAATTACTTTTACATTTACATAGTTTATTATTATTAGTGTTTTTTTAATCGTTATATTGATATTGAAATAAACCAACAGTAAAAAAAAAAAGTTTAACTACACGACGAAAAAAACATACGAATTTTTTCTATTTCTGCATAGGAAAAATTCCTGTGTTGACATGGAAATTTTTCCAATGTTAACATGGGAATTTTTTCTTTATTAACATGATAGAAATATCCATGTGACATAGGAAAAATTCATTTATCACTAAAATTTATGTAATTTAATTTAATAATTACAAATTTTCTCATTCGAGCAATTTCAGATAATTTAAAAGTAAAACAGTGATATACAGTCGGTTTGTGATAAAAAAATTCGAGGAAGTTTTTTTCAAATTTTGCTTTACATTTTGAAAAAATTAAAAATCCAGCAGATTATGGACGGTGTGGCTTAAATTGTCATAACTTTTTCAAAAATTGACTTATCGGGACGTTTTTTTTTTCCAAAATTTTTTTTATTAAATGTTCTTTTTGGGAAAAAATAGAAATAAATTATTAGAATCTATCTTCATCGTTATTTTTTAGATTTTCCAAAAAAACTCTGAATTTGATGATAAAAATTTTTAATTTATTTTTTTCATATGAAACTTTGACATTTTCTACAAATATCTTGAAAATTTCAGAATGGTGTTTTTTCGATTTCTATTTTTTTTCATGTCATAAATGAAATTTTCCTCTGTCACATGTATATTTGTATCATGTTAATAAAAAAAAATTCCCATGTTACCATTGGAAAAATTCCTATGTCAACATAGGAATTTTTTCTATGCAAAAATAGGAAAAATCCTTATGTTTTTTTCGCCGTATACTTTTTTAAGTAAATAAAGCTATGATAATTGACAAAATGAATAGTATCAATGAAGACATAAGTGACTTGACAGACTGAATAGACAAGAAGACATTAGATAATAAAAAAGTAAATAAATAAACGAGACAATAACAATTAGTATAATTGAACTGACATGGAAATAAAAATTTAGACTATTTTTGATAAACTGATATAATCTCGTTAACGTGTATTATCCTTTTTTGTTGTGAAGTGGAATGTTAAAGTAAACAATGGCTTGTTAGTCGTCGTACTGCGTCGTGGCGCTGGGCGTCGGTGATGCAGTGCGGTGGTTGCAGCTGAGCCTGATCTCTAAGCCAGAAAATGTCATGTGTGAGACGCGTGTGTCTCTCGCACACGAAACACGTGTGAACCCGTGTTGTGTCACCGTGTCACGTGACACGTCGAGCGCGAGAGTATCTCACAAGTGAGAGCTCTTATCTCGTCAAAAATGAGAGCTCGCAACACACCTAAGGAGAGAGACTACCGCACTTCAACCGGTACCTACACAACCTCTACCTTTTACGATTTATATCATTTAATATTAATATTTTATTAATGAATTTATAAGAAAAAAAAAAATGATTAATAAATAAAAAAAATTTATAGCGGTCTCTTTACTACTGCATTGTCATTGTTTTTTATTGATCAATTTGTACTCGACCCTATCAAGGATAGGATGTCCAGCAACTCGGTAAATTCATAGAAAAATTAATAAGTAAATTCTAAGTACTTAGTTTTGCTTCATAAGAAAATATTTTTACGCGTATTAGTTTTTTTACAAGAACATTCGGTCCTAATTTATATTAGATGTTTTGTATTGAGGATTTCTTCCTATCCCTACAAATCCTGTCAAAGAATTCTCAATATCATTACTGCGCTATTGAAATAATTCTAGCCTTGACAATGAATTTCAAAATTGCACAATTTTTGTTGAAATTAGCGTACATTGATAAATTGTATAATGGCTCATAAATTTGAATAATTTATTGAAAAATAGGAAAATGAATATTATTTAAATTAATGAGATGAAAAATGAAGTTTCTGAAATTCAAGAAAATCTAATGATTAATGATAATTTTGACATGATATTAAAGTTAGCTGTCATTTGACCCATTATTTAATTTTATTTAATAAAAAAATTTGTTCCAAAAAATTATTTTTAAAAAATTGCATTTTTAATTTATTAAAATTTCTAAATGTTCATTTTTTTTAATGCAGTAATTTATTTATTGGAAAAATTATTAAAATTATTAAATATCCGCTAAATTAATTTTTGTAGTTTTGACATGAAGTAACTTTTACAAAAACTCATTAAAAATAAAAATTTGTTTTCCTAATCAATGATATTTTAGTGAAAAAAAAAAAAAAAATCAACGTAGAAATTTGCTGGACATTCTGTTCAATAATTATAATAAATAATAACCTTTTATTTTATAAATACACTCACTTTATTTAATAAACACGGATAACTCTGGCATGACAATAAAATTAAAAAAAAAAAAAAGGGATTTAAGGGCTACCACGCGTTACCGAGGTTTTGATAGTAATTAATAAAACATTAAGGTGTTGGTTATTTTACTTAGTTAATTAAAGTAACAATATTTTCTATCGAAAATTCACTAAGAGTCGAGGTAGAATATTGATGAGATAAAAATAAAAAAATTTTATTTCATTTTTCACAGCACAATTTTTTATTATTTATTATTAAATTAGTTTGTTATTGTTATAGTTTTGAAAATAATATTTATTCCATCATATCAGCATCCTCGACGGCCTTGACAGCTATTTTCACTACACGCCTAACAATTTTCTTTACACCAGTCATTAACAATTCAGTGATAATTTTTCTTCATTCATCGGCTATAATATTTTTATCTCTGCATTTATTTAAAAATACTGAAGATTTTTTTTTTTGAATTTTTTTTTTTCATTATATTTAATGGAATTTTTTCGCTTACGTCATTGAAGTATAACAAATCCATTATTAATATCTAATACACACGGAAAAAATGTATAACATTACACAATACAATCTAAATTTAGTTGAATTTTTTAACATAGAAATGTTAAAAATGACACGTAAAAATAGAACATTAAATCTTGACGCGGATTCGCTAATGAAAATTTAGCCAAGCTAAACACTCGTGTAAAAGTTGATAGAAAAAAAAATTAAAAAATAATGAAACATTTACACATACGTACGTAAAAAGAATTACATGTTTAATGTGTTTTTTATATAATAAATAAATATTAAAAAATAAAATACTAACAAATGTTATATTGCAGATACAAATGTGAGAAAAATGATGTACCTACAATGATATCAAATGGATCAACGCTACCATTGGTTGAGAAAGCAAACGATGAAGAAGCTGCTCTTTATAACCCATTTGAGCATAGGAAATTATCGCATCCAACATCAGACCTTGACACTCTTATCCATTTGTTGAAAGGCAGCCTTGGCTCGGGTATCCTGGCGATGCCTTTAGCTTTTAAGAGTGCTGGACTGTATTTCGGACTCGTAGCAACATTTTTAATCGGGATGGTCTGTACATACTGCGTCCACATACTTGTTAAATGTGCCCACACTCTCTGTCGACGAACACAAACACCAAGTTTAGGATTTGCCGAGGTCGCTGAGACGGCTTTCCTCGTTGGTCCTGAACCGGTTCAGAAGTACGCCAGACTTGCAAAGTGAGTAATTTTAAAACTCTAACCACCGGCTACACCAACTTTATTATTTACCTGTTTCTGGCTTCGATTTAAAACTTACTCTATCAAATAAACTCAACAAACTTGATATCAAGCCCTTAGAAGTAAAATATTATACAACTCGCACGAAAAGATTTTTTTCATTTATTCAAAAGAAAAATTATTTATTTATCAATTTATTTTTTATGTTACAGAGCAACGATTAATACATTTTTAGTAATCGATTTACTTGGTTGCTGCTGTGTCTACATCGTATTTGTCGCAGAAAACTTGGAACAAGTCATTGAAAATTACACCAAAAAAGACTTGGACGTAACAGTTTATATGGCGTTTTTACTACCCATACTATTGGCTTTTTCTCTCATAAGAAATCTTAAATGGCTTTCACCATTTTCCATGGTTGCAAACATGCTAATCGCATCTGGTATGGGAATCACTTTCTATTATGTCTTCCGTGATACATCTGAATTCAAACCAGTACCGGGATTTTCGAGCTTTTCTCAGCTACCAATGTTCTTCGGCACAGCCATCTTCGCTCTTGAAGGAATCGGTGTTGTAAGTATTCATTTATTTTTTTAATTTAAATAAAAATAGCAATTATTTGCGGGTCTGTCTATTTTTGGCCTTCATTGAAAAATTAATATGATTAAATTTATTCTTAAAGTTTGTTAGAAGAAAATGAAATTTTCAAAGTCAATTTTTTTTATAAAGAAAAAATTTTTTACAATCATAAGAATTAAAGAATTTTTTTTATCGAACAGTTTTTGTTTTTTTAATAATTATACTTTTCAAAAAAAACAAAAAAATGAACTTCTTTAAAATATTGTGTAACTTGAATTTATTTCAAGAAGTTATTATTTTTTTTTTAATCTATCATATCTATTTGTAACCAAAAATAGATGCAATTGCAATTTTAAATATCTGCCAAAAAAAAAATTTATAGGTGGGTATTTAAAATAGTTAAAAAAAAATTTTTTTTCTTATAATCGTATTTCGAAAAAAAATATGTTTTTCAAATTTCAAAAATCAGCGAGTATTTAAAATCATAACTGAAAAAACCGGAATTGTTTTTTTTTTCTTTTAAATAATCAATTAAAACTATTGAATGTTATTTTGAGTCTAAACATTGATTATTTTCACCCAGGTTATGCCTTTGGAAAACAACATGAAGACACCAACTCACTTTATTGGATGCCCTGGAGTTCTCAACATAGGAATGTTTTTCGTAGTATCTTTGTACAGTACTGTTGGATTTTTCGGTTATCTTCGGTTCGGCGATGAAACCAAAGGATCAATAACTTTGAATCTTCCAACAGAAGAACCATTAGCTCAAGCCGTAAAAGTAATGATTGCTGTCGCTATTTTCCTCACGTATGGATTACAATTCTATGTACCAATGGAGATAATTTGGAAAAACTTAAAACATCACTTTGGAGCCCGAAAATTGTACGCTGAATATTTAGTGAGAATTGGACTGGTTATTTTCACTGTTGGTATAGCAATCGCAGTACCAAAGCTAGGACCATTCATTTCACTGGTTGGTGCGATATGTCTGTCAACATTGGGTCTTATGTTCCCGTCAGTAATTGAATTAGTAACAGTGTGGGAAACTGAAAATGGTCTTGGACCCTATTACTGGAGACTGTGGAAAAACATTTTGATAATATGTTTTGGTATTCTCGGTTTCGTAACTGGTTCATACGTAAGCTTGCAAGAAATAATGTCATCCGATGCTAAATGAGACAGCGGCGTGACGGCGGGTCTTAACAATAGCGATGAAATTCGCGTACAACGACACTCATTGTCAATGAGTGATGATAATAATAATAATAATAATCACAATAATAATTATTGGCCGCTCTTCGTTGTACAAACACAATATACAATTGAGTCTATAGATTTGTATCTGCCTATATCCGGCTCTCTTATCATCCTAAGATGTCTATAAATTATCCATCATAGTTAAAACTGAAACGGCAATAAATATTTGTCATGGTTGCTTCGTTTAGATACTCAATACAATTGAATAGACATTTCAATTGTCTATTTTTAAATTGAGTATAAATACATTTGAGAGCCGGTCTCTCGCGGACTGGAAACAACACGTCCAAGACTTGCTCGCGGTGTAGGACTCATCACTTTTCTCTCTACTTTATTCTTCCAACAATGAGAGAAAAGTTCCCAACATCTTTAATATTATTTTTTTTTCTATTTTTATTTATTTATTTTTGTAGCGATTCAAACAGAATTTACCAGTATTCCGAGATGTCTATTGAATTCTCGTTTATAATTTTTTAATATTGAAACAAAACGTATCTTTTATTTAATATCGGATTGATGACTTCTTGCCGCGATCCAGTTTATTTTTGACTGCTGGCTGTAGAAATTAATACTATATACGCTTTATTAATCATCTCAATAGTTTATTAATAACATCAATCAATAATTCGGCTCTTATTTAAAGTAACCATTTTTTAAATATTAGTTTTCAGTTTTTTTGTGTTCTTTTAAAAATATTTTAAACTATCTTAAATATAAATAATTTAAAATTGAGCCATTATTGACCATAAGTATCAGTATTTTTTTAATAAAGATAGTTAAATTAGTATAAAAAAAAAAAGAGTAAAATAAATGAAAAAAAAAATAGTTATTTAGTAATAGTTTTGACGGCAGTATGTTGAATTAAAATAATATTTGAAGCAGTACAATGAATGAATGATTACATTCTAGTAAAGATAAAAATATGCATTGTTCAAATTAATTAAGGAATTTCAATTATAAAATAATAAAACTTTATAAAATCTACAATGACAAACGATATTAATAAAAGATACGAGTGAATGAAAATATAAATTAATAAATGCATGCGTATACGAGTTATGAGAAAGTGACGTGCGCTCAATTATTTAATGCAATCAATATGCACATTTTTTTAAAAAATATTATTTTCAAGTAAATATCGCTAATATTCTTCATTTATTTATGTATAAATTTGATTTTTGTTAAAAAAATTGCAGAATCTCGGTGGCATTAACGCGCTAAAATAATTATTAAAATTTTTACATCAGAATACATAAAACACCAAGCATTTTTTATATAATAGACAGTTTTTTTTTTTTTTTTTAATTAATTTTATACCAAAATAATGAATTTATACGAAATTATGATGATTTATTTACAGCATTATACACACAATAAATAACGAAGGAATTATTAAAAAATTTTTTTAATAATTTCAATTAAGTAATTTGAAAATTGTAACACGAAAATTAATTATGTATAGCTGTGCGTATGGATCTAATTTTTGTGCATATTGTTACTTTATATTATAATGTATAATATGTTATTCTATTTAATACATGAGTGAAAAATTTTGAAAATTTTTACATTCTTATTTTTTTTTAATACCTCATTTCATTAAATATAATGTTACGATTAAGATATAAGAATTATTGTGATTATATTCACTCAATACACAATTGTAAATGATATATAAGATACTGTAGTTTTAATTTAATTCATTATATTTTTATAATGATATGCAACAAAAAATAAATTGATATTCAAAAAAAAAACTTTTGCTTGATTTTTTTTAAATATAAATTTATCTTCATGTTAGTTAAAAATAATCGTTAACATAAATATATAAACTTACAACTAGTAACTACGTCCATGAAAAATTTCTAAACGCATGTATGACAATTTTTGAATTAATTATTTTATAATTAAGTTTCTATATTTACTATAAAAAATCGGCACTATAATATGAAAATTCTAAAGCAATTAGTTTAAAATCAAAACATTAAAAGCTTTTCAAAATAAAATATTTGAATTTATTATATTAACAATTTTCTGATTGATATTTAAGGCAAATTATAATTATAAATTTTTAGCAATGAAAATACATAAAAAATTGTCAATGTTAATTTTCATTTAATCAATTTGAATATTTGGAGTTTGTAGATCATGAGTTATTAAATTAGTTTAAACTCGGGCCTGTAGAAGGAATAAAAAAAAAATTAATCATGAATGATTCATGAAATGTGCAAAAAAACTTACATGTGACAAATAAACATTAAGTTTTAGACTCTTATTCATTCCTTGAGTATCAATATAAGTAAGTATCATACTTCAAAACTGATTCATCTAATCTTTTGCCGTAGAGTAATTTTTTTTCATCATCGGATAATTCACTGAATTGCTTAGCTTCTCCCATTTTTTTTAATTTCCCTCCAACAGTTCCACCTTTAAGAACCTAAAAACCAAATATATTATTTTTTGCCTATTCTTATAAACTTCTCAATTTCAAAAATTTGATTATCTTATTCGTATTAAAATCTTTAACTTGATAAATATTAAATTTTGAAAAATTAAAGTAGAATTTTTTAAGGGGGGCATACATATAAAAAAAAATCGATTTTTTTTTGTTCATAAATCATTAAAATATCATCTCAAAAATATGCCTGCAAATTTTCAAAATAAAATTATCATTATTTATATATTAAAAACTCATTTAAGTGTTTCAAAACTTTAAACGCGTTTTTCTCGAGAAGACTTTTTTGAAATTTGCGGGCGGAATAACTTAAAAAGTTTTTGACTGATTCCAATGAAATTTTTTACACGTCTACTTTATAGTAATATAGCTTTTAGTTAAACTTCTAACATTCCAAAAAAATTTTCAAAAATGAACCCTTTTTACCAAAAAACCATAGGGAAAAAAGCATAAAAAATTGAACTTTTTTTTCCGAGGTGTACCAATTTACGATTTTTTGATTTTTTTTATTGGTTTAACTAGAAAATGTATGTTTTATGAACACGTATAAACTAATTTTTTTAATTTCCGATCACCGTACGAGAAGTGAGAACGCCCGCAAATTGTTGTTTTTTTCCGAGAGGGTCTCGGCGGATTCATTTTTACGGCGGCCATTTTGAAAAAAAAAAGATTTTTTTCTGTTCTTCAATATATAATAAATAGCCCTACAAAATTTCAAAATGATTCATCCATTCTTTCTCAGTTAAAAAAATCCTCAGCAAACAGTAAAAATTAAGGCGTTTGATGTATCGCCCCCTTTAATACATTGTAGCAACTAATAAAACAAATCATTTTGTTTTTATAAAGATATATCTTTTGGACAAAAAATTTAACAATCATCCATAGAGAAGTTGAAGAAAAAATTATTACAGTATAATAATTTTTTTTCTTAACACAATTACTACACACTTTCATAGTCGTGGATGAACCAATTTTTTTAATGTCCAGTGGAATATTGTAATCTTCATAGTATGTAGCTGCTGGAATATTCGATAAAATTGTTTTCCATGGCTTGAAGGTTCCAAAAGTGGAGATATATTGTCCGCCTAAAGTCCACAATCTAACTGTACGATCCACACTTCCACTAAAGAATATTTTGAATAAATTTTTTACAATTATATGCTATAAATAAATGAAGCTAGCACATAAATACCTAATAATGAGCCTCGCATTGGGTATAAATTGAATAGAATTTATAGACATCGTATGTCCTCGAAAAGAAGATAAGAGCATGGGAAGTTTTTGATTACGAACTGCTCTTTTTGCTCGACCTAAGATATTATCTTTCCATAGAAAACAAAACTCTAACTTTAATTTAGCGATATTGACTTTGCAAGAGGATTTATTTAAATAATTTGTCAATAACCATACTTTAATATATCCCAGACAATGTCCTGTAGAATATAAATTTTTTTAAGTAATAATTCGCCAACTATTTAAATTATGTGTACACTTCACCTGTTATTAAAAAATTGTTCTCTGGATCAGTAGACAGACTCAGACAACAATCTTTATCATTATGAATCGCTGAAAAAGTTCCGAGTAATCCACCAGCCGGATGATGACTCCATCCTTGAATCTGTCCAGAATTCATAGATACTAACAAACTTCCAACATTAGGTATCATTGGCCTTGACGTAAGAAATAAAACAGCAAGCGCTGTTGCTTTCTTAAATTGTTTTTTTATATTAAAATTGTCTGTTTTTATATCCAGCAATTCATATTGATTACTTTTATGATCTATAAAGCTAATTGAATGGTTAATTTTACTATTTTATTGTTATTTTTTTTGAGTATAAAAATCGTGTTACAGATGCCATAAGGGCGTACCAAAAATTTTCTTTTGGGAATCGACGTAGTTATGCCTAAAACGGGCAGAAATGCAAAAAAAAATTTTGGTACGCCCTTATGGCACCTAGGGTACCTACCGGGAGCCATAAGGGCGTACCAAAAAATTTTATTTTCGGGAAACAATCTATTTTTACTTTAAATGCATAGAAATGATGAAAAATTTTTTTTTTTTAATTTAAAATTAAATTTGATTACTTTATTTGTGATTGAGAGTGATCATTTTGAATAAAAGTAGGTTTTTTAATTTCTAAAACGAGTTTTAACAAATTATTGTCTCGAATAATTCTTTATTAACTTCAAAATTAGAGAAATTATTCATTAAAACTAATTCTTAAAATTAAAAAAATTATTTTTCATCGTAATGATCATTTGAGATGACAAAAAAAGAAATTATCACAAATTTCAAATTCCAAAAAATTTTGATCAAAGTTAATTTCAAATTTAAAAAAAAAATTTTTTTCATAATTTTTCGCATCAGTAACGCGATATTATTTCATACATTTTATAATTTTTAAAATCGATATAAGACGGCACATACCCTTGAAATTAAACAATAATCGATTTTTCTTTTAAGTAGATTTTGTTTTTTGAAGCTTGGGATCTTTTTCAAAAATAATTTTAAGAAAGTTTGGCTATTTCATTGCGAAGAAACTATCTTTTCAAATGATTTTTTATTTTCGAAAAAAAAATTTTTTTTTTTTTAATTATTTTAGAAGGTGTACCCCATTTTGCCCCCAAAAAAGTAAAAACATTTTTTTGGCGGTAACTGAAAATTTTTGTTATTTATTACGGAAACTACTAAGAAAAAGATTCAGTGTATTTTAGTCTGAATAATTAATAATTACTATTTCATAGGTATTTGTCGTCTATAACTAATGAATAGCAAATTTAATAGTACTTTAATATAAAATATTAACCTTGTAATTGGATTAATAATTTGATGCATTTTATACGGCTGACCAGACTCTAAGTACCACAAAACAAGTTCACCATTTGCAGAAACAGTAACAAGAGTTTTAGGAACTTTCATAACAACACAAGTAATACCATCAGTATGTTGTTGTTTCCAAATTTTTCGATAAATTCCTGTTTCAGTGTCGGCAAACTCTGTTATGTATTTGACATTTTGACCAGTGCAAAGAATTCGATTTTTAAGCCAAATTATCGCTGTAATTTTACTAAAAAATATTAAAATTAAGAAATTAATTCAAAGATGGGAGGGGGCAAAATGAGTTAAAAACTCCAGAAATTTAGTTAAATAATTTTTTCTTCTAAAAAAACTTCTTAAACATTTAAAAATAGAATTAAAAAGAAAATTACAGGTACTTCTCCTATAAATTATAAAAATGGTTCCTAATATAATAGTATGGTAACTATTCCCACCATATTATGATAATGTATTCCATAATGGTATGAAGAAATTTATTCTATAAGATGTAAAACAAAATCTTAATTAATAATGCTAGACAAATTTTTTTTTTTTAATGAATTGTTATTTAAAGTCCGTTTTTCACTGCTGTGGTCATATCGCCGACTATAACTGTTGGAAGTGGTACGTTGGGGTTTTTTTAGGTTGTGAAAAACTTAATCTACGCGGCAAGAGTCGAATATCAACCAAGATGGTTTATTCTATAAGACCAGCTTGGGATTCGAACCCACGCTTAGCCGATAAGCCAGTCCGAGTGCTCTATAGGCCATGCGCCTTAGACCACTCGGCTAATCTCACCGGTTAAAAAAAAAAATTATTGCTAGTTGAAAAATTTTCTTTGTTATGGAGTTATGGGGAAGTATTTGAGAATAAAAAATCAAAATAGTTACGTTTAAATGGCTATGTTTTATTATTTACAAAAGAAAAATTTTTATCAAGAAAATGTTTATAAATCAACAATATTTTTTTCATACATTCGTACAATTATTGACTCAATAATTTTAAGCCTACGTTGCTCAAATAATTAAAAATATTTCTTACAACTAAATAGGGTAAATGCATATAAAAAATCTCATAAGTTTTCTGCATTTTTCACCAGCTCTTTTCTTTCAACTGCTTTTAGCAATTTTTGAACCATAATACTACCATATAAAGGAAATTCAGTCAATATTTTTGCTTCGTCAATATAATAATCTAAATTTGTTAATCCTACAGCTAATCTATGTAAATTTTTCTCTAGCACACTATAATAATTAAAATTAGTTTTGCTAATTCTCTTGGTTTTTTATTCGCTAATTTCTTTTTTGCACTTTTCACGGAATGGTTTAAAGATGTCACCATCCACAGCTCTTAAATTTTTTTTGTTAAAAAATATGTCGGCTGCGAATAACTTGATGATGTGATCTTCAATTACTTTGATAATTTCCAAAGATTGATCCTTTGTCCGATTACGAAGTGTGTGGTTAATACTTATTTCCATGGCGACATCAAGCAAACTTGAATTATTATGGTTAACAACATTAATGTTTGTCCCACAGTCCAGTAAATAACTGGTATCAGTAAAATAAGCGGAGCCCCCCCCCCCTACCTCAAAAATACTTATTTCAAATTATATTAATTTTTGATAAGTTCGATTATATTCATCGCTGGATTTCGCGACGACCAAATTGTTTATGATATTTTGGGTTTCAGCTTGAATGCAGTCAGTACTCTCTTCGTCACTGTCACTCATCGCTGACGTTTCAGATGAGCTCATCTTAGTTTTTTTAATTGTTTTATAAATATTTAACCTTTTAAATTATTAACCAAACCACGTAAATTATATCACAATTGATGTGTTTTTATTGCCGAGATATTGCACTAATGGCGTCGTGACAGCTGTTCTGAAGCTTGATGCGCGTGAGTACTGACGCGCATAGCTTTGCACATGCGCTCTAATGGGTAAACCGAGGATAGAAAGTATCACTTCTATCTCAGATAGAATGGATAGAATCCGAATTTTCGGCCCAGGCAGGATATAGTATATTACACCCCTTGAGAAGGAAAATAAGAAAAGCCTCAGATCACATGTAATTGTTGGCCGAGGCGAAGCCGAGGTCGACAAACGTGTGATCTGAGGTTTTCTTTTTTACTTCCTAAGGGCTGTATACTATTTTTTTGTCCGACGAAGGCGGAAAGCGGCAACTTTGTTTAGCGCAGTGGGACGAAAGTTGCCACTTTCCGCCCGGAGGGCAAAAAATAAAAATATCGCTCTCAAAGCAATACTGTATTTCTGTAATCGTTATCCCAACTCAACCATCTATCAGATTCCTATTGCAGCCATCTACGAGATCGCTCTGGTAGTAAAACGTTAAATGGCTAAAATAGCTATAGGGGATTGCTTTAAGGGCTATAGAATTTGTCGTCATATCGGGACTTGAGCGTAGTCTGACGTGTTGTCATATTTTATAATTTATAAAATTAAACTATTTACTTGCTTCATATATGACTACTATGTTTCGTGGCGTTTAATTTTATAAATTTATTTTTTTAACACTAAGAATCCATGACAATTTTATTTTATTGTCGTTCGGCTTTTTGAAAGAAGCCTGGAGAAATTTCCTTAATCAGTTTGGGCCTAACTATATTTGCCTGTTACCTAGGGGATTAGACGCAAATAAATAGGTAAATAGGATTTAAGTTAAGAAATATTCAAGCAATGAATGCGAACAATAGCTAAGAGGGATTTAAGTCAGACAAGAAATTTCCAGAATGGCTAAATAACATAATTAAAATATTAAAATATTAATAAAATGTTTTGTAATTTTGTAAAACTGCAAAGTTTAAAACCAAATAAAATTTAACAATTGCTATAAATAAAGCTTTAACCTAAGGAAATACATAAAAGTATCCTAAATTTTAAATAAGAAATATTCATATGTTTAAATAAAGAAATTAATACATATGCATGTCTTTGTCTGCACGTGGATGCGCTTCCGTGAAAAAGTATAAATTACAAATAATCGAATAACCTTTAAGCCATAGTCATTTAATAAATATTCTATTTTCTTTAAAATGCGCTATTTGTTCTATTTATGTTGAAGAATATTAAAAAAAAAGATTTACTACATTTGAGTCCCTGAAAACTAAGCACTTCTTTAAGTACTTCGTTTTGGTCCCCTCCCACCCCTGATGGATAAAAATGGCTACTATTCTGGTTCAAAATTCCGAGTAAGAATCGTATTAACCTGACTGATAAAAGTTCTTAAACTTTTATGTCATAAAAAAACTTTTATTGCCATAAAAAAAAGGCAATCAATATTTTTACGATACATTTTTTATAAAAGTTATTTATTAACATTACAAGAATACAGAAAAAAAAATAAAAAAAGTTGAAAATTATAAAAATTAGCAGCTGATGAAGTAGAGGGAATCTCAAAAAATTAGCACGTGACCATGCTCACGATTCCAACTCTCATAGCAATCTGAAATAAAAAAGATTATTAGTCTAGAGTAATGTCGCTATGGCATAAAAAGATGAAAAAAAAAAAAACTACTTTTTTTTACTTTTTGGAATTTTTTAAAAATAGTAAAAATTAAAATTTGGAGATAACCGTAATTCATGCCATATTGACATTACTCTAAATTGATAATCTTTTTTATTTTTTTATTTAAGATTGCTAGAAGGGTTGATATCGTGGGCATGGTCACGTGCCAATTTTTTGAGATTCCCTCTACTTCATCAGCTGCTAATTTTTATAATTTTCAACTTTTTTTATTTTTTTCTGTATTCTTTTAATGTTAATAAATAACTTATAAAAGAATAGAAAGTAAAAATATTGATTGCCTTTTTTACGGCACTTCAAAAAATTACCTAAAATTCATGCTTCTAGACTAGGATTCTCCCTTAATAGAAATTATTTATCAGAGCCTTGATAACAATTATTTTATAACTGAAAAATTACCATTTTTGATTAATCATCATAGTTTTTAAACAAGTACCGGAACTATAGCTCCAAACTTTTACAGAACCATCTTTTGCACCAGTAGCTAATAATTGATTACAAGGATCGAAAGTTGCCGCACTGATTGGAATCGCTCTGAGTTTTCCTAGGTACATTTCAGTATGAGCATCTCTAATTACGTATATACAACGTCCTCGCCAAGGATCCCACATGATTATATAAGAATCTGACCCAGTAGTAATTACCTAATTAATTTGAAATAATCATAATTAGAAATTGTAAATGAAAAATTTATTTATATGTGTTCGTTCTGAGTTTAACGCATGTATTCTTATTTTGCACGCCTCATAAGCTAATCGTTGAGATACTGCTCTACTCTCGACTTGTGAAAAAAAGCAGTTTTCTCAAAACTGAAATTGATTTTTTTTTTACTTATATCGCACTTACAAGATAATATGAGTGCACCTATATCAAATCAATTGATCTGTCAGACACATAAATATATTTCAATACCAATTATTTTGTTTAACATAGTAAATAATAACATTAAAAATAATCTTTGCTGGACGTTCGTGTGTCTATGTTTATGGATTCGTGTATGTGGTAGGGAAATTGTTCAAAAAAAATTATCGTACTGGAATAATTTTTTTTTTATCATCTAAAGTAACATACTACAGACTTTCTCAATCAATATGAGCCTTCAATTGACTATTTGATTAATTAACTGTCGTTTAATTATTATTTTAAAAAAACTAAGATACGTCTGTGTACTTTCATAGTATTTTTTTTCTCATTATAGAATTATGACTACACTAAACCATAGCAGAGTTTTCTGTTTTTTATTATTTTGTTTGTATTTTATTTTAATCAATGTTATTGTGAAAAATGAGATTATGAGGCGTGCACTTTTGGATTTTCCAAACTTTTTTTTCCTCAACTTATTCGTTCACATGATTTCGTCTTTTTGAAGCGTCTTTTAGAAAATTATATGCACAGAAAGAAAAATTTCTTGGAGAACAAAATTCTTGGCTCAAAAAAATTTCTGGGTGCCTGAAGGAAGACTGAAGTTATGTTGGCCGAAGTAAAAATTTTTCTTGAAATTCTATTCATGGTGGAGTAATTTTTTCTTAATTCAAATTATCATAAATACTTGATACAATAAATTTTTATATTTGATCAAGACTTTAAAATACTTTAGGGAAGCAGCGCCACCTACTTCAGCTAAGAAAAAAATTTTTCTCATCCGGAGATAATTTTTCTCTTGAATATTTGATACCCATTTTATATTATTTAAGCATACAATTATACATATTGAATGAAAAAAAATTATTCAATATTATTTGATCTTCCCATTTGACATGGTAGTCAATGAAAATATTAATGAAAATTTACTATCAAGATATTTAATTTTTTGGAGCAAAAGAAAAATTTTCTAAAGACAAGAAAATTTACTTTTATTAAAAACTAAATTTTTGGAGCAAAAAGCTGAATTTTCTCAAAACAAGATTTTCTTATTTAAAAAAAATTTTTCTTGGATCAAGATACGTATTTCTTAAAGCAAGAGAATTAATTTTGTTGAAATAAGTGAAACTTCTTGTGTAAAAAAAAAATTTTTTTTTGCTCAAGAAAATAATTAGGAAGAAAAATATTTTCTTGACTCAAGTGAAACTTTTTTTCTGTGTGTAATTAATCAAGGGCGAAGTTTTTAAAATTTTCACCATTGACGCTAGTCCTGTTGTCCTCAAAGCGAATATTAAATATACAAACTAATTGATTAACAATAAAGCAAATACAAACCACTTCGAATAATGGATTATAAATAACACAAGTAACTTTTTTTGCATGACTTTCACCATCAGATTTATCTTTATCGATTTTTTTTTCACAAACTACCACAGCGATCATCATACTCGCTATAATTAATTGATGTGTAACAGGATTATAAACAGACGACAATGATGTATATTCACTAAGTTCACTGGGTAATTGGTTGTATGTCTAATTAAAAGTAATTTTTTTTTAAAACAGTAATGAAATAGAATGTAAAAAAAATATTCTTACTTGAATACAAATTTGAGTTTCAATATCCCAAATTTTAATACATTTGTCTTTTGACAATGTGTAAGCTTTGTCTGCGCTATTGTGTATTATAATCGCGCATATAGGTGATTGGTGTCCTTGAAATATAGCACTGGCTCTATCTGCTACAAAAGGATTCCAAGCGCGTATTAAACTGTCCGGACCACCAGTTAATAATAGTTCCTTTCCTGTAAATAAAGTTATTTATAGGTTTATGTATTGTATACACTTATACATATAATTATTTAGAATGTGGTTCTCCAACCTTCATGAAAAGCGAAACATGATATTCCTAGAGGAACATTGAAATTATACTTCATTTTACTTCCCGTGATGTCGCAGAAAAATAGAGAAGTTTTAAAACATTTCGAGCATGAAATAAAAGCTTGATAACTTTTGTAATAATTTACTTGAGATACCCAATTACTATGAATATAATTGAATGCTGTGATTTTTAAGCCATTTATAGTTTTCTAAAAATTATAAGTTTATTTATTGATAGAATATATCGCGTTACAGATGCCATAAGGGCGTATAACAAAAATTCTATTTTTTCTAAGTCCAAACAAAATTTTTAGTTTGAAGAAAAAAATTTTTTTTACCTTTTTGCACGTTTCATACAAAAATGCGTTGGTTCCCAAAAAAAAAAAATTTTTTTTTGGGAACCGACGTATTTTTTCATGAACTGTGAAGAAATGCAAAAAAAAATTTTTTTTGGACTTAGAAAAAAAAACAGAATTTTTATTATACGCCCTTATGGCATCCGAGGAGCCATAAGGGCATTTAAACTTTTTTTTTTAGCATTTCTGCACGTTTCGGATGAAACTACGTCGATTACCGAAAAAAAATTTTTATACGCCCTTATGGCTTTTCACCAGGACCTTTTTGCCGGTATACACCTTTATGGCATCTGAACACGATATAATTTTTTGATTAAATTTTTAATAAGATCCAAGTAGAGATGTATGATTTTTACCAATTTTTTTTATTAGATGAATTAAAAAAAAATTGAGAAATTGTAAATTTCATCTCGATTTTTTGAAAGAAGAAAATGCTGAATATAATGTTTGATTGAACCTTTTTTTAAAATATACCATAAATTTTACAGTTTCTCTTAAAAATTGTAAATTGTTAAAAAAGATATTCACGTGAGTTGATTGTTAGTTTAAAAAAAAAAAATAGATTTTTATACTCCAAATTTCTTTTTTTTTTTTTTATAATTTTATGACAGTAACTTTAAAAATATTACTATAAGGTTTTAAACTTAATTCAAAATTTTCTTACTTTCATTCAAATAACATTATTTCATATTGAAAATAAATAAAAACTATTTCTATAACTATGATATGAAATTTTTCAAAAAGTAAAAATTATTTTACACCGATCACTAGATTGAATGCAATTGAATCTAAAATCAACAATTTTTTAAAATAATAAAAATTTTTTAATAAAAACAATATACTTTAAGAGCACTCTCGTAATGAATCTCAAAAACGTCACAATCAGCCCGTTGTTTGAAAGGATTATTGTCCATTCGATTAAATCTTATTACATTAATAGAACCACTAGTGTCTCCCATTATTATGCAAGATTTATCTGATGAATTTTCACTGAAATAATAACTCATGCACACTACTGCAACTCGAAAATTGTGTATCTAAAATAAAGAAAGTGATTTATTAATTTATCTACTGACTCATTAATTTTTCTACTTACTCGCATTCTTAATTCAAATTTATTAATTGTTGTATCATAAAATCGAAGTTCTCGTTCTGATGAAGCTACACAAATCATTCTTACGTCAGGCATCGCAATCATGTCTATTATCATTGTACGGGATACTTTTAACGAAACTACATGCGAAGTTATAATAAAAAATATTAATATTTTTAATCTTTTATGCTTATTGATGCTAAGAATTACTATTAATAGCCTTGACTTGTCGTTGATGAACAAAATCCGGTGACCAATAATTAATAGTACCATCTTTGCTTGCAGTTAGATAGTTACACGAACTCATTCTTGAAGATTCGTTTTGAATCGAAATATCTGTGTATAAAATTATTTTACAAATAGCATAAGGATGTCGACTTTTTATTAATTTTGGTGGATCAACTATTGGTAATTCTAGAGGTTGCGACTTCAGAGCAGCTGTTCCCTTTAATCGAAATTCTAACAAGAGATGAGATAAAAATTCATCCCATATTATACTATCATCTCTTGAAGAATCGATTTTTTTAAATAACGCATCGAATTCTTTTCTAGAAATTGTGATGTTTAATATTTTTTTAAAAGCTGCTAATAGTTGACGCTCATACAATCTACCACCGTCAACTTCCTACAAAAAAAAAAATACATAATAAAACATTTAAAGAGGCACTGATACCGTAAGTGTCATCATTTTACCAAAAATTCATGATACAGTTTTAGCAAATTTTCTTCATTAAATTTGTCGTATATAGATTTTTTGCTAGAAAATTCTTCTAATTTTTTGTCTATACTAATATTATATGTAATCAGATATAAAAGATTAGTTCAGTAGGAAAATTTGGAAAAATATTAGTAAAAATAATTATACCTTGAATCTGATAATTTTATTATAAGAGAATCACTATTTTTTATTGTTTTTTCCATTTTTTAATAAATAAAAATTTTAAAAAAGCAATGAAAAAATAAACTTAAAAAATTATTCAATGGCCAGCTGTCAATGAATGAAATATTTTTTCGGATGTTGAAAGTTGCTGTATTCATAGGTTATCTAATATATTAGTGCGTAGCAATTGATTTCTCAGGATGATACTAAGTCTTGAACCATTTTTCGCAAAAACAAAAATATTAAAATTCTATAATAAGACACAAGAATTTCTTAAGTTTATTTTAATTGTTTCAAGGTTTGTTCTCTTAAATCGAGTTAATTTTATTATGAACATAGATTGATGAAAGATCTTTATTTAAAAGTTGATAATGTTGAGTATTTAATCATATGAAATGATTTTGTAGCGTTGAGGAGAAAGTAGCTTCATAATTTTGAACAGATTAATTTTTACGACTCGATATCTCCTAAATAGCTCGATTTACTAAATTTTCATTCGTCCTTTCATATAATGCCTTGATAATTTTTTCAACCAATACTTTCATATTTTAACATGGTCCTAATTTAGGGATATTTTTACGGTTTTTCAATATTCTTAAAAAAAATAAATTCGATTTTTTAAAAATAACTCTCATCAACACAATATTTAATCTCTAAACGTTTTGTATCAAGAATATAAATTCTTAATAGATTGTTGCCAAGTCAACAGTAATTCGCTTTATTTTCAAACAGTCATAAGTCATCATTCAATTTCTTTCTTGTATAAATTTATTAATTATTTTGAATAAATAACTGAAGCTCTTAAAACTTTTTAAATCCCCACATAATAATCCGCAAAAAAAGATCTCGAAGACTGCTGTATTCAATAAAAACAACAAAAAACTATGTGTGTTATAGACCAAAAACAGAATTGCGGATTTAGTTAATTATCATTGTACTGAGTTAGATTACTTTGGTGGTTCACTCTCCTTTACATCTAATGTAAAAAACTTGTTACTACTTCATTAGGCTGTATTAGTCAGTGCAATAATTTCTTATCTCTATATTTTTTGTAAGTTCATGCATAAAAAATGATGCTATCTAATTATTTAATAATTTAATCTTGAAATAAAAACCTTATATGTATATAGCCGATCGGCGTTTATTCTATTTGCAATAAATAAAGAAATAATACTTTCTAACATTAGCTATTCGTTTAGTTAATTAGTTAACGGATATGTAGTGAATCATTTTATAATGATTTCGTAATAATTTATTATTATAATTATTTCAGTTGCTTAATGTTGTATTAAAACAACACAAAACGTGGTAAAAGTTTACAACAATTTAACGTGTTAAATTATTGTCCACATACTCGTTAACTGATTAATTAAATTGAATTATTGTATGTGATAATTAACTGGTTGTATTTATAGATATTGAAAACAAATATATAATTTTTTGGATTAACTATTTTTTTTATAATTATATATTAATCTAAATATGTAGAAACTGAATAAAATAAATTTTTTTAAATACTTAAGAAATGATTTTTTATTCGATAAATATAATTTTTATTTTCTAACTTAAATATACACTTATGGTGATTTCGATTGTCAAATAATTTAAATTTTATAAAATTAATTTCGTATCTAGTTAATCATGGTCTATTTCTGTATAAAAAGAACGAGAAATAACTTTTTTTTTTCTTTAATAAGCTCAACTACAATTTTCTAAAAGCTTTGAGGAAAACACTGATTAGAAAGTTTGAATTAAATGAACACATATAAAACCGTAGAATAATTTATTGCAAAAATCTAAATTATTAAATAAAAAAAATTATGTTGGTATTATCAAAATGAATAATAATAAATAACTTTTATTTTAATGTAAGTTAAAAAAACAAATACTTTTGAATTTAAAAATAATTTTAATCTCAGGATTATCTACTTAAACTATTTGCAAAGTTTGGGTTCCTTTGTAGCACGAGATCTGGTAATCACTGATGTATTGTTAGTCTCAATTTTAATTCTATTAGCAGCGATTAATGCTTCCAACTCGTCATTATCTAAATAACTTAAAATTTGATCAATACAACTACCGGGTAAGTTGTAAAACATTTTTCTAATCAAACCACCAGTATCTTGATCCAGAATATTTTTCCTTTCAAATCCTCTCTTCAGACTTTTAGCAATAAAATCACTGTATATAGGGAACTTTTTGTTGTATTGAATCGGCTTTGTGTCTTTAATTACACTTTTATTCAATAAGTATTGTGCCAACTGATGAGTAGATTTTTTAATAAGTTTATAGAACGTCATATTACTATTACCAATTTTACTCTCTTTCAACAGCATGGCTTCTTTTTCGCATTCCTCTTTAAATATAACGATATCAGATTTATTTTTTGTTTCCGATTGACCAAATGTTTCCAAATATTTTTCGATTCCTTGTAAATTTTCCTTGCAAATAAACACACCGATATTGTGTAATTTCAACATGTATTTAATAAGAATCTTAGCATTTTCATGGTAGTGAAAAGGAAATTCAGTAGTAGGTATAGTATCTACAATATAATCTAGCACCGTTTTCCATTTATAAGTCAAGACGTTGATATTAACATTATCCTCCAATATCTCATCAATCGAAATATTACATCTTCGTGCTAAAAGATGCAAAAAAGTTTCACCACATTTATTTCTATCAGAAATATTAGCGCCAGATTTAATAAAAAATTTAACGATTTCCAATCTATTGAAGGAAGCGGCAACCAATAGAGGCGTTAGTCCGGCTTTATTGATAGAATTAATGTTTGCTTTATATTCTAACAGCTTTTTAATTACTGATGAAAGAAAACACTTTTTAGCAGCACAGTGAAGCGGTGTCATTAGTTCATAGTCTGTAGCATCTACGTCTGCTTTGTACTTCATTAACGTTTCTATACATTGTATCTCAATATTACCTTCAATGCATGGATTTTCACATGGTACCACCAAATGAAGAGGAGTTTCACCTACCAAATTTTTTGCATTGACTTGAGCATTATGTTCTAATAGACATTCTATAACTTTTATTCTCTTAGAGGCGGCAGCCGTGTGTAATAGAGTACAACCAGCAGCATCCACGGCATTAACATTTGCTCCACGATTCAACAGCATTTCAATAATTATCGGCGATTCATTTTTAGCTGCGTAATGAAGACTAGATACTTTATTGAAACTATCTTTAATATTCCAAGTATGCTGCAAAAGTACTTCAACTACATCTGGATTTTCTTTCGAAATAGCATAATCGAGAGGTTGGATATGATCTGCCATTTTACCTGTACAAGCTCCAGCACTTATCAATAAATTAGCTATGGGCTTGAGACTCAAAGATTCATGTGATGAAGCATGATTTGCAAGATACTGTAATGCTGATATGTATTTTAAATTGTGAGAAAAAATCATGGTTCTTTTTTTTATCAAAAAATTGACATTGATACCTTTTTTAACGAAAATTTTCATTATTTCAATCCATCTGTTGAAAATATTGATGTGATGTTGAAGTACACCTTCACCGTTTCTAGCTGCTTCCTTGATAATAAAATGAATATTATCAATAACATTAAATAATAAAGGTGAATCGTTGCCTAGGCGATCTTTATAGTCACTATCTTCAACTTTATCAATTACTGCTTCGACAGTCTCTATATGGTTATGCTTGCAAGCGTTACTCAATACACTCCAATTATCATCAAGATCAAGACCAACTTTTAAAAGTTGGTTTACAATAAAATAGTGTTTTTCTTTTAGGGCAGCACAAATAAATTTAGAATTTTTAGCATTTTTTAAATCAATCGGGAATTTAGCTTTCAGTAAAAGTTCAACAATTTTACGACTATCATTATCCTCATTCATCACCGCAACTGTTAATAATTTTTCGTCACCCGGATTTTGAATAATTTTTTTATTTATTCTATTTTTAACTATTTTTTCAACTGTATTTACATAGCGATGTTCAACGGCTACGTGTAGTATTGACGCTGAGTCGTCATCAAATTGTTTAAGATTAAGTTTACCACCGTTGCTTAATAATAAATTAAACAAATACTCATTACCATTAGAGGCAGCTACGAGAACTGGTGACATGCTACTTCGACAATCAATATTCATAAAAACATCTCTTTTTAATAAAATTTCAGCAATGTCTTGACGGTCTAACTCAACAGCGAGATAAAGAGGAGTTTTGCCTTTTGAATTTAGATATCTAGTATTGGCACCATGTTTCAAAAGCCACTTTACGGTGTTTAAATCATTATTTTTTATGGCAAGGTGTAGAGGCGTATTACAAGTTTTTCTTGCTATTGTTCTGTTGATTTCGGCGCCATATTTTAATAAAAGTTGTGTTATATTGGCATGTTGCTTTTCTAAAGAAAGGCGAAGTAAATAATATCCTAAGTTTGATTTAAGAGAACACGAACCATTTTTGAGATCTAGTTGACGCAATACTTTGAGTGATTCTCGGACTGTTATTTCTTCACCCTCATCGACACTTCTTTCTAAAGTTGATAAAATTACTTTTCTATTTTCTTCCATAACTACCACCTTAATACATATACTGATGAGAAACCAGATATTCTAAAACAAGTAAAGAAATTTTATGTTTCAAATTTAGAAGTTAGTTTTTACATGCATGAAAGTTAAAATAAATCCACGCCAGATGAAGACTTTATATTCACTCACGTGGTCTTATAAATACTTGCATGGAATTAAAATTAATCCTATGTAATTATTGAAATTGACTAATGATTACTCACTTGAATATTTACGATTAAATATAAATAATGTCTGCAGCAAACTGGTTAATAATTATTTAATTACTTTTGACCACCTGCTTGGCACTAAAATGGTTATTAATTTAACCTTTAGAAGATAAAAATTCAGTCCACACAATTAACAAAGTGGTGAGAACGCAAGCATGAAAAATAATTACAAATACATCAAGAGACATCTAGTGGGTTACATGTATAATAGAGAAAAATTAATCACACGATATTCGATCAATCGATAGATATGAAATTGATGATTGATTTTTTTTTAATTTACAATTTGATGGCTGCCCGTATTTAATAAATGTATTTTCAGAAATTTTATTTTTTTAATAATGTCTTAAATAAATTTTGAAATCAAATAAAATAAAGTTTCCGAAAAATCATATACGGATTAACTATTGGGGAAGTTTTAAATTAAAATTCAAAATTTAAAACATTAAAGTTAGCAGTCATTTGATCATTTTTTAATTTTTTTTAACGAAAAAATTTCTTCCAAAAAATTATTTTCAATGAATTGCATTATTTATTATAACACTGAAGTTGACAGACAGTAAAATTTTTTTTAGAATTTTTTAGCGATGAAATTATTATAAAAAAAATTTTACATGTGAAAATTAATAAAAATTACAAGTGAAAATTTTTAGAAGCATTTGTTTGTTATAATTGATTTGTTACAAAAGTTTTAAAATTTACAGCTGATGACTAACTTCAGAATTGTTTTTTATTTTTTTAAATATTTTCATGTCAATTTTTTTTTTCTATTTTTTTTTGCTCCAATTTTTTTACTAAAAAAATTATTAAAATGATCAAATATCTGCTAAATTAATTTTCATAAATTTTCTCAAAAAGTATAATTGGAAAAATACAATTTCTTTAAATACATTCACTACTTGAAGACCACCAGGTTGAATAAAGGATAATACTAAAGTTAGCCGATGTTTTTAATTCTTAGATTTTTGCTTCATTTATTAAATTAAAACTAAAAAATGTTTTTTTTTTTAATTGCACTTTCAATTTGTCAAATTTTTTACAAATGAATTTTTATTTTTTGTAATATTTTTTTTAATATAAAGCATTCTCAAAATTTTTAGATGTCGTCTAACTTAATTTTCATAATAAAGGAGATGTGCAGAATAATAAAGGAGATGCGGTAATATAGTGAGAGCAGGTAAAAAAAGGCTTCAAAGACTGGCAGTGTATACTGTGTCAGAATGAAGATGAAACACTGGAGCTCATCTTCAGGTGCAGAATTTTAACACGGCAGCATTGAACGAGAAGATAGCTGAATACATAGAGAGGTGGAGAGACGGGAGAGTGGAGACAGACTTTGAATGGCTTCTAACGCAGACTCTACGAGGTGAACCTACAAAAGAAAATTGTGTAAATATGTAAAAAGGTTCGAGAATCTAATCAAGGAAGGAAGCGAGGTGAGGAAGGATGAGGAAGAGCGAGTGCAATAGTCAGCAGTCAAATGAAGCCTGGAGTGCAGTGATTTCCATTACTGCATCATAGAAAGTTCTAATGATGTTATAGCCGCAGCTAAAATTTATTAATTGGTTAAAGTTATTAGAGCAGTTTCAATTTAATACTAAAATTATAAAAATAAGTAGTTAAAATATCTATTGTCTTAAATGCAGTCTATTTTACTTAACATTACAAACAGCTTTAAAGCCTTATTAGTATGTTACGTTTTCGCAAATTTTAAATTTATATTAAATTTTATAAATTAATATTTCTAATTAATTAATGATTACTCGAGGTATTTCGTAACGGAAATACCTCGAGATAAGAGACTTCTCGCACGTCAACGCAGCCCAGTAGACTATAGTTT
Source organism: Cotesia vestalis (assembly GCA_000956155.1). Taxonomy (NCBI): domain Eukaryota; kingdom Metazoa; phylum Arthropoda; class Insecta; order Hymenoptera; family Braconidae; genus Cotesia; species Cotesia vestalis. Next base: position 186,889 of record JZSA01001950.1, on the reverse strand, counting down.
ATAAACAGTCTACGTTGTGAGATTTGGACTGCGTTGATGTTCTCATAGGGCAACCTGAGATGCAGCATTGCTAAAAATCATTATAAAAACCGATTGTAAAAATTATTCGTCATGCATTCCGTCTCCAGATTTATTGTGGAGCAGTCAGTCCGAGGACTTACCAAAGAAGAAATCTCTGCTGGTCCAAGGTTGAACCTGCCAAATTCTTATTAATGCTATTTAATTGTCAATCAATTAAAATGGAAATTTCTTAAGTTCTCTACTCAGGGTGCGAGCACTTATCAGCAGTTCGACCCTGGTGAAATCACCTGGAGCGCTAGCTAGCGTTCAGGCTCTTTGTCTATCACCTACCTGAGGGCAGGTAAATTTAAGGAATTACTAAAAACTTAAAAATTTTATTAATTTTAAAAAGTACTTCGCGGAGAAATCAGTAACCCGACCCACCAGGATTCTATTGATTGCCTAATGAGGTCAAAACCTGGATTTAGATTATTTAAAATTGACTACCCAAAATTTGGGAACGGAACAAGTAGTAAGAAGAAATGTAGAGGACAGTCTCCAATGTCATAAACATTGTAATAAATATAATAAATAATACATTTACTATATGACCTACCTTTAATAATGGAGATATTCTCTACATAAAAAAATTATGATCAAACAATTTTAAAACTACTGAAAATAATAGAAATTGATCAATTTTTACAGTTTTTTAACAAATAAATTATCATAAAAAATATTAAAACAAATTCCCCGTACAGAATTAAATTTTAGGAAGATATAAGGGCTATTTATTGTACAAATTTGTCTATTAAACGAAACCCGAAAATAATTAAATGTTTTCTGATTTCGGTATTATAGACTGGAGCGTGTTTCGAAGTATTTTACGCTTCTTATATTACTTTTAATTAAATTCAATGAAAAACTTATGAATATGATTAAGTATAGCTTCACATATATTGATTAAAAGTTGCATTAGCCATAATAAAATTTTCATAGATAATTTCTTTATCTATTTATGAATAGCCGTGAATAATTCCGATTCGTAGAAGTATTATCTGTTTTAAACTGAACTAAAAAAAATTTTCAAAATAAATAATGCAATTAAAAGTTTATAAACAATATGGATCATATTTTTTATAAACAAAATAAAAAACTTTTTATTTTAGATGTTTTTACACAATTTTGCAATAAAAATACATTTTAATTATTGTATATTATTTGATATTAAACAACAAAAAATTATTGTTGTGACGTTTTGCTTATTGAGCGCTATAAGTGTAATAAAAATAATCGATATTTTACTACATGGAGTAACAACACAGCAGGTATGGAACAGGTGTATTCATTGAGTCATTAGAAAACTAGTCAACATAAAAAAAACTAAAGCTTAACAATAAAAATGGAACTGTTTAATGCGATAAGCTTATTTAACCGTCGAAAATATGAAGAGTGTGCAACAATATGTACCAATTTATTGAGGAAAAAACCATTAGATCAGGTAAAATTTGTTTTACATCTAAACTTGTAGAAAATGTGTTGAATAGTTTTAATAAAATATTATATTAACTTTTAAAGGCTGTCTGGGTATTAAAAATGCGTGCCCTAACTTTACAATTATATGTGGACGATATTGAAGGCGAAGAAGAAGGCATTGCTGAAAGTTTATTAGATAATTACACCATAGCTTCAATGCCGAGACCCGGTACATCGTTAAAAAATCCAGGTACAGCAATGGTAGGTCAAGGAATTCGTCCTAAAACTCAATCAGGTAATTGAATTCTTTTCATTTATCATTTATCAATTTAATCCTTTACAAAGTATCAGTAAATTTTTATTTATCTACTCAGGAAGACCTGTTACTGGTACAATAAGACCCATGACACAATCTGCTACTGCTAAAACCGTCGAACAAGCTTTAAGAACACCTCGTACGGCAATGACTTCAAGACCTATAACTACGTCATCAGGGCGCGCGGTGAGACTTGGAACAGCTTCAATGTTATCAGAACCTGATGGACCTTTCATTCAAATTTCGAGATTAAATATCTCTAAGTATGCAAGTAAAAATGGAATTGCAAAACCTCTTTTTGAATATATTTTTTACCATGAGCATGATGCAAGAAATGTCAGTCTAATAAATTAATATAAATCAATTAAAATAAATGAGAAGCTGATTTTCAAAAGGGTACCTTTTCATATTTCAAAAGAACAGTTTTTTGATCTTTTAAATATTAAGTACTTCGAGAATTATAAAAATTTCTAAATGAAAATCAAATTGTAGCTTCATAACCGATAGAACTTTATAGCTAAATTAAAAAAGTTGAAAAAAAAAATGCTTATAATTGAATATAAACAGTTTTTTGTCTCAATTAATCAAAAATGAAAAGATACCCTTTTGAAACTCAACTCCTCAAATATAAAATTTGTAACTAAATAAAAAACATGCTGAAAAACTACAGGCACTAGATTTAGCAGTACAAGCGATTCAAGCATCTAATTTTAAAGATTGGTGGTGGAAAGTGCAACTCGGTAAATGTTATTACACCCTTGGACTTGTCAGAGATGCAGAAGAACAATTTAAATCAGCTTTAAAAGAACATAAAAATATAGACATTATAATAAGATTGATTAGAGTATTTATAAGACTTGATCAACCTTTAGCTGCGTTAGATTTATGTAAACGAGGACTTGAATATTTTCCTAATGATGTTGGTAAATTTTAAATAATTTTTTCTCTGTACAAAAACTAAACTTAATTCTTACCTTCAATATTAAAGGTGACTATTCTCACAGAAATGGCAAGAGTTTTTGAGGGATTAAACAGTACAACTATGTCTGTTAAATATTATAAAATGGTAGCACAGGAAGATGCTGCCAATAGTGAAGCAATCGCCAGTATAGGAATGCATCATTTTTACAATGATCAACCAGAATTGGGATTACGATATTATCGGTACTAATTCATTAGTTATAACGATAAACTTATTTTATTATTTGTTTAATTCATCTAATAAAGTTGTATTTTTAATTTACAGGAGATTACTTCAAATGGGTGTGTATAATGCTGAATTACTTAACAATCTTGGTTTGTGTTGTTTTTACGCACAGCAGTGGGATCATACGATATCATGCTTTGAAAGGGCTTTAAGTCTTGCTACTAATGAAAATGCTGCTGACATTTGGTACAATATTTCTCAAATAGCCATTGTAAGTGTTTATTTTTTTCATGCATGATTTTTTTGTATACGTTTATGGTGCAATAAGTACGAATAATATAAAATTAATTCCTCTTTTTTTAATCCGTAAAAAATTCAAATAATTGACAGTCAAAACTTATGAAGAATAAATAATTTTAGGTGAGAGGTGACTATGTATTGGCTGAAGAATGTCTCAGATTAGCAATATCAATAGATAATAGACATGCCAGCTCGTATAATAATTTAGGAGTTCTTGAAATAAAGAAAGGAAATGTAACTGCAGCTAGAACGTATTTTCACGCGGCTGCGAGTATTGTCGATTACATGCATGAACCCCATTTCAATAGTGCTTACTTAGCACATCAGGTACGATCAATAGTTTAATAATCAATCATTCTAAATAATTTAAAAACTAATTAATAAAATTTTTTTTAGATCGGTGACTTACAAACGAGTTACCTTGCAGTTCAAAAATCGCTTTATGCGTACCCAAGTCATTTAGATACTAAACTTCTTTTTGAACAATTTCAGCATCACTTTTTTTATGATTAAATCATGCACATATTTTTTCTTTTTTTTTTTTTTAATTAATTTATTTAAGATTCAATATATAAGAAAACAACAAAAATTTTATGTTTGATTATTATTATTATATACAATTTACATCACGTGTCAAAATTAATTATTATGGTATTTATCAAAGTATATATTTAAATTACTAAATTTAAAAAATTTTTCTATTACTTAGAAAATGACAACTAAGTTTAAATATCAAAATATTGATGATATTTAAATATTAATTTCATCAATCAGTATGTTTCATGTACATTATTTTAACTTAGAACAAAAAATACCTTCACTTAGCTAAATGCTGGAATTCGGTCTTCTTAAAATTTTATATTGAAATCATTGATTTGTGCATAGATTAATCTCGGAAGGATTGAGATTCACTTTATGCGGAATGAGAAATAATTAACCAGGAAATAATGAAATAAAACAAAAATATTGGATATATTGCCAGAAGTTTTCGTTGAGGTGGTTGACTGTCACCAAGAAAAGCCGTTGACGCTGTAAAATGTATCGTTAATTAAAGAAACGTTATTGAATTTATTAGTATAAATAAATTTATGAAAATATTTACCGTAAGTGGCCCAAGCAAATCCAACAATTACAACAACTAAGCGAATAAAAAATAAATAAGTGGTTTGTTCAAATAGAAGAATAATTTTACATACAATGAGAGCTATTGTCGTTGGTAATAGACAATAACCCAGGACACAAACACTTTGGAAAAACGATCTGTAACAATAAATAGTTATGTTATTTAATAAAGAATAATTTACCTCATAAAATATTATTGGATAAACTTACATATTTCCTCCCAATAATTTAGAATTTAATGTTACGATCATCGATCCAATCCATACTATTACAAATACTTCTGCAAACTCTGGTCCACCATCATTTGAATTTGTATCATCAGCAGAACCTTGCAAAATCCTAAGTTGTAATAAATAACAATATTAACAAAAATGTTACTTTTTTTTTATTTATCTGTGTATTATTTATTTTAAGTCAATTTCGTATACAATCTTGTTACTTTAAGGGGTTACATGGGTTTCACGGTTTCAAAAAATCGATTTTGTTTTAATGTTTTATTAAATTCTACAACATCTCTAGAATATTGTCCTAAAGTTTCAAATCGATCCGAATAATAGTTTTGGAGATACAATTTTAAAAAGTTGCGCGCTCAAAGCACTGTTGTATTGAAACTCAAAATTGTAAACACGTTTTCCTCAAAACTATGTTTTCAAAAATAGTACCCACGATTCCTCGAGAACGACTCAACCAATCTTGATGAAATTTTAGACAGGTCTTCGAGATATAATTTACAAGATCTTAAACGAAAGATTTTTTTTTTCTTCCAATTAAAACTATTTAAGAAAAAAAAAAATTCCGCGAAATTTTAGGCAAATTTTCAATTTTTTTGTAAAGACCTCTGCCAAAAATCCAATTTTATTTTTTTTTTTTCCGTTCAAGACCTAGTTTAAAGTTTTAACTAGAACACATATATTTTTTTTTTCACTTCAAATGATCCTGCTATAATTTGTTTGTTAAAAAAATTCTAAAAATTATGAGATGTCTCTCAACTTTAGTGTCATAGTTTCTAGCGTAAATATAAATATTTTATCGTAAAAATTAAAATTAAAACAAATCAATAATTCTTGTGTTATTAAAAATTCTTTTAAGATCAAAATTTTTCAACTACTTTTTACACTCCATATAAATATTGAAAAAAAAATCAATAAGTTCGTATAGTACAAATAAAAAAATTAAATTTAAGTCTAGGAAAGTATTTCTCAACAGAACTTAATGATCACAATCAAAAAAAAAAAAGTTAAATATATTCATGAAAAAGAATCTTACATTGCCATGAACGTACACAACACCAAAGGACCCCAAAGATCCCCTAAAATACAGGAAATTATTATTGTGATAAATGTTTTGAAACAAATTAATAAATATCTTACATTCTTTAAGTAAGCTTGACTTTTCTTTTGGATAAATAACATGGTAAAATTTGTTTCCAACTGTCTTAAGATCTCTGAGCTGAAATTAAAAAATATATTAATCCATTTATGTAAATATTAATTTGTCAAAAACATACAATCGTATCCTTAATAGGTTCATCTAAAGTATTAAATTCAGGTTCTCCAAGATTAGCTTGCTGTCTTGTACTTCCTACGGTCATTTCTCCTTCGACATTTTGAGGATCAATATTGTATAATACATCGTCATACATCTGAAAAAATAATGATTGATAATTAATTCAAATGCTATTAAATAAAAATCACTGAGAGGTTAAATTTAACTTACGTCCAATTTAGTATCATGCATTCCGATTTCATTTGTTGATGACATCGGATCCATTTTTATTGAAAATATTTTTACAATAAACTATCAATATTTTTTTCTTATTTTTTTAAACATTTATTAAAAAATTAAATAAAGTGCCGCAATAACAACTGAGCAAAAATTCATTCGGCTTTTGATTCAATTTTAACTATTTGGAAATATATAACAATTAATACAGTTTAAAATTTCAATATTTTAATACCAACAATAAGCAAAAATATTGAAAACAATAAAAAGATATTTTAGAGTATTTAAAAAATTGATATATCATTAAAAAATATATGTCCACTGTTTATTCACGTGATAATAACATGTTGATTAATAAACTAAACATTGAATTAATTATAATTAGTAATTGTTTCATAATTTCAGTACTTGGAAGTTTATTGAAACATATATTTACGTAGTAAATAATATTAAAACTTAGTAAATACACAATTTTTGTGATGTTAAATGCCACTAAGCTACGTGTAATTTGATTAATTTTCTTGACAGATAATTATGCTTACATGACAGAAAGGTAGGTGGTACTAGTAGTTTCCAACATGGCTTGTCGGTAAAAACTAATACGTATATGTACTTTATACACCCACGAATAAGATAAATAAGTATATTTTTTTATTTAATTGCAAATATAACTTTAAATAGTAATATATAGAATTGTATTTTTATGTTGAAAAAATTTTTAATTATTCCGTGCTATATTTACAATGCATTTATTATTTATTTGCGGTGTGTTGTTGTTGAATGCTGATCGAGCATGCGTGCAAGAGGCTACAGAACAGATAGAAAATGAACCAATCAACAATGGCAATAATGAAACTGCAATATTTGAAAAACAACAACATCGTATCCTTTTTTTTTTGTTTTTACTTTATGTAGTATAAACTTTAATATAAAAGATGAATTTTTTTAATTAAATTTGTAAGCAAAAATTAATTTTAATTTGAAAGTTTTATAAAAATTTTTCAATTTATAAATTTATATATTTGAACTAATATTTGATTTTGAAATAAAATATTTTCGAATATCTGCGTTTATTAAATAGTAACCGCAGTGAATTGATATAAGTTAATAGATTTTAAATTTTAAATTAGTTTTTATTCATTCTTAAACTATACTATCGCTTCACAAAAAGTTATTCTTTTTACAATTTTTTATTTTTTAATTACGTTCAAATTTCAGATTTGTTCTTTATTTAAAAAGTAGTTATATTAACATTCATTAACTAAAGATATGTAATATTGTACAAAAAATTATTCAATACTACTTTTCTTTTTCTTCATGACTACTATATCGCGTTCCAGATGCCATAAGGGAGTATACTGGCGAAAGGCCCCGATGAAAAGCCCTAAGGGTGCATAAAAAATTTTTTTTCGGGAATCGACGTACTTTTGTCATAAATGTGAAGAAATACTAAAAAAAAATTTTATACGCCCTTATGGTTCCCAGGACTCACCTCGGATGCCATAAGGGCGTATAATAAAAATTCTCTTTTTTTTATAACACTAAAGTTGACAGATTTAAAAAATTTTTTTGGAATTTTATAGCAATTAAATTATTAAAAAAAAAATTTATTAAAAAGTTTCACATGTAAAAATTAATAAAAATGACAAGCGAAAATTTTTAGAAACATTTTTTTATTGTAATTAATTTGTTAAAAAAATTTTTTAAAGTGACAGCTGACCGCTAACTTCAGTATTATATTTTTTTTTAAGTCCAAAAAAATTTTTAGTTTGAAGAAAAATTTTTTTTTTTTGCATTTCTATACGTTTCATACAAAAATACGTCGGTTTCCAAAAACAAATTTTTATTATACGCCCTTATGGCATCCGAGGTGGATCCCGGGAGCCATAAGAGCGTATAAAAAAAAATTTTTTTCGGGAATTAATGTATTTTTATATGAAACGTGTAGAAAAGCAAAAAAAAATTTTTCTTCAAACTACAAATTTTTTTGAACTTAAAAAAAAAAGAATTTGTATTATACGCCCTGATGTTTAATAAATATTATTTATTAATTACAAATTATAATCTATAGATTAGATTTTTTTATTTTATTTAATGTAACTATTAATCTGAAAATGTTAAGTAAAATACTTTTAGTTTTATTAATCTTTACTTTTTATTCTTGATATAAAAGAAGTTAGAATGTGAATCTTTCCCGTTAGAAACATTTATAAAAGTTGATGGTTGATGGAAAAAATTTCTTGTTGAAAAAAAAATTATTTATTGAAATATTATACATTTCCTTAATTATAGCAAAACAGTTAAAAAATTATTCCAATCATTTCGGCGTGAGCATCTTTACGCTGTACAAAATATTAAAAATTTGCAGTCGTATGAAAGAAAGTATGAAATGATTGTTAAAATAATTGATCAAATGGTTAAAATAATTACTGAAAAACAAAAAATTTTTCAAGATTTCGAAGATTTTTTGGATCATGACAATTTATTCTCGGATGTAAAGCAAACAGATTGTAAGTTTTCAATTATTAATTATTTTTACAATAAACTAAAATTATTAATTTCATGCATGTTTTGTTTAATAATTTATTTATATATGAAAATATTGATAAAATAAATTAGTTAATTTTATAGCTTGCGTAAAATTACCTGATTCATTTAAAAATCATTTTTATTAAAAATAATAAAAAATTACTATTATTACTTAATCAAAATAAAATCGAACAGTCAAAAACCGTTTAATCATAATCTTGATTTTTATTTCAGCTTTATTCGCTCTCTCAGAAAATACAGCATTATTTAGTGATATAGTGCTGCAAATACCTGATATAACTCGACGAATATTGAAGAAACAAAAAACCTCGTTTGATTCCCTGAAGTGGTCGATGATATTTATTAACAAAAACCGGTATCTTTTGGATCAACCGACCATTGAAATATTGGACCTAGCATTACAAGAACTCAATATAATAAGCCGTAAGCCAAATTATTCAAATCCTTACGTGCAGAATAAGAAGGGAAGGTCATCAGTGAAAGGCAAAACTGCGGAAAAACAAAGAAAAACAATAAAAAAACATAAACCAGGCCCTCAAATAGCTCGAGTAGAATTATAAATCTTAACCACATAAATAAATATGATATAAATGAAATTCCATAATAAATATTTGTTACTTTTTTTGCGTATTGTGAGCTGATTGTAATCGATATGTCTGGGTAAAACCTGATGGCTCGGTTTATCAGTATTTGTGTCATCAATGTCCGGCTAAAATAAGAGAAACCTGATGGAACTACCAAACCCAATCTACTATACTATATAGGTATAAAAAATGTATTAAAAAAAAAACACGTTTGCTTTCGCGCGAGAATGTGGGTCTGTGTCTACCCAGCCGACTGGTTTCTCCTTTACATTTTATATGACATAGCTAAGACACCACAAGAAGATATACGTATATTCCACTTTAACACGACATACAAGTGGTGAGAAATTTCAAGTTCAACGTTCATGATTGTAATCGACGAAAATAGTATGTATGAAGATATATTCTAAGCTTTCTGACTTTCACCATCGACCATTTAACCCATAGCCATCACCATCTCCTAAATCTGAATCTGAATCAATAATCTTTTATTATCGCTGTAAATTAATCTCATAAACTGTGTGTCATAAAAAAGCAATTTATTTTTATTTTTTATTGTAATTTTAAAAGGATATAGTTTGTATTTAAGAAAAAATAGTAATTTATATAATTTCTAATAAGATTTAAAAGTAAACATTTACATAGATTTCTGAACATATATTATTTGGAGTTAAATTAAATAAAATGTTAGTATTTACAGAATAAGTATTTTGTAAATATACAGATAAAAAAATAAGTGAAAACGAGGAATCAAGAATGATAATGTTACTGACTTAATCGCATGTCGACAAATAAAATCCACTTTTCTCACCGAGCGTCCTCGATGATGTTGGGTGGATAGAAAGTGCTCGACGACCATTCAGTAAAACCTTTCATTAGTAGTTCATCAGAACGCAGTTGATGTTGGATTGTGTCTGATATACTAAGTGGAAGTTACTGTTTTAATAAATATAATAAATTTATAATTTTATACTTTTAATTATTTAAATGTTTATTAAATTGTGCTAAAGATATAAACAAATGATACTTCTTTGTGGTCTGGTCTATTTTTATATCAAACATCTTTTTCAATCGTTAATTGTAAAAGATTTTTATTTTTCTATTTAATTGAAAATAGATTGTATGAAATAAAATAATGAAACTTCAAATTGTGTTAATACTAACTATTTTTACAGTGATTGCAGGTAATAATTAGTTTGTTTTTTCTCTATGAAATTAATATATTTAATTAATTTGTAAAATATATAATTTCAATAATGTAATAAAAAGTGATTAAAAGTGAAGTAACAACAATAAATTTATTTTTAATAGAAATTGAATATTCACTGGTAAAAATTGTTGCTATTGTTATTGTATTGACACGTACAGTCTGTGTTTAATACTTTTTCTTCTTTGTATGTGTTTCATATTACAGTAACATTCACTGGAATTATTAAAATTTGTATCATAAATTACTTTTTAATATTATTTAATTAATTAGAAATTACAAAAAAATTCTACTCATCAGAGAAAATTTGTTTTACATTTTTATTATTATCAATTATTCAGAATTTTATTAATTTTTGAATATTAATCAATTTCATTTTTTAGAAAGTTTACCCAGAATCCTCTTAGAGAAATAAAATTTAAAAATGCTTCACCTTTAACTGTGATAACTTGCATTAACTGAAGTTAATTTATTAATACAGTAATTCTGAGCTATTATTTATTAAAAAATTAAACTAATATAATTGAAAAATTGATTTATAAATATAATTAACTTGGATAATATATTATTCTTTATGATTGTATAATATCCTTGGAATTGAAAAAATAAGTATTTTATGCTAAAAATTAACAAGAAATTATTATTTAATAGTATTCATTAGTCGATAACATTATAATAACAAAGGAGTTGCATTATATCCTGTTTAACTATAAAAATAATTTTCTTCGTTAATTGTTAACTTCTATTGTATTGTATTTATAATTTAACCTGTTATTTAATATGAAAAAGAAAATTTTTTAAATTAATAATATTTGATAAAAAATAACTATTTAATAAATGTCATTAATTTATGGCATAGCATTAGATGAAAAATTAAGGAAGTGTTGTAACGGAGTATTATTACTATTTGAAGAGATATCAATTCTCTTGAGTCAACATTTATATTAGAATGTTTAGAATAACAGTACTTTCTCAAATCACTTTGCTCTATCGACGTTTTCTCTGACTCTTTTCTGATCGTCATACACCACACCTATTAAATGTTTTTAAAGTTCAAAATATCACAGAATAATAATTGTTATATTTTGCCACTTAATACAATAGCAAGCTGGAATTGATTTGGTATCGAGAGTCGAAAGAGTCTTAGAAAAATAACTCAAGACTTAATTTGTTATACTTATTTTTTTTACTATTAATAAAAATGAGACACACGAGTAATATAATCCATTTGATTGCAGTTAACTGTCAAAAAGCTAAAAAAGAAGACGAAAAAAAAGATGAAGAGTTTACATGCCCAGAAGGACAGGGTAATGGTAATTTTGCCGATCCTGCAACGTGCAGAAGATTTTATCAAGTAAGTTTTTTTTTTTTTTGCCATGAAAAAATCTATTCTTATTAGATTTGTTGATGCATAAATTTTTTTGAAAAAGTGTGTAGATGGATATCCATACCTAAACAGATGCCCGTCAGGATTACATTTTGATGATATCAGCAAATTTTGTACATTTAAAAATGAAGCAAGATGTGGACCTATTCCTACAAGTAAGTTCTTTTATTTTATTTAAATTAATATTAAACTGATAAATTTATTTTTATTTTCATAACATAAGCTCCTGCACCCGTAACCGAGACACCCACAGATTTGGCTGAACGTTGTGACACATCCACTTGTCAACTTCCTTACTGCTTTTGCTCTCGCGATGGAACAATAATACCTGGAGGACTTGCACCTGAAGATGTCAGTGCTTATTTAAATAAATATATAATATTTAGAAATTTATTTATTATCAATTTTGTAATTTATTATATTTATGTATCTATCCAACATTAATTTTGATTTTTAGACTCCACAAATGATTCTTCTGACCTTTGATGGTGCGATAAATCACAACAATTTTGATCATTATCAAAAAATATTCAACAGCGATCGTTTGAATCCAAACAATTGTCCGCTTAAGGGCACATTTTTTATTTCTCACGAATATTGTAATTATAATATGGTTCAAAGTCTAGCTCATGATGGTCATGAGATAGCTACTGAAACTATTTCGTAAGTTAAAATTCAACTAGATATGAGCATTGATTAATTAAATAAATGATCGAATTAATGAAAATTATAGATTGCAGAAAGGCTTAGAAGACAAAGGGTACGAAGAGTGGGTAGGCGAAATGATTGGAATGCGAGAGATTTTACGACGTTTTTCAAACATCAGTATCAATGAAATTTCTGGAATGCGTGCTCCATACCTCAAACCTGGTAGAAACACTCAATACAAAGTGATTGAAGATTTTGGGTACATATATGACAGCAGTATTGGAATTTCTCCATTAAAAACACCAATTTGGCCTTACACTCTCGATCATAAAATTCCTCACGAATGTAAAGCAGGAACTTGCCCGACTAAATCATTCCCAGGAGTTTGGGAAATACCTCTTAATGCTCACTATGTTGAGACTTACGAAGGTGGTCATTGCCCTTACTTAGATCAGTGTGTTCTTCATAATCATGATCCTGAAGAAGTTTTTGAGTGGCTGCAAGAAGATTTTAATCGGTATTATCTTCAAAATCGTGCTCCTTACATGATGCCATTCCATACAAACTGGTTTCAGATCAAAGAATTGGAAAGAGGTCTTGCCAAATTCCTCGACTGGACTATTACATTGTAAGATTTTATTTAAATTTAACTTTGCTTAGTGATATAATTAATCCCTGTTTTATTTTCTCAGAAACAGCTCAATATAAATATTTATTATACAATAATTTATCCACTCTAAAACTTTCTCAAAGTAATAATAATAATAATAATAATAATAATAATAATAATAATAATAATAATAATAATAATAATAATAATAATAATAATAATAATAATAATAATTGCTTATAAATTTCAGACCTGACGTTTACTTCGTTACTGCAACTCAAGCTTTAAGATGGATTACAGATCCTAAGCCTCTAAAAGCTTTGAATAATTATGAACCATGGTCTTGTAAAAAAGTAGAAAATGATCCTGGTCCACCGTGCAATAATGCTAACAAATGTGCTCTTGATTTTAAACCAGCCGATGCTAATTTTACGACAACAAGGTAAGTAAAAGAATTTTTTACTTAACAAATATCTCATTCATGTTCTCAAAAATTTTTCTTTTTATTAGATATATGGAGACCTGTGTTGAATGCCCGAATAAATATCCTTGGCTAGGAGATGCAAAAGGCTCTGGTATAATTAATGATAACTATGATCCTGAGAAGAAATAAACTGGCTTTCACTTTTATAATGACTTGAAATGAAATTTTTAAGTCAAATGATTAATTTATGCACATATTTTCCTCAAATCATGTAAACAGTATGTTAAGTATGAATTTTTCAACGAATGTTGCTTTTCTTGTTGAATGAATGATAATAAATAAAGTTCTGTTTATAAGTTTACAATATCTTTAAATCAACAGTATATTTTACAGAACGCGTATACATTTATCCACGTATTTAGATAAGGTATAATTGATTTTATTCAATTTAAGATGATTATTATTATTAATGTATTAAATATATAAACTAAAAACTGATGTCCTAACGCATTGGTAACCACGGATAAAGTACTTCTCCAAATTTCTTACGTTCTGAAATTGTTAAATAATAATTTTAATATTTAGAATAAACGATTCAAATTTATTTAATAAATGATATTGAAAAAAGAGGCATTTGACTATTTTATAATCCTATAATTAAGGGCCAGTTTTCCAAACTATGTTTTTTGTTAAAACAGAGTTTTTTTTTCTATATTAAAATAGGAAAAACAAAAAAAATAAACCTTGTTTTAATGAAAAAATATCGTTTGAAAATCTAGTCCTAAATAAATGACATTCAAGTTAGCTGTCACTTGAAGATTTTTTAGTTTTATTTAACAAAACGATTTGTTCCAAAAAATTATTTTTTTTAATTAAAAAAAATGCATTTTTAATTTTTTTAAATTTCTAGGTGTCAATTTTCTAAATGTCAATTTTTTCTTACTTTTTTTTGCCATAATTTATTTGTTATAAAATTTTTAAAATTATTAAATATGTGCTACGTTAATTTTCATCCTAAATAATTCAATCCAGAAAAATTATTCAAAAATATGAAATTACATATATTAACATTTCTTCATAGATATTCTTTCATAATTTATCGTTTTAATATTTGATGTGACTACAACGAAATTATGAAAATTCTCAAATTACCTCTCTATTCAATATTCATTATAATTCAGAGATATTTGTTACCTGGGGGTGGGAAATCTTCTGGATGATTTATAATGTAGTCACGATAGATCGCATCTCGAGTTGCAAGAATACCATTTTCCCGAAGTCTCAAAAGATGTCCGACAGCTCCTCCGATTACTGCACCTATAAGAAGGTTTTGTATACCTGAAAAAATAAAATTGTATTAATTAATAAAGTTTAAAATTATTGAATTAAAAATTTAAGATCATTATTAATTTAAAACTCATTACGAATTTGAATAAAAACATTTTTGTTTACAGCTGTAAATTAAAAATACTTATTATAACAATAAAAGACAACTTTTATGGATCATATTGCATAATTTGAAGAGGTTAACATGATTATTTAACTGTCTGTGTCAGTAGTGAACTTTTAGTTTTTATTCATTTAATTTATTTTTTTTTTTCCAGAAATAAACATCAGATATAAATATTTATGAAAATTAAAGCTATAAAACAGTAACAAAATAATAAATACCTGCATAAATTGGTCGCCTTAGAAGTGCATTACCTAAAGCAGGAACTCCTGCTCCAAATAATGAACATTGGATTTCGTGGAAATATTTAGCAAAGAGATGTGGTTCAACAGTAGGATCAGGTGCGAGGAGCTCCAAAGCCCATGAAACGTCAGTATTTTTATCACTCATTGTTATAATTTTTTTACTCCGAATTATTTAACAAAAAGTAGACTAGAACATTAACCAAGGCTTTATTTTATTTTTTTTCTCAATGAGTCCGCCATATTGATAAACTATTTGATTGGATATCGAACTACAGCTGGAGCCACGGCGGGTTTTTTTGAAAATAATATTTTAACCTTTTATTTACAAGAGGATAGTAATTAAAAACTCCCTGGTAAATATTTATTTATAGTTATATGAAAAGTAACTTAGGTGATAGTTGATAATTTTAAGGATTTTTGTAACAAATAAATTATGGCAAAAAAAAATTTATAAAAAAAATTGACATTTAGAAATTTTAAAAAACTACAAATGCAATTTCTTAAAAATAATTTTTTGGAGCAAATTTATTTGTTAAAAAAAAATTAAAAAATTGTCAAGTGACAGCTAACTTTAATGTCATTATAGTTATTTAAAAATTATTAAGATTTCATATCATTTCTAAAGATCTGTAAAAGTTTAATTTATAGTTACATCAGACAAATTTAAAATATAGAGAAAATAATTTTTTTTTTACATGTTTTTTTATTGGCACACTTTAAAAACAATATTTTTAACTAGTGTATTTAAAATAACTTCTATAAACTTTACATTAATTAAAATAAATAAATAAATAAAAGATCTATAGAATATTTTAACACTCGTTGGTAAAACTAATTAGGCACACGCTGTTGCAAAAAAAATACAATTTTTAAAAAAACAAATCTTTTAAAATAACAAAATGATATTTGTCAAAAAATATACGACAGTAACATAATATGCAAACAGTAGTTAATTATCACTGTTCCCATTACTTTCGTTGAATACATCTATTTCTGTTATCATGTCGCGTGCCTAAAGGTAAAATGGCTTATAACAATTTATGCGCCCTTTTACCTTTGCGAAGGTAAAAGGGCGCGTATTTTTTTTTATTGCCAATCAAGTAGTAGACATATTCTACACTTAAAATTGAAAAAAAAAAAAATTTTAAGGTAAAAGGGCGTATGTCTGTAATTATACGCCCTTTTATTTTTGAGAATTCGAAATTTTGGTGATCTAAAGGTGAAAGGGCGTATAATTTTTTTTCGGCCAGTTTACAAAAGAACCAATTCGTAGTTTAAAAAAATGTGAAAAAAATAACTTTCTGTGGTAATCGCGGCGTAAAACCTCAACTGTACAATTTTTTAAAGTTACAAAAGAAAATATATCCAAAAAACAATATAGTAAGCGTGATTATTTTCTCGCTTTTTATTTTAAGAAATAGTTATAAAATTGAAAAAACATCAACAATTATCATGAAATTATAATGTTTGAAGAAAAATGGGAAATTTTTAAATATTCAAATGTTATAATTTAAAAATATTACAATGTTTTAAAAAAAGCGGGAAATTTCAAAATATTTGAATGTTATCTGTCATTGTGATTTTTTATTACTTAATTTTTACGTAATTTGTTTTTGATTGATTTATTTTCTATTTGCTTATATTAAACTTTGTAAATGAGGCTGTTGTTTTAGCATAACTCGTCTTGTGAGTTTTTACAATTTTTTTTATGCGCCCTTTTACCTTTAAGTAGTACTTTACTTAAAGCTGAAAGGGCGTATGTCTTGAGATACGCCCTTTCAGCTTTAGGATACCAACTTTTTTTTTTCACAGATTTTTACGTTTCAAACAATTTTAAAACAAATGGCAAAAAAAAAATTTTTTATACGCCTTTTCACCACAAATCCCTATTAACCCTTAGCTATAAGCCCTTTTACCTTTAAGCCCGCGAACGTATTTAGACTTGGTAAATTAAATTCAATAGTATAATAATAACTTCACCTATAAACATTTATCACAATAGATTATTAAAAATTAATATATTTCATTGATTATTTAAGAAAAGTCAGTTTTAAGAACAAGTATCATGGAGAAATATATATCTTTAGAAAAATATTGTAAATTTACGTATTTATATATTTATCATCTACACTTTAAGAAAAGAAAAAAAAAGGAAAAAAAATCCTATTTTTTTCTATCAAAATATGGTTGGTAAATCAATTATCAAATGTGCTTTTAGTCAAAATATTCTGATAACTATCAAGTTAAGAACAAGTTAAGGAAAACCTAAACGATTTTTAATCGTTGTTTAGACTTATTGTTTATTCTATTTCTTTAAATAGTAATTTATACTTCTATATGAAATTGTTGAATGTAACATTTCAACGACTGGTAGTGCATTAATTATGTGATTTTGTGTACAAAAAATTCCTGAAGTATAATCCACACGACTTTAATCTAACATCTTATGGAAATATTAAATGATTTACTATCATAATTCTTTCTCTGACTTTCATACGAAAAATAGATAACAAATAATTATATAAAGAGATTTGGTTATATTCTAATTATCAAAAGAGATCTTCAATAATATTCGAATATCCCATTGTAGAATTCTATAAATTTTAATATTCATGAGTTTTATATTTATTAACTTCACGGCTGCCCAATTTTAAAACACAGTAACTGCAAAATTTTTATACCTGATTTTTTTTAGTATTTTTTCTTAAAAAAGTATTTTTTCTTAAAAATATTTACATTCAAGTATTTTCTATTCATAAATCAAATTTTCTATCAATTTGGCGCGCAAACTTTTTTTTATAAAAAAAATTAGAAAAAATCTCAAAATTGTCAGTTACTGTGTTTTGAAATTGGGCAGCCGTTCAGTATAAATATCGTTAAGCAATAGAATAAGCAATTTAACTTCTGTAAACAATTAAACATTGCGTTTAATATTTAATAACATATTAACCATATCAATTATAGATCATGTTATGGATCTCTTTGGATAATCATATATGGCACGGAAGAGAGTTAATTCTATGCTAAATTGAATTGCTAATAACAAATTATTTAAGTAATATAACAAAGTATTTAAGTATTTAAGTAACATTTAAGTTGTCATCGGAAGTTTATTCGTTGACATAACGTAAGTCTTTTTACTTTAAAAAATTCGATAGTTTTATTTATTATTAATTGTTGATTCTTTGGAAGTCGACCATGCGTATTTAGCGGATCTAAAATAACAAAAAAAGTGGAATGTAAATGTTTAATAAGTAAACTGTTAAAAATTTAGGTACTTACTTCAAGCAATGATTTGGTAGTGTATAAACTTGGTACCATAGCACGAGTGCTAAAATTATACTCCACGTTCTAAGAGGACACAGAATAGTAGCCAAAGTTCCATAAGCCAGCCAAAAGAAGTATGTCATACTGGTTTGCATCATGATTAACAGCAGAAATGGTAAGTTTGCCCAAAATATACTAAATATACTTGAAGATTTTCGTATTGGTCTATCAAACTCGTCAAATCTATCATCGAAAATAAAACAATTCATGATGTTGTAAATTTTATGCTTTTATTTTAGAGTTAATTACCGTTTATCAATTCTATGAGCCAAAAGTATTGTTAAAGGCATATGGAATGATAACAATTGGAAAAATCCATAAGCGTAGGTAAACGACCCCGGTAAGTATGCATTTTTTATAAACATTCCCCACGCAAATATTACACCAACATGATCATCTATTATTTCTCCGATAGCCCATGGTCCTTAAAAAGATAGTAAATTATTTATTTAGTTATTTACATCAATTAAAAAATTAAATATATACCCTTTTAAAATCTTACCTATTGCTAGGTATAGTGTATAAAAAATTAAGGGATAGAATAATCGATCCACTGTCGAAAGAATCCAAAACTTTTTGATTAACCATCTAATTATATTTATTTTAATTCGAGGTCTATTGATTTTTCTCAATTCATAAAGCTTGTGACAAAAACGAAGCGTACATAACGGGATAATATTCAGCAAGTGCAGTATGGCAAATGCAACTCCAAACTGAAAATAAAAAATCAAATTGAATAACTATTACACATTAGGATGTGCCAAAATGTAACTTCCGTGATGGACCTCTTAAAATTCGAATTTTGAGTTCCACTTTTAATAGGAGTTGTATTTGGGCATTTACTGACATATTTTGAGCGTAAGGGATTTATTTGATTTTCAGAGAATTTTTAAACAGGAGCTTTTTGGACATTTTCGCTGAAATTTCAAAATTTGGCCGAAAATATCTAAACAAAGCTCCTGTAAAAAATTCTATGAAAATGAAATAAATCTCTTACGCTAAAAAATATGTCAGGAAATGACCAAACACAACTCCTGTTAAAAGCGGAACTCAAAATTCCAATTTCAAGAGGTCCATCGCGGAAGTTACGTTTTGGCACACCTCATTACACATATATGATGTAAGTAATTGTAATTAACTAAATAATTATACTTACTATGGTAGTGGCATTAGACATAAGAATAAATCTCGACAGTAATTTAAACGATAAACGAGTTCCGTCTAATACGAATGGTTGCGTTATCTCTTTTTGTTTACCATCTTTATCTTCAACCCTCGCACGTATGATTTGTATTCCACTGTTATACAACGCTGGATTCCATTTGACAGTATAAAGTGGTCCTTCAATGTGGTTACAATCGATCCAAGGTTCATCATTAATTTTTATTTCAACTTTTTCAATAGGTGCCGTAGAAAATGCCAAAACTCTAAAATTGAATAAAATATTAACTTTTCAATATAATATCCACAAAATATTTATTTATTTATTTACTTATTTAATTTATTATACTCATTAATTTATTTTATTTATGGACTTATTAATTTATTTATTTATTTACAAAATATACTTATATTGATATCTTGAATAATTATTTTTTACCTTATATGCGTCGATTTAATAATAGATTCCAAATTCTCTTTACTTGGCATTGTATAAAGAGCATGTTTAGGATTAGTAATTAATATCACAGGCCAATCTCCATGCTTGACGTCAATAAAAGAAAATTGTCCATGGTCTACTGCAGCAACGCGGTACCTATCGTAAATTTATAATTAATTTACAGAAGCAATAACGGATGTTAAATATTTTTTTAGTTTCAATACATACAGGCGATTATCTTTCCAATCTCCTAACTCTAACTCTAAAAACCCAGCATGTTGAAGAGTGTACATTTCGGGTAGAGTACCACCCAAAGTATGATAGTGTCCACAAAGATAGACTAACCCTTCTCCATAGTCACCTAAATAAAAATGGTTAATAAAACTAAAAAATTTTAAATTTAATTAAAGTAAAAAAACAATAATACCTTACCCATAATGTTTCGAATACTTCGTGTGTCTTCGGTCAAAATAGAAGATGTAGGATAATGTCCAAACCAAATAATATAATTACTATTCAAACGACGAGACTCTTGAGCGAGCTTTCTAACATGATCAACTTCCTTATTATCCAGAAGTCCAATAAAATTAAATGGACGTCTTGGTCCGGGCTCAAGACAAGCGTCAATAGCAATAAAAGAAAATTTTTCTTTGTTTGCTGATATTTGGTGTATATAAGAACGTGAATGATTTCTTCCTTGAACTGAGTAATTTGTGTAATAGTTTTCTGAAGAATTAAGTGCTATAACATTGAAATTGTCTGAAAAACAAATTAGATTCTGATAAATATATATTTTACAATAAAATTGAATCTATTTATTATTTATTGTCTGCGACAGCTTTAAATTTGCGACTATCACACTGATAGAAGAATTTAGTTCTATTCAATAAGATTTAGTAATAGTTATTAAATGATTTAGTAACAAATCTTTAATTACCAAATATTTAGTAATAGTTACTAAATTATTTATTAAAGCTCATTTATTTCCACCAAATGAATATTTAGTAGTTTTTAACAAATTATTTATTTCTACTCAATAAATCGTTTATTGGTATTAAAGAAATTAATTTTTTAACTACCTTTAACGTACAACCTAACATTTTTATTCAAAATAAATCAAAATAATTAAAATGAATAATTTTCAGTAACAATATAAGGTATTGGAAAAAAAATATTCTCTTTAGATTATAATTTTTTATTTGAGAAATTTGTCAAATTTAAAATTAAACAAGTTTTTAACATACACAGTGAAAAATTTTTTAACGCATTGACGCAAAATTTTTTACTGTGTATCAATAATAGACAAATTGAAAAATTTAAACTAAACTTCACTGAGAAATGACATATAAGCCATTTGGAAGCATGTGTATTTTCAAAGGTTTGATAAATCTCCCAAAATTGAGCTGAATAAAATAATCTGAGTCACTGAATAGATTATGTATCTCATTGGAATTAAAGCATAGCCATCTACTGACAATACTTACCAAAGAAATATTTAGTAATTACTACTAAATATTATTTGGTGGAAACAAATATTTATTTTGATATAATAAGCCTTTGTTTATATTAATGTAATTTATTTAGAATAAAAAAATGATTTATTAAACTGTAACAAATAATATTGATGGGTAAAAAATATCTTTTTCTCTCAAATAAATGACTAAAAATTTTGTTACTAAATCCTTTTATCAGTGCAACCTAATGTTGAGGCGTAAAAGGCTGCTGAAAACAACTAAGTCAACAAAAAGCTATGTGGTGTATGGACCACATGACAGAATCGTAAACCTTGTGAACAAGCTAAATGGTGAAGTCGAATTCTACGGTGGTACGTTCAATGCATATATATCAAATGTCAAAAAACAATTGCTCATTTATGTGTAAATTCCAAAGACTTTTTTTTCTCGTTTTCTCTTTTTTTCATTAATTAATTAAATAAAATAATTAAATAAATTAATGTTATTTAATTTTAATACTCTATTGATGTATATTGCCGATGAGCGTATGTTGATTAATAAATAAATAAATTATAATTTTTACCATGGTTTCCTCTAACATCGAGCCAAGTAGTTCTCTTTGTAACATCAGTCTCCTTAAGTACTCTTTTATAGTGCTCCCATTCATCTAAAATTTGTTTAGACCCCATTGCATCCTTAGTTTTAGCATCAGTTAAATCGCCCGATGCTAATACAACAGCAGGTTTTATTGTCCTAACTGTAATATCACAAAATTCTTTGAATTCCGTTATTCTTGAGTAATCTTTAAAAATACTAATGTGTATATCTGAGATCTATAAAATAAAAAATTGTCATTATTAATTTTTTTTTTTTTTTATTACTAAACACTAGGGAAGAAATATTGGAAAAAAATTTTATTTACCTGCAAAAACCACACAAGATGATCTGGAGAATCATCAATGTCGTAATATTTTGGTTTGATTGTCTCTACATTCGTTTCGACGTCTGTAGCAATTAAATTAGTTACTTTGGCAACAAAAATGGAGAGCATCAAGATAAAAATGAGAAAAGCTATGGTAGACATTGATACTTTCATTTTTTATCTATGATTATAACAATAAATTAACATTTATATTTTAATTAATAATTCGTAAAGAATTAAAAAAATTCATAAATTTCTATATTTTTTTCTTTTCGTTTTCTTGCAGTCGGAATTTTTTTCATAAAACACAACAATTATTGTCATTTCGAATTCATTTATTTTCAACGTAAAATTATTATCCAAACAGGGTGAAAATAATAACAAATTTTTTTCTTAGCTCAGTATTCATTTACACAAAAATGAAACGACTCACAAGTGGTTATTGCAATGCATCAGCTGATATTATAAATATAAATATACCTAGCCCACCTTAGATTAAAATTTGATAAAATTGTGTTGCGTCACAGGATTGTTACGTCGTATTTAAAAATTGTTTTTAATTTTGAAAAAAGAAAATTTCATCAGCCAATTAATTTAAAAAATACGCCAGCTCCTAAATGATGCTGTCATATTTATGTCTATGTCAATATTAACATAAAAAGATAAATTGTATACATAAATATTTCATATAGGAATAAAGTGTACTTTAACTGTCGATAAAACAGAATTTATCTCTTGACATAAATATATTTAAAAAAGCAATGTAAATATGAAAAATATGAAGAAAAAATAAATTTTGACCATAACGATACAAATAGTTAATATTAATTTTAATTTATATTTTTTTTAACACTTGTAATTAATATGAAAATAGGAACACTATTGATTAATTTTTACGACCAGTAGATTTTTAAAAATAAAACATTAAAAAATGTGAGGTTATGTGAACATCGTTTTATTATACGTATATATAGATATAAATAGTTTACACGAAATTTTTTGCATTTAGTATCTGTTTAGTCGGTATCAACATCTTTAGTTATTATTTAACATTTATACTCATTCTAGCTGGCGATATAGTGTAAATAATATAAATTGTGTAAATAAACCAATAAAAATGGTGATCCGATTAATAAGTTACAGTTTTCCCTGTTTAACAAAACACAACTCCATAATAGGACGAACAAAACTTTTCACAAATAAACAATTGTATTATAACAATTTACTATCAAAATATCAACCTATTATTGGAACAAGATTCAATAGTGGTAACAGTATAGAACGGGCTCAAGCAAAAAAAAATATTCCTCAAGCAAAGCCTGTTATTACACCTGTAAAAAATCCATTAATTGTTGATGGAGTAACTGGTAATAAACCTGGTCAACAAAAACGCAATTGTTTTCATCCCGGAGTATCTAACTTAGGTGATGAGACTTTAACATCAAAAGATAGTTCACCGATAACAAGTTCTGATATGATAAAAGGAATGCTTAGTTATATTTGGCCAAAAGATGATCCAGAAATACGTAAAAGAGTTAAATTGGCTGTTGGTTTATTAGCCGGTTCAAAGATAGTAAGTGTTTCTGTCCCATTTTTCTTTAAACATGCCATTGACAAGATCAATGCTGAATCAGTAGCTGCTGGAGGTGATGCCCTTCTTAATTTAAGCACGGCTCCAGATACAATATCTACTGTTGTAACTTCACTTCTTCTAGGGTACGGAATAGCTCGCTGCAGTGCTGCTGGATTTAACGAATTGAGGAATGCTGTGTTTTCAAAAGTAGCACAAAATTCAATTCGTAAAATAGCTAAAAATGTTTTCTTCCATCTTCACAATCTTGATATGTCTTTTCATTTGACGAGACAAACAGGAGCATTGTCCAAGACAATTGACCGAGGAAGTCGTGGAATTAATTTTGTCCTATCAGCAATGGTTTTTAATGTTGTACCAACTATTTTTGAATTAGCTCTAGTCAGTACTATATTAGGAATTAACTGTGGAATTGAGTATTCAGCTATTTCTTTAGGATGCGTTGGTATTTATGCTGCCTTTACTCTTGGGGTTACGCAATGGAGGACCAAGTTTCGCGTTTTCATGAATAAAGCAGAAAATGAAGCTGGTAATAAAGCTATTGATTCACTTATTAATTATGAAACCGTAAAGTATTTCAATAATGAAAAATTTGAAGTTGAAAGATATGATTCATCACTTAAAAAATACGAAGAAGCATCATTAAAAACAAGCACCAGTTTAGCTTTACTTAATTTTGGACAAAATTTTATTTTTAGCGGAGCTCTAACATTGATTATGTTAATGGCTGCAAAAAATATAGCTAATGGAACGATGACTGTTGGTGATTTAGTCATGGTCAATGGATTACTATTTCAATTATCAGTTCCGTTGGGATTTTTAGGCTCTGTTTATCGAGAAGTTAGACAAGCATTGATTGACATGCAAACAATGTTTTCATTGATGGCACGACCGCCGGCTATTCAAAGTGTACCTAATGCAAAACCCTTCGTCGTTTCACCTGCAACATCAACCATTGTTTTTGATAATGTCAACTTCCAATACGTTCCAGGAAAAACAATATTAGATAATATTTCTTTCACAATACCAAGTGGAAAAAAAGTTGCCATCGTAGGTGGATCTGGATCAGGTAAAACATCGATTGTGAGATTATTATACAGATTTTTTGAACCACAAAAAGGTAACATTTTGATAAACGATCAAAATATTTGCGGTGTAAATTTGGAGGAATTGAGACAAGCTATTTCTATTGTACCTCAAGATTCAGTATTATTTCATGATACTATTTATTACAATTTGAGTTATGGAAATTTAAATAAAAGCAAAGATGAAGTTTATGAAGCAGCAGCAATGGCTAATTTACATGACATCATCCTCCAATGGCCTAAAGGATATGACACTCCGGTTGGTGAAAGAGGGTTGAAATTGAGCGGTGGTGAAAAACAAAGAGTAGCAATTGCTCGAGCTATTTTAAAAAATAGTCCGATATTGATCTTTGACGAGGCTACATCAGCTTTAGATTCAATTACAGAAATGCATATTTTGGATGCATTAAGACGTGCAACTATGGGACGAACATCGATTGTTATTGCTCACCGCTTATCGACAGTTATGGATGCAGATGAAATTTTAGTTTTAGAAAATGGAAAAGTTGCTGATAGAGGAACACACCACGAATTGTTACAGAAATCCCAATCTGTATATAAGCAACTCTGGAATGTTCAGCATTTGGGTGTCATTGATTCTTCCGAAAAAAGTAATACTGAAATGAACAGTTAAAGCGGTGTAATCAATTATAAAACATTTCTTATTTTAGCATTTAACAATAATGAATGGATAAAATGAATGTATATTCATTGTAATTAGTTATAAAATAGTTGACAATTATCGTTACTCCATCATTGATTAAAACTGATTGAAAGTTAAAAATCAAATAATTTTTTAGTTCTTTTAAGAAGTTAAATGTTTTCAATTAATTAAAAAAATCACTCAACGAAAAATTAAACAATTATTTTTTAAAAAACATATTTTATAAATTGGAGCAGTTTAAAGTGAATCAGTCAAAAAACCGTTCTTTGACATAGTTGACAATAATATTTATTATTATATAAATAATTTTTTTTTTTAAATCGGCATTATTAATCCAGTACTAAAATTTAACTTCTTGAATATAGAAGTTACATTTTGTTTTTTTTTTTTTTTTTTTTTATTATAACTATAAATTTATTCGAAATATCATTACTGTCTTTAAAATTATCAATGAACAATATCTTGTCAATTTTACCTCAACTTTAAAGTTTTGTTATTAAATATATTCATAAAATTGTATAAACTATAGTTTTTATTTATTGTTGTTAGATTATTAATTATAATAAATATAATTTGCGATGTAAAAGAGACTTACCAGATGTTGTATGGCATATATGTATAAAGATAAATAAATCTATTTATTCTTAATTTAGGCTTGTATGATTATTTCAAGTTCGTCTAAAATACGAAATTTCGATTAAAGAATTGACTGTCAACAAAAAAAATATTGTAAAGTGATGTTCTATTGCAACGTTTCGTTGGATATTCAATTTCTCTGAAATATGCAATGAATCTTAGCAATCAAAATTTTATCTAATTTTTTTTAACATATGAAAATAAATAAATTGTGTCAATTTCAAAATTACCTAATTTTAAATTTAAAAAAATCCATCAGTTGAGTACTAAACATAATAATGATGTAAAAAATAAATTCAATCATCATTTTCAAATTTTTAGTTAATTAAAGAGAATAATTTTTTTAGTGCAAAAAATTTCAGATACTTGATCTTTAAAACTAAAGCATGAAAAATTGTAATGGAAGAAATTTTACGCAAAATTACATTAAATTTTTAACTGCAATTTATTCACTGATAATTCTGAACATTTGTATTATAATTAAAGATATATCTAGTTAATGACATCTATCAATTTCAAGATATTTAAATATATTGACAATTTAAACTTTGTAGCCGACGAGGTGTCTTTTGCCAATGACCTCACCAATGAAAAACCAGCACCAAACCTCAATGAAAACTAGGGTGTTGAGCCAAGCTTCGGAGACGGTAAGATTTTTGTAACCTCCGGTTTTGGCTGAATGAAGTAATTTACCAAAACCCTGTCGAATGGCTGGTAAATCTCCCAAAGTTGGTGGCGATAGTTCCACTTTAGCATATCGCATAAATCTTACGGCTTCTGGCTTAGCCACAACGTAAACCTCTGTTTAGAATAAAAAGAAAAAAATAATAATTAGTTACATAGTTACTCATAAATTAATAATTTAGAATGATTGAATACATCAGACATCATTGTTGTTATGTAAGAATTATCAGTCTTATTTGAAAATAAATTTTTATAATATTCATGGTTATAATGAAAATATTTGTTTATTACTTACTTTTTGCTCCATTAATAACTGCTGGGACTAATTTCGACATTTTTATTGATATTTATGTTTATTTTAATAAAAAAATTTGACAACGAATCTCTCAATCAATGGCCAGTTGGAGAGAGGTTAGTTATAAGGCCTTATTTCTATTGAGCGTTGAGTCAATATTTCTAAGAGAAGAATTTTTTGTCGAAAAATTTTTAACCAATCCAATCAAATGTAGTCAACTGACTGTAAACCAATTAAATCATTGCATGACATTAAAGTTAGCAAGTTAGCAGTCACTAGATTATTTTTTAATTTTTTTTAACAAATAAGTTTGTTCCAAAAAATTTTAAAAAAGAACTTCTTTCAGCATAATTTATTTGTTAAAAAAATTATTAAAATTATCAAATATCTGCTAAATTAATTTTCATAATGATTGCTCGTTTTAACCACAAAAAAAAAAAAATAAAAAAAAAATTTTCTCTTTATAGCGCATATAGCGCGCGCTTTACTTTGTAGTACAATGCGAGTGCAGCCTTAAATTAACACTTATTTATATATACCATAATTACTTTTAACCAATCGCATTACGATATTCAATATACACATGTTATTATATTTTTCACGTAAGTGTATTGTAGGGGATTGATATACTTGGTGGTTGTTGGCTTATTGCCGAATTTGATGTAAGAAACAATCATAGAAAATTGTTGACAATTCTACTTAAATTACTCAGTTACTTTTCAACTACAATTATACTTAAGTGAGTATTATGACTGATAATTATTTTACATTTTTAATTTTTTTAATCATGCTAAAAAATATTAACATTTAACCTCTACTTGAAATATGTTCATTTCACATTATTATTTTTTTAATCTTTTAGATTAAAATTCAAAGATGTTCAATCAAAGTACTGCATTAGGAACCGGAACTCCAAGTTCTGCAAATCCTATGAAAGATTTTGAAGTAGTTTCTCCTCCAGATGATTCAATCTCTAGTTTAGCATTTAGTCCGTCGTCAATCCAAAATAATTTTTTGGTTGCCGGTTCTTGGGACTGCAATGTTAGATGTTGGGAAGTTGAACAGACAGGAAAAACTGTCCCAAAATCTATGCAAACAATGGGAGGTCCTGTATTGGATGTTTGCTGGCATGATGTAAGAATTTACTTTTGATATTTTAATAACAGATATATTTTAACACTTTAAGTAAGCAGTTTATTCGAAATAAGTATGTAAGGATATTACTCCAATTAGACCTTGACTCTTATTTTTGGTAATTAGATTTTTTTACTTCATTAAAATAATATAACAACATTCGGTAATCATCCTATAAATGACAATGTTTCTCATTTTTAAGTAAATTAAACATAATTAAAAAAAATTTTTGCTTAATTATCTACATCATTGAGAAAATAATGAAAATTTTGTCGCTGGTGCATTTATATGATAAAATGAGTTTTATAAATTAAATTTAGTATTATTAAGGTAAAAGACCCAGTTATTGACACGGGCCTAGTTGTTTGACACTTGCGATTTTAATCTAACTAAAATGTTAAAATTTTCTGAAAAATCCAATTATCTTAAAATTTATAGCTCAAAAATTATATTTATTAATTTATCAGAGTTGATTTATTTTTTTTTACTTAAAATGAAATTGCAAGTGTCAATAACTAGACCAGTGTCAATAACTGGGTCTTTTACCTTAGAAAAATCATGATCTGAATGTGTCTTTTAAATATTTTATATGCTTTTCAGCAATAGTTAATTTATTATGATAAGCTTTGGAAATAGTTATAAATAGATTCGAATTTCGCGATAAAAAAAATTTGTTTATTTAATTATTTTGTTTTGTCCATGTCAATGTGATTATAACGTCTAAAATTAATTTATGTAATTAAGAGACTAAGAAAAATTTTATAACGGGTATGTCTTTATCAGAAATTGGTTTTAATATTTTTTCAGCGATAGTCATCAATGATTCAAATCATTGAGAGAGTAAGGAAAATTTTGTGACGAGTACATTATTATTTTTAAAGAAATTTTTACAGTTAAATTTGGTATCATCAGAAAGGTCTTAACAAGAATTTCTGCCTTTTCACGGTTTTATAAATTTTTCAGTGATATTCAATTTTTTATGTCAAGTTTTTGGAGCAGTTTTGAAAAGTTTATTGGTTTTATAAATTTGTTCCGTCACATTTTCCATAAAATTATTTGTAATTGATCCTGTCATAGCACTATTATTTTTTAAATTTATTTAAAAAGTATTTAAATTATGTATAATATGATTAGGAATATAAAAAAATCTTTAACCCAAAGTTTTCTTATTCATAATCTGTAAATTTCGACAGTCGCACAATGACAAGATTGCTAGTTATTATTACTTAATGCTTAAAAAAAATATAAAAATTAACAAATATTTTATATGTTATTAAATAGGATGGAACAAAGGTATTTATGGCTTCTTGTGATAAAATGGTCAAGTGTTGGGATCTAGGTTCAAATCAAAGCGTTCAAGTAGCAGCTCATGATGCTCCAGTTAAAACTTGCCATTGGATTAAAGGAACTAATTATTCATGTCTCATGACTGGTTCTTGGGATAAAACATTGAAATTTTGGGATACGAGAAGTCCTAATCCAATGTTGGTTATTAATCTACCTGAAAGATGTTATTGTGCTGATGTTGTAAGTGTCATAACTATTTTTTTAAATTAATAAATTTATAAATGTTAACCAATTTTGCTAACTAAATATAATACAGGACTACCCGATGGCTGTAGTTGGAACTGCAGGGCGAGGTCTAATAATTTATCAACTTGAAGGAACTCCTCAGGAATTCAAACGGATTGAATCACCACTTAAATATCAACATCGTTGTGTCGCGATCTTCAAAGACAAAAAGAAAGTTCCAAATGGTTATGCACTTGGAAGTGTAGAAGGACGCGTAGCTATTCAGTACGTTAATCCTGTCAATCCAAAAGATAATTTTACATTCAAGTGTCATCGATCAAATGGAACACCTAATGGTTACCAAGATATTTACGCTGTCAATGATATTGCTTTCCATCCAGTTCATGGTACTCTCGCAACGGTGGGAAGTGATGGAACATTTAGCTTTTGGGACAAGGATGCCAGAACTAAACTTAAGCCCTCTGAACCAATGGAACAACCCATCACATGTTGCTGTTTTAATCACAATGGCCAAATATTTGCGTACGCTGTATCTTATGATTGGTCGAAAGGTCATGAGTTTTATAACCCAATGAAAAAGAATTATATTTTCCTCAGGTCATGTTATGAAGAGTTAAAACCACGATCCACATCATAACTTTTATCTTTTATTCCATTTTTTACTTATATTATTGATATTCATCTATGATAAAAATTTTTAAAAAAATTTTTATATTCATCTAAGTCTGATTGGTACTGTTGCATAAAATAACTTGAAAAAAAAAAAAAAAAAAAAAAAAAAAAAAAAAAAAAAAAAAAAAAATTTTGCCATTCAAATAGTTTAAAAATTTAATTAAATTTATTTAAATGCACCAATCCATTAAATTAACAGTATTGTATCATTTCAGGTCTTATGTTATTCTTTAATAATTTATTATTTTCGAATGATTCGTCAATAACTTTCGTGGAATATAAATTTTTGAGATTAAACTGTTTACAATATTTCATTAAAATACGAGTAAAATTATGTACTGTAATAGCCCTAATTTATGTATAGTGAATTCACGATGCGTACTTTGACTGGAATTTTTATACGAATAGTTAATAAATTGACTGTTAAAAGATTACTACAATAAATAAATTTTCATGTACAGAATTTTTTTTTTTATTTATTTCAGATGTGCAAATTTTAAAATATCTAAATGAATTGGTTAATATTTATCTTTGCAAATAGTTTTGATTTATTCTGTATTAATAGGTACCACGAATGAGTTACCAGATTTTTTGAATAATTTACTTTCTATTTTAGCAAAAAAAAATATACCTATATTTATATATTTACATTGGTTACAAATTTGTCATAAAATTGTTTGAATGACAAAGATATCATAGTTAATTAAAATGTAATTAGTACTATTATCATTCATAATCATTGTGGATTTTATTTCGTTAATTGAATTATAAATGTATAAACTGATAAGAATTATATATTGATAGTTATAATGAGTGTCAACACAATTTTAGAAGTACAAGAAGTATTTTTTTTTTTTTTCTACAATCGTCAAAGCTCAATTCCGAATGATTCATTTGATTATAGTCATTTGAACTTGTCTCAATAAAAATTAAACATATTTTTTTATATACATTAATAAAAATTATATAAGTAAATGATTACAATTTTTTTTTAATTGTGAGATTATATAATCTATTCTAATACTTTTTAAATTACCCGCCAACCAAGCCATAATAGGTATACTTTTTTTTGTGAAGTTAAAAAATTAAAATGAAGAGAAATTTTCATATTAGCTGAAACTTAAGATGCTTAATGTCACTTCATTCACATAAAAAATAAGTGTTTGTATTCACAAAATAAATAGTGACTTGGTTTATTATTTATTTGCCTTCGTGAAAACATTTAAAAGTGGAACAAACTGTATAAGTTGGAGGGTAAAGGACCTTTATACACAGATTGTAAGTAAAAAAAAATATGGCGGAAGGAAAAAGGGAAAAAAAACGTGTTGGTCGAGTTGGTGTAACTTGAGAAACACGCCGTCGCACAAGTTACGCGTGGCAGTGCGACCTCTAGCGTTCGTTACGCGGTCAGTTCATCAGTGATCGCAGTTCTCCTGTTCTTTCCCAGGGAGTCCGCCATAGTTGGCGCACGTACAGTTTTAATCAGGCCGAGAATAATCGAAAAACATCCAAGATGGTATGTAAAATAATTATAAACATATAAACTTACATTAATATATACACCATCGACAATATGAAAATTCTAATATTTTTTATCAATATCTATTCATATCTATCTAATATGGATATAAGTTTTGCATTACTCCAGATTGCGCAACTATTGGGCGCCTCATTGTGCTCACATTCTTTGTCATTAATCATCAATTTTAATCGAAATGAAATATTTTTCATTTTCATATATACATTGTTTTAGTTTTATAATTTTTTATGAATTACTAATTGAATTCATGACGCGTTTTATCAAAATATGTTTGCCAACCCACGACATCAGAAGGCATGTCACGGGGTCTGCATCAGCGCGTCATAATGATAGATAATTCATCTAACTACTTAAACTTAGCGATAATAATGAATTTTTTTTAATCGATTCACTGAGTGTTCATTACTAATGGTATTGTCACTAATTAATATTTCGTTTGTTTAGGTGAATTTTACGGTAGACGAGATCCGTGCGATGATGGACAAAAAGAAGAACATCAGAAACATGTCCGTCATTGCGCACGTCGATCATGGAAAGTCAACTCTGACAGACTCCCTTGTGTCCAAGGCTGGTATTATTGCCGGTGCAAAGGCTGGTGAGACGCGTTTCACTGATACGCGTAAAGATGAACAGGAGAGATGTATTACAATTAAATCAACGTATGTTATAATTTTTCAACATTTATTTGGTAATAACTTTTTAACATCAACTAATTAATACTCTGATACCTTTAGTGCCATCTCTATGTTCTTCGAGCTCGATGAGAAAGATTTGGTTTTCATCACCAACCCTGACCAACGTGATAAAGCAGAGAAAGGTTTCTTGATCAATTTGATTGACTCACCTGGTCACGTTGATTTTTCAAGTGAAGTAACAGCTGCTCTTCGTGTCACCGATGGTGCCCTTGTTGTCGTCGATTGTGTGTCTGGTATGTTTAAAATTTTCTCATGCTGATTGAAATGTTTTTAATGGATATTGAGTATAATTAGAAGTTTTATTTCAAAGGTGTTTGTGTACAGACTGAGACTGTATTGCGTCAAGCTATTGCTGAGCGTATTAAGCCCGTTTTATTCATGAACAAGATGGACCGTGCTTTATTGGAGCTCCAACTGGAAAGTGAAGATCTTTATCAGACTTTCCAACGTATTGTTGAAAACGTCAACGTTATTATCGCTACATACTCTGATGACGATGGTCCCATGGGTGAAGTTAGAGTAAGTAACTTGAATCTTTAATTTTTCAAAATTTTATAATATTCAAGATATGAGTAATTAAATTATTTACTATAATTGAATTTTGGTTTGAATAGGTTGACCCGAGCAAAGGTTCCGTTGGTTTTGGATCAGGTCTTCACGGTTGGGCCTTTACTCTCAAACAATTCTCTGAAATGTACGCTGAGAAATTCAAGATCGACACTGTTAAGTTGATGAACCGTCTTTGGGGAGAATCATTCTTTAATCCTAAGACCAAGAAATGGAGTAAACAGAAGGAAGCTGACAACAAACGTTCCTTCTGTATGTACGTTTTGGACCCAATTTACAAGGTAATTATATTTTTTTATTAAGTATTTTTTTTTTTTTAATTTCCTTCCAGCACATTCGCGTTTCGCTGTAGTACAATAATTAGTTTTCTTTGAAAGCTGATTAGAGCACTAGGACAGTGTATACAGTGCGTTAATGGAAGGAGAGTAAAAAGTAACTGTGTTTAAATGCTGCCACTGGACCTCTATCTTTATGTTCGTTAGTGGCATTGCTACGGCTCAGCTTCAATATTATTATTTAAAGAATAAACATTTTTTTGTGCCATAAAAGAATGAGTATTGATTAATTTTTTTTTTTGTTTTTAGGTCTTTGACTGCATCATGAACTACAAGAAAGAAGAAGCTGATAATCTTCTTACTAAATTGGGTATCACTTTGAAGCCCGAAGACAAGGACAAGGACGGAAAAGCTCTTTTGAAGGTTGTAATGAGAACTTGGTTACCAGCTGGTGAAGCTTTACTTCAGATGATAGCCATTCATCTTCCATCACCCGTAACTGCTCAAAAGTACCGTATGGAAATGTTGTACGAGGGTCCTCATGATGATGAAGCTGCTCTTGGTATCAAGGTAATCTATTCATCTATTAATAAAATATTTTTTCACGTCTCACAACGCGCGGCATGTGAGAGTACTCTACTCTCGACATGCCGCTATGTGACGATTTTTAATTTAAAAAAATTTTTTTTTTTTTAATATGATGATTGTTCTATCACAGACCTGTTCTGAAATATAATGAACGATGGATAAGAACGGCCAACTGATTATTTTATAATAATGAAAAAAATTATTTACAAATCTACATTGAATACAAATTTTTTAACTAACTATTTTATTTTTTTAGAACTGTGACCCCAATGGTCCACTCATGATGTACGTATCAAAAATGGTACCGACATCTGACAAAGGTCGTTTCTACGCTTTCGGACGTGTGTTCTCTGGTAAAGTTTGCACCGGTATGAAAGCCCGTATCATGGGTCCAAACTTCACCCCAGGAAAGAAAGAAGACTTGTACGAGAAAGCTATCCAACGTACTATTCTCATGATGGGTCGTTACGTCGAAGCTATCGAAGACGTTCCATCTGGTAAGATTTTTAAAAATTATTTTTCTTATTTGTTATTTTTTTTTTTTTTTTTATTTTTTTATTTCTATGATGATTGTTCTTATCACAGACCTGTTCTGATAATAAATGAACGACGATATAAGAACGGCCAACTGATGAATTATTTACAAAATGATAATTTAATAAAATAAAATTATTAATAAACAGTAATTAATTAATTAATCGTTTGCTTATTTGTACAGGTAACATCTGTGGTCTTGTTGGTGTTGATCAATTCTTGGTTAAGACTGGTACCATTACCACTTACAAGGATGCTCACAACATGAAGGTCATGAAGTTCTCAGTATCACCTGTTGTACGTGTGGCTGTTGAACCAAAGAACCCAGCTGATTTACCTAAATTGGTGGAAGGTTTGAAACGTTTAGCCAAGTCCGACCCTATGGTACAATGTATCATTGAAGAATCTGGTGAACACATTATTGCTGGTGCCGGTGAATTGCATCTTGAGATTTGTCTTAAAGATTTGGAAGAAGATCACGCTTGCATTCCAATCAAGAAGTCAGACCCAGTTGTTTCATACAGAGAAACTGTTTCTGAAGAATCAGATCAAATGTGTTTGTCCAAGTCACCGAACAAACACAATCGTCTCTTCATGAAAGCTCAACCAATGCCAGACGGTCTTGCTGAGGACATTGACAACGGAGAAGTAAACCCAAGAGATGATTTCAAATCCCGTGCTCGTTATCTTGGTGAGAAATATGATTATGACGTAACCGAAGCAAGAAAAATCTGGTGTTTCGGACCCGACGGATCTGGACCAAACATTCTCGTTGATTGTACTAAAGGAGTACAGTACCTTAACGAAATTAAGGATTCTGTTGTCGCTGGTTTCCAATGGGCGACGAAAGAAGGAGTTCTTTCAGAAGAAAATCTCCGTGGTGTACGATTCAACATCTATGATGTTACACTTCATGCTGATGCTATCCACAGAGGTGGTGGTCAAATTATCCCCACAACCAGACGTTGTCTGTACGCTTGTCTGCTCACTGCCTCACCAAGGCTTATGGAGCCAGTGTATCTTTGTGAGATCCAATGTCCAGAAGTAGCTGTCGGTGGAATCTACGGAGTACTCAATCGTAGACGTGGTCACGTATTTGAAGAACAACAAGTCGCTGGTACACCTATGTTCGTTGTTAAAGCTTACTTGCCGGTAAATGAATCGTTCGGCTTCACTGCTGATTTACGATCAAACACTGGAGGACAAGCTTTCCCACAATGTGTCTTCGATCACTGGCAAATCCTTCCTGGTGACCCCCTTGACCAGGGTACAAGACCTTACCAAGTTGTTCAGGTTTGTTTTGCATATACATTTATATTTTCGTTATTACTATTACCTCGATTAAAAATCCACGGTCATAACTGATGGTTATGCAATTTATAAGCATTACCATTTTTTAATCCGTGGAAAATTAAATGTTAACTTAAAGTTTAAATTATCTGGCTGATCTAGGTAGTTTGAATAAAGCAACGACAATTTTAACTTTTTATTTAAACTCTTTTCACTTTTTTTTTTTCTTTAATAATTAATTAAATGATAAATTTTTTTCTCTTTATTTCAGGATACGAGAAAAAGGAAGGGATTGAAAGACGGTCTCCCAGACTTGGCATCATACTTGGACAAATTGTAACCAATTTGGATTTTTGCACTATATTTAAATATTGTATTTCAATTAAACGACAGCGGATACAATCGATTCCGTAATGTCAATTTAACTTCGGTGGCTTTGTTTAATACTACCATTTGTTGAAATTATGAATAAATGCGGAGAATTGGAAAAATAAATTTTAAAAAGTATTACAGGATTATCTTCGCCGATGAAAAAGAAATTTTAGCCACTGTAATGAATTCTCTAATTATATAAATCCTGTAATTTTTTACATTACTTTTTTTATAATTCAGCTAATATTATTAATTCTCGTAATTAAGTTTTTCTTTGTCTTCATTTTTTTGTTTTTTTTTTTTTTTTTAAACGACTGAACGAATAAAATGAGATAAAGAAAGAGAAATACGATAAATGTATTCACGTTAAGGGCGTAAAGATACGACAAATATAAAAATCTTATAAAGAATTTAACTGAATTTATTTAGTTTAAATACCTTCTATAGACTAATAAAAAATTGAATAACTGTTTGAGACCATAAATAAAACACTAACATACTTGGTTCGTGAAAATATATTTAAATGCTGGTACCATATAAATTTTTTTCACAAATACTGTTCATTTGCATACAATTTACTTTGAAAATTTAATTACACAATTAATGTACAAATAACTATAACCAATATTCAAAATTAATCAACAGATTTATACTCTAATAGAGCCGATCCAATATATTTTTTTTAAACTTGATCAGTTTTGTTTCGTTATAATTTTTATTTCAAGTTTAAACAAATAATAAAATTATCAGAAATTATGTACAAATAATTATAAAACATTTCGGTCTTTATAGTTTATCATCGTCGTTGACATTCTGCTGATTAATTACACTGTTGTAATCGTATTTTTATAAATGCCTGCTAAAGATTGGGCTGCAAGAAGGATAGTATCTCTACGAGATATACCAGTAAGCGCATGGTGCCATTCATTGAAATTGACCTTAAACAAATAAAACTCTTTAACAATAGTTCAAAAAACCAAAACACTTGAAGTAATTATCATTAAAAAGTAAATTTACTTGTAAATTGGTAGACATCAAACTTCCAATTGATACAGCCAAACCCAATGTTTTAAGTGGATAAGTATCGGGTGTAGATTCTTTAGCAGTTGATACGAATTGACTTGGTACTGGTGTCATTTGTGTAAACATTTGCAGATTAACGTCATTTTTTGGGTCATCAAGAAGTATAACCGCTAATTCATACCATTTATCTTCACCAATTTCCACCAAAAAACTTTGCACTGCAATAATTGGAATGTCTTTTGGAATCTCAAGAGCATTACGTGCATATTTAATGCGATGTTTCGCTCCATTAACTCCAGCAGCAAAACCAACTGGTTGCGCAGGAATAACCGATGTATCAATCGCTACACCTCTGTACGGGATTAAAAACAAATTCAATTATTAATCATCAATTAACATATCGCGTTCCAGATGTCATAAGGGCGTATACTGGCAAAAGGTTCCGATGAAAAGTCATAAGGGCGTATAATAAAAATTTTTTTTGGGAACCGACGTATTTTTGTATGAAAAGTGTAGAAAAGCAAAAAAAAATTTTTCTTCAAACTAAAAATTTTTTTGGACTTGAAAAAAAACAGAATTTGTATTATACGCCCTTGTGATTCCTGGGTGCCATAAGGGCGTATAATTTCTATACACCCTTATGGCATCTGTAATGCGATATAATTTCTAAACTTAATTTTATCTTACGTGATAGTCGCTTTTCCGAATGCTTCTTGAAAAGCTTCACGAATAGGGCTGACTTTGACTTCCTTATTAGATGCCACAACAATTTCAACATCACCACCTGAATCTGAAATCCACGTGTCTAATAATGTCCAAATATAATTACTAGCATTAACCAACATATTTTACATATTAATTATAGCTATGAAATGTTGAATAATAATTATTTAATGGAAAAAAAATATCAATAATTTAAAATATTTTATTATCGACTGCACGGTGAGAAATGACAGAATTTTTAACTGTGAGTGTATAAAACCAACTGCTCTACTTAATCCCAAAATAGAAACATCTATAACTAGTTTACGAGCAGAGGACAAGGATACCCTTCAACAGCTGAATTTTAAAAAGTAAAAATATTTAATCAAAATTAAAAAAAAAAAAAAAAAGTCAATCGTTCAATTAAAACGTAATGTTTTCGCGAATGATTACTTACAAATAAACTCACGCATCTGGGGATCCAAAGTAGTTATCATTGAGTTAACACTGCTTTTAGCTTTTTCAGCAACTTTACTGAGCATACTGTTATTAACAACATTATCTTTGACCCATGAAAATAATGAAGCACCAACGATTCCCATATCTTGTGATAGATTGTCCTCTAAGCACACAGATTCTAGCGGTTTCTGAGATTCAGTTTGAGTTTGTTGACCTTGTGCTTGCGGTTGTTTTGTTTGAACTCCAACATCCCCGGAAATTTCTTCAGGCTTTTCGGTACTTTCAACTTTGACAGCATTTTTTTCAGTTTCTTTTGGCAGTGAATCTAATGGCGGCGACTGATTGGCAATAAAACTAGGCAAAGCAGATGGTGGAGCAACATTTGACAAAAGATTTCCTGCTGACGATGATCCACCTAAAGGCGTTATTATCGATGCAGATGACGATAAACTGCTCATTAAATCTAAAAAAAAATATTTTTTTTTTTAGGAATGTTTATGATAAAATATAATAGTTTCCATATTCAAAAATAACTGATAAGCTGATAGCAGTAAGAGACACAAGTTTTCAACGGAATGTAAATATTTACGTCATTTAAATATAATAAAGTAATCAAACCAGTTTTAGTTGTTTCGCCAGATATTGATATATCATCAACTCGTTTTTCGACGAATTCAAACGTTGATTCTCCATTTGATTCATCCGTCATTTTGTAATAGTTATCAATGGATTAAGAATAATTTATAAAAACTTTATTTATATCCTTTGTTTATGAAATGTCGGATACAGTCTAATGGAAACTGAAATTTCGTAGAGGAAAATGACACATGACACGTGGCGCTAGTGGTTTAACTTTTTTTTACATAAGTACGCTCTCATACGTATTCATTCTAAATAAATAAATAAATAATTATCTGTCAATATTTTTGAATATTTTAAAATTTATTGAAAATAAAATTAATGCATTTATAGAGTAAAAAAAATTTTATTTTGTACCAATTAGATAATTATCTTACTATAAACATTAAATAATGATTATCAAAGCTCAAATTCAAAGAGTTTCCTTTTTGTAACGTGGCGTTGTCTATTTGATTTTTTATTATATTTATTATTATTATTATTAAGAACTAACATTAAAATTATCGGTATGACAGTAACTATTATTTTTTTTTTATTGTTATATTAGATAATTTTTTAGTTGCGACCATAAAATAAATAATTCTTTAGATTGGAGTCAAAATATAAAATACTAAATTGTAATCTCCTTCCATTCACCATGGTTATGACTATGGCCCCTTTATTGTAGTATAGTAAGAGTTTGTGACATTACCATTCATTTCATTTTATTTTTTATTTTTTTTTTTCAGTATTACAATCAGAGTTAATCTAATTTTTATATTATATTTCAAATAATTAAAACTCTAAAATGCCGAAAAAAAAGACGGGACAAAGAAAAAAAGCAGAAAAACAAAAATTACGGCAAAAGGAAATTAGAACAGCTAAAGATCAATTGGATATTGCAAAATTTCCTTGCAATGCGGTCATGGTAAATTTCATCTATAAAATTAAATTTAATAATAATTTACAGTTTTACAATAATTTAATAAAATATGATTATTTTTTTATTTTTTAGGAATGCGATAAATGTAACAAAAAGCAAAAAAATCGAGCATTTTGTTACTTTTGTTCTAGT
The DNA here is from genome assembly GCA_000956155.1 of Cotesia vestalis. Taxonomy (NCBI): domain Eukaryota; kingdom Metazoa; phylum Arthropoda; class Insecta; order Hymenoptera; family Braconidae; genus Cotesia; species Cotesia vestalis. The sequence continues at coordinate 146,366 of JZSA01001950.1, read as the reverse complement.
GTTCAGAGGTTACCAATGTGCGCTCACTGTGGAAAGATAAAATGTATGTTAAAAACTGGAGACTGTATTGTTAAACATCCTGGAGTATTTATCACAGGTTTAGGGATGGTGGTATGTTCGACTTTTATCTTATAACTTTTTCACTAATAATTCAATTTCATACAAACAAAATTACATTAAAGTTAGCAGTCTTTGCCAGTTTTTAATTTTTTTTTAACAAAAAAATTTGTTTTGAAAAATTGCTTTTATAAAAATCGCATTTTTAATTTCTTAAAATTTCTACATGTTAATTTTTTTTGCAATAATTTATTTGTTAAAAAAATTCTTAAAATTATTAAATGTCTGTTAAATTAATTTTCATATAAACAAAGCACAATTACCATAAAACTGTCATTGTTAAAACCCTTAAGGCTAGGCTGAAGTAAATGTATTTTCTAATATTTAATTTTTCTAATTACCTTTTAAAAAGACTTTTAAATGAGTTATTATAAAGCTTCCGCAATACCTAGCCATATGTTCTTTTTTGGAAATTTCATTTTATTAGATTTCAAAATTTATTTAAAATGGAGTGAAAAAAATGAAATTTCTGAAAATTTATTTACTACGATCTACCCTTCAGTATAATTTTACAATTGTAAATAGATAGATAGATAATATATTTTATTTGATCCTGAAGTTCTAGGCTCCTTCAAGACCAGCAAAAATACATAAAATTAATTTTTTTACAATTATACGCTTGATACAGTGTTCGCAATACAATTTTAAATTTTAAAGACCGACATTTTAATCGCAATTACATCGATTCCAGGAAGAAGTTAAAACAAGCCTGTTTAAAATTTTTAAAGGTGTTAATTTCTGTAATATCCGCCGGTAATGAGTTCCAAATTTTTATGTCATGAACTAGGAAAGAATTTTCATAGATAGAAGAATTACTTCTTGGGAACGCAGATAGTCATTCCTGACATCGCCTCTCCTTAATGCAATCGGCAAAAATTCTAATTTCGATCTAAATCATTGATTATAATTTAGTTTAACTTCTTTATAAAATAGACAAGCTATGAAATAATCTCTTCTCGCGTTAAGTTTTAACCAGCTTAATTCTTTATGAAATGGAGTAGTGTGCTCAAACCTCGACATTTTAAAAATATACCTAACACAAGAATTTATTTTACGCTGCAATCTATGCTGTAATTTGCCTGATATAATCGTGTAAACGGCACAGCAGTAGTCAAAGATTGGAAAAATCAAAGTTGTGACTAATTTTATGCGTAATTGTTTATTGAAAATTTCATTATTAATTTTCAATTGAGCTAACGTTCTCATCGCGCATTATAGTGAAAGTATATATAAGTTTATACATAATATTATGTTATTGGCTCAAAAAATTAAATAATGTTATTTAAACTTAGATAGCATTAATTTATTTCATTGTTAGACACGGCTCGGGTAAACATCTTCAATTGTTTATAAATGAAAATAACACATTATCTATTATAATTTCAGGGAGCGATTTGTGATCATTGCGAAGCTTGGGTATGCCATGGTAGAAAATGTCTAACAAGTCATTCTTGTACTTGTCCCCTGATGGACGCAGTTTGTCAAGAATGTGAAAGAGGCGTTTGGGATCACGGTGGAAGAATATTTAAATGTTCATTTTGTGATTGTTTTCTATGTGAAGACGATCAATTTGAACATCAAGCTTCATGCCAAGTTCTTGAAGCTGAAAGTTATAAGTGTAATAGTTTTTTTCTATCTTAGGATCTTAATTATTATAATGATTAATATTATATTAATTGAGTTTTTATTTTTCAGGCCAATCTTGTAATAAATTAGGCCAATATTCATGTTTAAGATGTAAAACATGTTACTGTGAGGATCATGTCCGTAGAAAAGGTTTTAAATATGAAAAGAATAAAGCGATTCCGTGTCCAAAATGTAGTTTTGAAACATCACAAACTAAAGATCTTAGCATGTCTAGTAAGTTTATTTTAAAATACAATTTTTACTTATTCATTTTGTTTAAATTTTATTTAATCCATTTTTAAATTATAGCTCGGAGTCATAAATTTGGAAGACAAAATCAAGCTAGCAATTATGATTCTGATGATGAAGGTGGTAGTTATAGTGCTTATGGAACTTATGGAAATTATGGTGCAACAGCAGATGACGATGATGATGAGGATTATGATGATGACGATGATGATGATGATGATGATGATGATGATGATGATGATGATGACGATGATGAGGATGATGAAGATGAATCATCCGGTAGTTCTGACGACGATGAAGATGAAAAGTCACACGAAAAAAAATCAACTGCTTAAATTTTTTTTATGGAATATTCTACGTGTATAAAACTTTGTATATTCTATGTAAATTTTATGATCTACCATAAAATATAATTAAAAGAAAAGAATTAATAAAAATTAACTTTGAAAATTGAATAGGTAGCGCTTCACAAAATGCTCTTAATTGACAGTTGATAACTTAGGAAGCATAATTGTGTATATTTAACATATATGCGTATACATATAGTATACATAAAAAATTATTCTCTTGAAAGGAAAAAAAAAAAAAATAGTCTTAATCTTCGAAAGATCGGGTAGAATCGGGAGACATTGACTCAGCATCATTATTTGTTTATCTAACGTCAAGGTAAATTACGTAATTTAATCTAGTGAACAATTTTAAAAAAGAAACAAAAACAAAACGAAAAATAAAGTGTCAGTGTCAATTTTGACATTTTTTTTTGTTGTTTTTGGAGTTGAAAAATAAACATAAAATTAAATAGAACAACATTTTTATCCTTGTATACACGCAAGCAATTGAGCGATTGTCCTGTCAGACAAAATGTGTCACTTATTTTAACAGTCGTTTTTTATATCTTGTGATTTTATTTTTGAATATTTTAATTAATAACCACCATTATACTTTTATTAAATTTATTATCATAGATAAAGTAATATGACAAATTAATGCGTATTATTAATTAAATTCTTGATAATAATATTTACCATTAATACGGGTCAAATTGCATATTGTCTTGTCGATTATTATTTAAAAAAATTGATTTGCAAAAGCAAGGTTAGTGATTTCACCATTACAGTGAATTACTTTAGTGACTTAGTATCAACTGTACTACGTCATTCTATAATTTTTTTATCTACACAAATAAAATTTTCATCATTGTGCAGTATAATACACAACAGTTCATATATATTAAATAAGTGGCCTAATTGAAAATTGAACGCAGTAAATAATAATAGATCCAATTAATAAACATATGTATAATAATACGCTAATTACAAAATAAATTTATCTGACTATACACATTAGAATTAATTTATAGATACTTTATTTGATAAATAAATAATGTTGACTATTAATTTTTAATACAATAATAAATTTTGTTACAGGTTTATTTCTATCATTGGTTGGTAGTTTTTTTATTTATTTAATTTACTGCTGCATCAATAACATAACAGCTTCACAATGAGCTGCATTAGGTGTTGTTTGTATAATACAAGATCTTTAGTATCTGCGAATCATGTTACACATCATGGTAAATTTTTTTTAAAAGAATTATTATTTTAAATTATAAATAAAAACAGAAAAAAATAATCCAGATTACTAAAAACAAATTAAATTGATTTTTTAGTGCAAAAAATAGTACGAGTTGTCGCAACAAGATCGTTAGCAACAACTAGTGTGTTATCAAAGGCACCTAGTGAACCAACACCACCTAATAAAGACATTGGTAATACCGCGGGAAGTAATGGAAATGGAAATGGAAAAGGAGGTGGCGGAAAAAAAAATACATTGACATGCCCAAAGTGTGGGGATCCTTGTACACATGTTGAAACATTCGTATGTAAGTTTAAATAATTTAAAATTTCAACTTTTATTAAGTAGCTCATCTTGGGTAAATGTCAAAACTAGTAAACGTAAATCATACGTTTTTATATGCTAATTGCATATTTATATATCTGTATACAATATTGATAACTTGCAATAATCTCCTAATTATTTGTTTATTATGATTATAAATTAATGTTAATTTTATAGATTGATTAAATGTCAACAAGCTGTCTAAAGAATTGACTAAAAATTTTTTTTTTAATACAAAGTCTTAAAAATGAATTGAAAAATTTTTCAAATAAATCAATTGAATATTTTTTAAATGATTTATGAGTATAAAAAGAAAAAATAAATTTTTTTGTTCTTATTACTTTTTAAACATTAGAAAAAAAGTAAATACAAGCAAGCCTCCATTATTATTTACATTTTTTTTTTATATCAGCTATTACAATTTATTTAATCAAGTTATTATAGTATTTAAAGTTAATAACTTTTTAAAGATCCAGAAATATTACTACAGTAATTAATTAATTTTCTAATCAATTTTAATTCTGTCAAATCATGTAAATCATTTTAAATCATATCTCTTATGGGCATTTAACATTGTGAAATCATTTTTAATCATTTTGTTTAATAAGGTTTGTTTAAACCTTGATCCAAATTGAGTAATGTGAGAAATCAATTGATCCTTAATTATGATGAAATAAAAAAATGAAATTGAGTATTGATTTATGATATACTAGAAATAATAAAAGGAAAATTTTTGTTTTAATTATCATTAGATCAGAATTGTTTCATTAATTGATAAAGTAAATTTAGTCAGACTTGACTTTTAATCTCGTTCGATTGACTTGGGAACTATTAGTACATTGATTAAAAATATACTGTATTGCTGAATATTGGTAGTTGCCATTTATTTCTATAAGTATTGAGTTTCAAATAAATAATTACAACCATTATTATTATACTTTATTATTCTTCAAGCTTAGCTTACAGTAATTTAACAAATTAACTGAATTACAAATTAACAAGAGATTTAGAACATCAGATATATAAAAGATTAAACATCGGTTTATAAATATATATGATTTACATATCACAGTTTACTATTGTCAATTTTGTTAATTAGTAAAATACCAGTAAATATTATTTAATTATAATTAAAGAAGTCTTATACGGTTTAAAAGGAAAAAACCCCAATAGATATTGCGTTGTAATTCAGTTAATTTGTTAAATTACTGTAAGCTAAGCTTGAAGAGTAATAAAATATAATAAGAATAGTTACAACCATCAAGGAATAATATTTTTTAAATTTTACTATAGCGTCAACGAGATTCGTGAAATGCGAAAAGTGTTCCCATTTCTTTGTGGTACTGTCGGAAATAGACTCCAAAAAAAGTCTCAAAGAAACAACAAGAAGTGATGATTCCAAACAAGGATTTTATCGGAAACCACCACCTCCTCCAAAAAAGGTAATAAATATCTCAATCACTTATCAGCAACAATAAATAAATTCATCAAGTGGCACTATTGAATTTCTACTCGGAATTTACTGTAAAAAAATTAGTACTTACTCGTTCATTTTCAATATTTACAAGTCTGATGCGCTTTGAGTAGAAATGTAATAACGCTTGTTAGTTTACTAATTTTACAAATGTTAATCCATTTTTCAGATATTCGAATACTTGAATAAGCATGTAATAGGTCAAGAATATGCTAAAAAAGTTTTGAGTGTAGCAGTATACAATCATTATAAGCGTATTCACAATAATCTTCCACCTCAGAACTCAGTGCAAGCCAGTTCAAGTCAAGTTGGACCTCAAGAACTCAACTACCCGTTTACTCACAGAGGTCTTAAACCGCGTAAATAAAATTTATTGTCCTTATAAACATTAATTAATCCTTAATAATGATTCCAACTCCTTTGCACTACAAAATGTTTATAAACACAAATTGAAAAAACAAACAATACAAAAATTAAAGTACCATTGTCTTCATTACAGATCTACTTCACGTATCAAGCTTGGGAAATCCGTTAAGTGTTGGTTTTCAAAATCCATCAAGTAATAATGATCAGCAAAAAGCAAATGCAAACCAATCAGTTCCTGGTTCAGATATTTTAGACAGTACACAACATCAATTAAAATTGGAGAAAAGTAATATTCTTCTATTGGGCCCGACTGGATCAGGAAAAACCTTATTAGCGCAAACAATAGCCCAGTGTTTGGATGTACCCTTTGCAATTTGTGATTGTACAACTCTCACTCAAGCTGGGTACGTTGGTGAAGATATTGAGAGTGTAATAGCTAAATTACTTCAAGATGCAAATTATATTGTTGAAAGAGCGCAAATGGGTATCGTATTTTTGGACGAAGTAGATAAAATTGGCGCGGTACCCGGAATTCATCAGTTACGTGATGTTGGTGGTGAAGGTGTACAACAGGGTATGTTGAAAATGTTGGAAGGTACTATTGTCAATGTACCAGAAAGAAATAGTTCTCGTAAATTACGTGGTGATACTTTGCAAGTTGATACAACAAATATATTATTTGTTGCGTCTGGTGCTTATAACGGCCTTGACAGACTTGTATCACGACGTAAAAACGAAAAGTATCTAGGCTTTGGTGCTGCACCAGCTACTGAAAGTCCAGGTAGAAGAGCAGCAACATTAGCTGATATTGCCAATATGTCTCCATCAACTGAAGATGACAATAAAGAAAAAGATATTTTATTGAGACAAGTTGAAGCGCGAGATCTTATTGATTTTGGAATGATTCCCGAGTTTGTCGGAAGATTTCCCATTTTAGTACCTTTCCATACACTTGACAGAAAAATGCTTGTAAGAATTTTGACTGAGCCTAACAATGCAATGGTTCCACAGTACCAAATGTTGTTCTCAATGGATAAGGTTTTCACTTTTTATTAATTATTATTTTATATAATTATTAAAATTTTAATTTTTGTATTTTATTGATGATAGGTTGATTTGACATTTACGAGTGACGCTCTGGACGCTATAGCAGCACTTGCAATGGATCGGAAGACTGGAGCTCGAGGACTCCGTGCGATCATGGAATCTCTTCTCTTAGAACCTATGTTTGATGTTCCTGGAAGCGATGTTCTGACGGTTCATGTTACTGAAGGATCTGTTCGAGGTACAGACAAACCTCAGTATATTAGAAGAGGTGATTCAACTGAAGAAGAACAACAACAAGCACACGCACAACATGTGAATAATTGAAATTTACAACGTGAGGTAATGCCTCACGTTAAATAAATTTTCTTTTGATAAATAAAATTACGTGCGTACTTTATAGAATGAAATTTTAATTCTAAAATTGTAATTCATTTTTTAAGTACTTTACGACGCAAATTGAACTATTGCGTATTTCCAGTGAATTGAATTCAATTATATATTTGATTTTAATCAGGAAAAATTATATTTCTTTTTTTTTTTTTTTTAAATTATCATTATATTATGATTTTTATTATTATTATAATTAATAATTGGTATTGTTAATAAATAAATTGCATGTGCGTTTAGATAAATGATAATTATTTGTAATATATTGTAAATAGCATTAGAATAATAATAGAAATTTTAAAAAGTATACAAGGAAATATTTCCACATTTATGTGAACAAAATTTAATCGTTTCTGCTGATGTTAATGCTCATCTAAAAATATTTGAGTGACTTAAAAATAAATTTATGAAAAAATGGTATAAAAATAAACAATTAAGTATAGTATAAAAATTATATCACCTTGTGGATCATTTTTTTTCTTTACTAATGAACGAATTTTATAAAACTTAATGTCGAAAAATTAGCAAAATAAAATATGTTTCTTATTATATATGAATATATAATATTATGAATACATTTATATAATATTCTATATACTTAATTATTTTCGAATTTTCACTGTGATATTAGATACAAGAAAGTGATCTTTTATTTCTATCATCACAACCAACAAAATAAAATAATTTAATTAACTAATTAAAATAATGTCTAATTAATATATGACAAAATTAAACTAAATACCTTTCAGATATTTTAGTTATATAAAGTTATCTCCATCTAATTGTTATTATAATAGACAATTTTTATTGTATAATCGTATATTTATAATAAATGATTATGAAAAAATTAAATCAGAATAGAAAGTAGATTTAAAACATATTCCTTTTTTTGTCTAATTTATTCAAATTTCAATAAATGAACTAGTTTTAAAGATTTTTATACTGAAAATTTATATTATAAATATCATTCAAAGTATATGTGTTACTATCATAAAATCTTAAAGTAAAAATACTAATTTCAGATGCCATTTTTGGAATTTTTTTACTTTATTTTAATAAATAAAATATACAAGTAAAAGTCATATAATTAAATATTATTAATTATATTTGTAATTCAAGTATTTTTTTCATATAGTAGAAAAAATGGTAAATGTTTAATATTTTAAACTAAGTGTTTTTTTTTTTTATAAAAAATTTTTAAGTTTTTTAACGCGGATTGAATTCGTCTGAATTAGTATTTTTACCCCAATTATTATTATTATTTTCTTTTTAAACTCATTTCATTATTAAGTTAATTAAAATACAAAAATTTTTTTTCAAAAAATTTAATTTTTAATTGCTATTAAAAAAAAAATCAAATATCATCATTAGTTATCAATCAATCTATACACAGCATTTTCTATAAAATAAATTAATTAATAAATTTCACCATAATAAATATTTTGTGGAGTTTTAACTACTTTTGGTTTGCTCTTAAACATTGTTCCAATTTCTGTGAGGATATATTTAGTTGCTTTTAGGACTAAAAAATTTATACCAAATTGTAATACAAGAGCACCAAATCCTTTATATAAACCTAATGCCCCCTCAGTACTTACAATTGTACGATAACAATCAATAGCTCCACTGTATCCCGTTAAAAGTGGCATAACACTTCGTCCGTTATCAAGATTATCAATAATAGTTCGAGTGCCTTGTAGATGAAGACGATGTACAATAGTTTCAAGTGGATAAAATATTACGTCTGCTGCACACATTGATATTAATGTTGAATGTAACTCAATGTCTTGCATTATTCCTTCAGAAACTATGTCTCGACTATAAGCTCCCTGAAATAATTTATTTAACCATTTATGTTAGTTTTTTTAAATTTTGTTTGAAATAGGGTAAGTGTGGGTATGTGTAGGTCTTCTAAATCAATCAGAAAAAATTTGGAATAAAGTTACATTCACTTAATTTAATGAAAATTTCTTGGTTTGAAAGTTTTTCTGCTTAATTTAACACAACAAGTTCTTTATTATAATGACCGCTTGTATTTTTTATCAACTTTGATTTATTTGTTTTATTTTTTATCAATTTCTGTTTATAATTTATTTTTAAGATTATTTATTTTTAATTAAGAGCAATTTTAAGGCAACTTGAACTGTCAATTGACAGGCAATATTTTCTTTTTAGGTCAGAATATATGCATTTTACATCCGCAGTAATTGGTACAAATGCATCCAAATATAGGTGCTTCTATTACTGTGGATTATTGGAAACATTTGCAGTAATACAAGCATGTTCATTTTTTTGGTACCAATTACTGTCCTTAAATAAATAATATTAATTGATCAAAATTGAATTTTTAATGCATAACTGATATTAAAGAAGGGTTACCTTACTTTTAAATGCAAAAAATTTCTAATTTGAACCATTTTATGTAAAGGCAAAGATCTTTTAGTAGCACCTCTTTTCGTACAGAAACTCACAAAAAAGCTATAGTTTACTACCCGTTAGCCAGTTAATTTTAATTCATTAATAACAAATTGAATAATTGTTGTACGTGTAAAACTACTATGCAAATATTTTCTTGACGATTTCAATTACAAGAAATAATTTTTTTTTAATTCAAAAAGCTCAAGTACGATTTATTTTTAATTAAAATAAAAAAAATCCGCAGTAATACCTATACCCACAGCAATACCCACACTTACCCTAATCTGTATTTTATTTATAAATTTTATTCCGATTTTATTAAATATTTCAAGAAAATGAAAAAATTTATACATCGTAATTTATTGATATAAAAATATGAAAAAAACTTACAGTTCTTTCTTGCAGTTTTCTATCTCTTAACCACATCACTCGACTAACAACACTCCTTACAATCAATGCAAATAAATATTTAGCAACTCCATAAGTAACATGCGGAGTAAGAAGTGCATAAATTGGAATAAGCCTGCCTTTAGATCCTACTTCTAATAATCTAATAGCTCCATCTCGAAATATGTCAAGTACCCCAGGTTTCTCAGATGCTATCTCCGACTGCACTGTTTCTACCAGTGATGCTGAATAAAACGGAGCGACTATTCCAATTGAAACACTAAAATTAAATTAATAACATAAATTGTAAATGATTAAAGTCTAGTTAATGAAGTAACGAAAATAAAAATCATCATCACCATTTAAGTAGTAAATGTTGTCCAAAAGCTTTCATGGAGCTCTCTCTGTTGATTTCTCTATAAGTCAAATAAATAATTAATAAATAAACAATAAAAAATATTGTGAATTATTATTTATAAATAATACATACTTTGGCCAAGGAGTAAGTTTAGAAATAACATCTTCAACAGCTGCTGATAAACCTCGTACCAACAAAACTGAACCAATACCTTTCCAGAGCGTACTCAAACCTTGCGTTTGATGTAATCTCACTATCACAGGTATCAAGGTTATTGGCACTAAGTGGTAAGTTGACGATCTGGGATTTACTTGACATTGTCTTCTTAAAACAATAAAGGGATGAATCAAAAGATTCTCTGTTATTAAACTTACTAAGCCACAGCCAGCTCCTATAGATTTTTTTATTGCAATATCTGAAATAAGAAAAAAAAGTAACTAACGTTAAAGTAGTTATTGTTAATAATTAACGACACTGAAGTTAGCAGACGTCTAAAAATTTTTGATTTTTTTTTATTAATTAGATTACAGTACAACCTGGTTATAAGTTATATTTCTTTCTTTCTTTTACTTACATGAAATATTTCATATATAGATATAACTGCCGGAAGAGCGAGTAGATCGTCCGATGTAACTTATAACCAGGTTGTACTGTACAACTAAAAAGATATTTTTAAAAAATTGCCTTAAAAAATTATTTTTAAGAAATTTTTAAAAACATAGTTTTTCAAGTTTTTTATGAGAATCAATTTTACGGATAATAATTCATTTTAAAAATTTTTTAACAAATAAATTATGGCAAAAAAAAATAAGAACAAAAAATTGACATCTAGAAAATTAAAAAAGTAAAAAATGCAATTTTTCAGAATTAATTTTTCGGAGCAAATTTATTTTATAAAAAAAAATAAAACAATTATAATAGTGACAGATAACTTTAATGTCCTAAGTTTTTTACATGTGAAAAAAATTTTTTTAATTATTTAATTGACATTTTTTCAATAAAAAATTTCTAAAAATTTTGAAATGTCGGCTAACTTCATTTTCATGATAATTATTGTATCTTAATTAAAGATTTACATAATAAACTATATAACATTAAATAATTAAATATAAAGTATAGATATAACAATAAAATAAAAGAACCTTGTTATGACCTTACCATTGTCAGTTGATACATCTTCAGTTATAAGAGGTAATGATGTTTCTAATGGTAATGGTCTTAACATATCACGATTATAATCTTTTTCTGGATCATCTTCAAATTGTTTTGGATCTAGCGGTCTACCTCTGTAAACTCGCTCAGCTCGTTCATAACCTGACATACCTGCCATATTTGAGATGATGTCAAAAATGACTTTAATTTCAATAATTTACTTGAATAATACATTGACTATCAAGTCAAATTTTTTTATTTACTATTCTCACACTGTCAAAATTTATTTCTTCATTAAATTTATATATTTTACATATGTAGCTAGGCTATTAAAAATACTGTGTACCATATCAATAACATTTTCACCGCCGTTTAATGCTCTGTGTATACCTATATAAAATTCAATGTGTATATGTACATATTATACTTATATAACATAATGTGTATGTCGACAATGTAAATTTTATTTTTATTGTTTTTAAAGATAGAAAGATGGCGTGATATTTGATTTATTTGTTAATTACTGATGAAAAATCTTTTTTTTTTTTTTTATATATTACTTACTAATGTAAACTACACAGCCAACTTATAACAGTATGTATCGGCTTTATAACTTTTATTTATCAAACAAATAAAAACCAATTTTTAAATATTGTTTTCATGTACTTGCAATTTATAGTGACTTACTTGCTCGACTGGCCAGAAGGACCTTGCAAGATCCAAATAAAATATATTTAAATGCCATATGAATTTTAAACGTTTCAATAAAATAATAAACATTCCTATAAATGGAAGTATATAAATTAAGAAATTAATAGAAAACTAATAACACTGAAGTTGACAGATATTAAAATTTTTTTTGGAATTTTATAGCAATTAAATTACTAAAAAAAAATTTGATTAAAAAGTTTCACATGTGAAAATTAAAAGACATTAAAGTTAGCTGTCACTTGACAATTTAAAAAATTTTTTTTAACAAATAAATTTGTTCCAAAAAATTATTTTAAAACAATTGCATTTGTAGTTTTTTAAAATTTCTAAATGTCAATTTTTTTGCCATAATTTATTTGTTACAAAAATTCTTAAGATTATCAACTATCTGCTAAGTTAATTTTCATGAAAATTAATAAAAACTACAAGTGAAAATTTTTAGAAGCATTTTTTTATTGTAATTGATTTATTAAAAAAATTTTTTAAATTAACAGCTGACCGCTAACTTCAGGATTATAGAAAACTATCATTTATATAAATAGCAAACTCATTAATTTTTCAATAATTAAATAAATTTAACATATTTACTTAATAAAAAAATGTACTCTAAGAAGTATTTATAATTTTGAAAGACTATAAAATAGTGAATTATACATAAAGATTCATTTATTGATAAACATAATAAAAGTAAATGGCAACAATTTTATGGATTATCAAAAAAAATGGAATTTTTTATTTTAGGAAAAGCATAAAAATGGAAATTCATAGAAATGGTAATCTATGAAAATGGAATTTGCATTCATTAATAAGAACATGAATTGAAAAACCCTGTTAAAAAAAAAATCCATTAATTTTTATGATACTGAAATTGAGAGACATCTAATAATTTTCAGAATTTTTTTAGCAAATAATTTTTCACAAGATAAATTAATTAAAAAAAATTCTATCTTTAAAAAACTACAAATACAATTTTTTAAAAATCATTGTCTAGAACTAATTTATTTTTCAAGAAAAATCAAACAATTTTCAAGTGTCTGCTAATTTCAGTGTCATTAATTTTCTCTATTTATATACTAAAAATTGGCAGTGGCGTTACAATCGAAAATTCTCGCAAGCGCTCATTAAAAGAGGAGTTCGAATACATCACAATTTGCTTTGTCAATCGTTATAGTGTGCAACAAGTCATGTTGGAAGCTTTTAGGCTCGTTGCAGTTATGACAACAAAAATTTATCACCAGGACTTTTATAATCCAACGCGAAGTATTCAACAGACTGCGTGAGCAGACCCTGTGGAATTCAGAGGATCTCTGACTCTTCATAAGTAATCATCGTCTTATTCTCATTCCAGGATACACTCCGAGATAAGGATTCTTTTGACATTATTTATGTTCATTAAGTAAATACTAATTAATTTTATAGAATTGAAATTATCAAGCATTCACACTTTTAATGATTTTTTAGCTCAAATTATATGAGGCTGAAGTCAGCATAGAAAATTGTTTATAAAAATGTCATTTATAATTTTTCAGAACTTCTAAAGATGAAATTTTTAAATAAAATTTTCTTGCTATAATTTGTTTGTTAAAAAAATTCTAAAAATTATCAGATGTCTCTCAACATCAGTGTCATCAAATTATAAAAAAAAAAAAATCCGAAAGGCGGTTGACACACACAACACATAGTGTAACAACTTTATTGTCTACACCACCGAAAAATTCCTAAATGTCCCTCTGAGATATTTTTCTTAAAAAAAAAAAATGTCAAAATTATTCGTTTAGATAGTAATTTTTGTCGATATAATACAAAGCTACATAATCATACTTTCATACATTTTGCGGACATTTGAATGCAAGCATAAATAAATCAGAAATTCGAGTGTAAAATAAAATATTATTCACACCGCAGCATAAAAAAAACGTATGAAAAAAAATGTTCATTTATGTTTCATGCGTCAATAACAATAGGTAATTATTTATGCATTATTGTATTACTTATATGCTATTTATTGTAAAACTAAAAAATATCTATAAAATAACATTTGATGAAACTTTTTATTTACTTTTAATTAAAATTTTTTACATAAAATTATGAGGAAGTATTAAATGAAATAAATAGCTACTTTTCCGAAAAAGAAATGAGTTATATAAAATACAAGAAATAATGGAATATATGTGGTATGGTTTACAAAATTCTCTAAGTAATTTTATCTTTATTTGTAAGTTCTCCATGCAATTTCTATGATTTTTTCACCAAAATTCGTAACTATGAATTTGCTGGTTATTTTTAAATTAGAATAATTAATTTGATAATAACTCATCCGGTAATTCAATGTAATCATGATCAGTCCATTCGTCGTCTTTGGATGTAACATTTGACGGAAAATTTTTTGACAATGGTAAACCATTAATACCTAAGCTTAAGTACTTAATTACTTCATCAGGAATTTTATACTGAGCAGGTCGAGCATTTTGTGGGCCTAAATTATTGAAATCTGTGGTAGTCCGTCTCAACGCGTCTTTAGCAAATCGAAAATCTTCCGGCAAACAATGATGTTGAAGACAAAAATAATTTTGATTATTCTCATTGTGACACCAAGTACCATCAGGAAAATATGGATTGACACCAAGATCATTTAATTCAATGCGTGGTGTATAATAAGAAGCAATATCTTTTCGTCTACAAAAAATAGCACAAGCCATCCATGGTCTTCCTATTTCATGAGGGGCTTGTAAGCCTGAACTATATTTATCTAATTCTGGCAAATGTTCACTAAACTCTTGACACTTGATCGTAGCAAATTCCTCCACAGTAATACGTTTTTTACAAAGCTTTTCGTCTTTACAAATCATTACATCATAATGAGGACCTTTACAATCTTCATTAAATTGCTTTCCATTCGTATTTTGATTATTATTACAAATTCTTCGTCTAATTTTTGATCCTTTAGATTTTTTTATGCAACCACTGCTGCAAGAGGATTCTGTCCATTTACTCCAACCTTCATTGCCTTTAACTCCAGAAGATTGTGGTTTTAAAAAGTGCAAGGCCGGTAAGCATTCACCGCCACGACATTCTTTACCCTCTTCACAAATGGTTCCTTCCAAAGCTGGACCGGCATAATAATAACCACTACGATGTGGACTTCGACATGACAATGTATGACAAGCGTTCGTAAGTGTAACAACATCAGCATCTTTATCTCTTAACAATAATTCGCACTGTTTTTTTGCAGTCCATGTGCGTCCGGGCAATGTCAGATACCTTGAATGGTCCAAAGTCTTGTCAAAATTTTCTAAATTTTTATCAAGTAGACATGGTTTTGTTCTTGGTAAATCAATAGCTACTTCTCGACTACATGAAGACCAAATTGTTTCTCCTTGAGTCCCTCGGCTTGGAGACATAATGTAGCCATCACGAGAACAAGAATTACCTGTTGAATCGTGATGCATTCCTAAGCTACAAAACATAAATAAGTTAAATAATTAATCAATAAATAAATGTTCAGGTTATTTAAGATTCGTAATTTATTTGATGTCTAAATTATATCAAATTCCGCAACGTTTCGTTGATAATCTCAACTTCATCAGGCGTCTGTAAATCAGCAACAAACCATTATTTACATGTCAACAATATCCAGATAAAACAATTATGAATACAAAAATTTTTTGAATTATTTTAAAATCTTAGACTATATAAATTACTGAATACATCATAATCTTTTATAAAAATTAAATTCCATAAAAACGAATTTACAGTACATAAATAAAATTTCTATAAAAAAATTAGTTATAAAAAATTCTTTAAAAAATTCAATAGATAAAAATTAAATAAATTTAATTTACAATAAATAAATAAACAAAATACCTTCGAATAAATTCATATAGACATCAAAGCCCAAATAAACATGCGATGTATTACATTCACATGAAAAATTATTCTTCGTAAATTAAATTTTATCTCAAAGTCCATAACGAAACAATAATTGTCATTTGAATATATGGCAATTATTATCAATAATAAATTAATATTAAATAAGAATAGTTTATTGCTGATTTACAGACGCTTGATGAAGTTGAGATTATCAACGAAACGTTGCGGAATTTGATATAATTTAGACATCAAATAAATTACGGATCTTAAATAACCTGAGCATTTATTTATTTATTGGCTGAGATTTGAATATTACCTTCATTGAATAATTAAATTAAACTAGTCTATTTAATAACATATAAAATATTTGTTAATTTTTATATTTTTTTTAAGCATTAAAGATTTTTTTATACTTCTAATCATACTACACATATATGTTTTATAATTTGAATACAAATTTGAAAGTATACAAATTAAAATTTAAATACTTTTTAAATAAATTTAAAAAGTAATAGTGCTATGACAGGATCAATTACAAATAATTTCATGGAAAATGTGACGGAACAAATTTATAAAACCAATAAACTTTTCAAAACTGCTCCAAAAACTTGACATAAAAAATTGAATATCACTGAAAAATTTATAAAACCGTGAAAAGGCAGAAATTCTTGTTAAGACCTTTCTGATGATACCAAATTTAACTGTAAAAATTTCTTTAAAAATAATAATGTACTCGTCACAAAATTTTCCTTACTCTCTCAATGATTTGAATCATTGATGACTATCGCTGAAAAAATATTAAAACCAATTTCTGATAAAGACATACCCGTTCAAAAATTTTTCTTAGTCTCTTAATTACATAAATTAATTTTAGACGTTATAATCACATTGACATGGACAAAACAAAATAAATAAATAAGCAAATTTTTTTTCATCGCGAAATTCGAATCTGTTTATAATTACTTCGAAAACTTTTCATAATAAATGAACTATTGCTGACAAGCATATAAAATATTGATGAGAATTAATTTAGCAGATATTTATTAATTTTAAGAATTTTTTAACAAATAAATTATGGCAAAAATAATTGAGAAAAAAAAAATTGACATTTAGAAATTTTAAAAAATTCTCAAGTGGCTGCTAATTTTAATGATAATACTGAAGTTAGCGGTCAGCTGTCAATTTTCAAAATTTTTTTGACAAATTAATTACAATAAAAAAATGCTTCTAAAAATTTTCACTTGTAATTTTTATTAATTTTCACATGTAAAACTTTTTAATTAATTTTTTTTATAATAATTTAATTGCTTTAAAATTTTAAAAGAATTTTTAATATCTGCCAATTTCAGTGTCATCTTTAATGTCATAAAATATTGAAAAGACACATTCAGATCATGATTATTCTAATAATACTAAATTCAATTAAAAAAACTAATTTTATCATAAAAATACGCCGGAGACAAAATTTTCCTCACTCTTTTAATGATATAGATAATGACAATCATACATACTTGTGACCTATTTCGTGTGCTGTAATGTAAACTGATGTAAAACCAGCAGATGGATACGGTTTACCAAATCGATTCGTCACGCCAAATTCAGCAATAACACAAGCGTATGAATTTAAACAAACTCCAGAAACTGTTGCCAGACCCATTGTTACACTATTTTTTTCACCATTTTCATATGCATAAAAATCCAATCCTGATACATAAAGACCAACATCCCAATGATTTGGATCATCGTCATTTTTAGGATTTTTAACTGCAGTATAATTACAAAATGAATTTAATAATTTCAATCTTTCTCCATTGTAATGTGGCAAGTCGGCTGGTTGATGTTTCATCATGTCTAATCGTACTAAAACAATATTTATTCTTGTCCCCAGACTAGGATGATAAAAAAGAGCTTGTACAGCGTTGATGTAAGCCAACAGCATATCACGCAATTTTTTTTCACTGTAATCGAAGAAAGGTGAAAATAATTTATAGCCTGCTTCGTCAAAGAAAACTGCTAATTCCACTGTCAATTCATCAGTCAATTTTCGGCGAGGTCTTTTTTCAAATGTATCCAAGATTGAATTTATATATGGATACTTGTAGCCTGAATTGAAATTATACGGTGAAGATGATGATGGCGAAAAAAATGATGATAAATGAGATCTTTTAACAACATGCGGCATTTCTTCATCATAACGAACATCTTCAAAAATGACTTGTTCATTTTTATCCAATGGAGTAATTTCGAGAGTGAAATTTTTTAATATCACTAATCCTTGCAGTCCTTCTTCGCACAAACTAACGGCAGCTGTAATTAATTCATCTTGATGTATATAGTGGCATGATAGTGGCTTACTTAATTCATCTAGTCTTTCGATGATGTTAGAATCACTGTGACGCCAAACTTGAAAATAAGGAGCTAATAATTTATCATTTCTCAACAATTGAAGCTTTATGGTCTGGCCGAAAGCAGTAAAACTGATTGGAATCTAGAAAATAATATTCAATTAATTAAAAAAATTTTTTTTCAATTTTTTCCAATTACTTGGAGAATAAAAATAAATACCTCAGATTTTGTAGAATTGTGGGATTGAAAATAAATAATATCCAAGTCTTGTGATGCTGATGAAAAAATTAAATTAATTATTAAAATTATTAGTGAACTCAACGAATTCATGATGAAAAGTAAGTTCAAAAGTTGTTGCTCTTGAATTTATACGAGTTCAAGTGCATTCAGTTGCATTATTGTCATAGAAACAAAATATGAATACAAAATATGCAGGTGCCTGTATGGAAGTTAACGACCATTTATCTCTATATTGCATTTTAAATATATGCACTTAATACTAATTGTAAATATATCTATATCTTATATTACTATTTTATTTAGTCATGGATTGTTAAGTTTTTATTTATAATTCGAATAAAGTGGTATCACCGTAAATATATCAACCCATCACAATCCGGAGAGCTATTTTAGAACTGTGTTGATGAATAATAGAGCGTAAAAAAAAAAAGAAAAAAAAAAGGATTAAAGTATAAAAAAATATATGATGAAATAAATAAAACAAAATAAATGAAACATCAGATAACTTAATGTATCTATTATATTTTAAGTGTACAAATAATTTTAATTTCATTTGTCACAATAAATGATTACAAATAAAATTCAATACACTCGATCAATCATTCATACATAATATGCAATCATAACATAACAATATTTCTAATATTTAAAAAATAATATTGACATTATTTTTATACATTAATTGTTAAACAAAATAATTATAATAATAATAATAATAATAATAATATAATCAAATTAAATTCATATTTTTTTTCATCAGTACACTGGAACAATATACACGCGCATGTAGTCCGATTTTCTATATAATAGCTATAGTAATAGTAGTATACATTGCAAGATAAAATTTTGACGTAAGTATTTAATTAAATATATGTTAATTCTTGAAGATTCTGTCTTTAAATAAATTTTATCTGCAAAAATTTTGTCACATATTGTACACGCATGTTTATTGCTCTTCATATTAATGTACTACAACGCACATCTCTTTTCAACAGTGTCAATATAAATGATTAAACTAACATTTTACTTATTTTTTTTTCTTTTTAAGATGTACATATTCAGTCATCTCACTACAAAGAACATTAAATATGGATTCAATTAGGTAGAGTGTCATACAATATGTCTTTGATGCTTTGTGATAATTTATCAGGAAATTTAATATCAAATGAAACAAGTAAATCTCCTTTTCTTGATGGTTCTTTCGGGAATGGTAGTCCTTGGCCTTGGATTCGTTTAACCATATTTGGTTTAACGATTTCATCAGTAAGATTAAGCGTCTTTTTTTCGCCAAATAACGTCGGTACTTCAACGATTGTACCGCACAAAGCTTGTTTTAAACTTAGCTTACAGGTGTACCTGATGTCACTTCCTTCTCGTCTGAAGTGGGGATGAGGTTTGTCGCGAATAATAAAGACAATGTCAGCTGGTACTTTACCACGACCTTGATCGCCTTCTTTTTGAAACGTGATTTTAGTTCCTGCTTTCCAACCAGGTTTAACATTGATTGTAAGTACTTTATCTTCTTTCTTTGTTGATCCATCTGGTTGAATTACCCTTCTTGATATCTTCATTTTTTTCGCACAACCACGTGCAATATCTTCCAAAGTGACGTAAAGGTCGTGTTCTATTGGTGGGTCTTGAGCGTGATCTTTTTGATTGGTCATTCTTCCACCACCTGGACCGGCAAAGTTGAATGAATGTGATCTGAATGCTCCTTGCCCGCCACCTTGTCGTCCACCAGACATTTTCAAATCAAATGGATCTTCCATGTCCATGTCATCGTTGCCAAAAGCAAATGTTCTGCTATTACCACCAGGTCCAAATTCGAAGAATGTAGCAAATGGTGATGATGAGCCGAAAAATTGAGCAAATGTCGCACGTGGATCTCCGTGGAAAGTGTATGTTTCAGCACCACCGCCACCGCCACCAGATGAAGCACCGCCTTTCAATCCTTCCTCCCCAAATTTATCGTAAACTTCACGCTTCTTTGTGTCTGACAGTACTTCATACGCTTCAGCTATTTCTTTGAATTTCTCCTCCGCTCCAGGCGCCTTGTTCTTGTCAGGATGATACTTTAAGGCTAATTTTCTGTATGCTTTTTTAATTTCATCGTCATTAGCACCTTTTGTGATCCCAAGAGTTTTATAGTAGTCTTTACCCATTATGATAAATTCTGAAAATAGAAAAATAAATAATTATTAGTATAAATATTTTCTCATATTTATAATGTCAATCACAAATATCGTCTCGCACTGATATTTATTACTATTATTTAATAGTTAAATATGAAGAGGTCAAAATTGAGGATTTAAATTGCAAAAAAAGGTTTTTGGAGTTATCATTAATTTCTTTGCTCAGAAAAAATTACTCTTTTAGATGAAATATTCTAGAAAGATAAGATTATTTTTCATTTATACCTTTTCAGATCTAACCCATTCATTTATATCAATATTCATCCGCAAAATTATGAATTTAATAGTTTCCTGATTATACATATTTATGTATTCAAACATTCCAAGACTAGATACGGACATAGCAATGAATTAAGGCAATGAACATTACGACATTGATTTACTGAATTAGTATTTCCGTAAACGTCAGTACACTATTTTTTATTATCTTAAGGATTATAAAAAAATAACATATGAAATAAAATTTGATATTGTTATTTTATTATTTATTTTTAATATATAATGCCATTTTGAGGTCATGAATATCTTGAAACACCCACGGTTATATATTTATAGTTATTTTGGGAATGATGATGCCGCGATGTGAAAGCGAACAGTCTTCATAAGAACAACGATACAAAATTATTTTAAAATAAACTTGAAACAAGATTATGAATCACTAAAAGATTATTTTATATTTTTAAAATTTAATTAAAACTATCAATCAAGTACACTGAACTTTTTTTTTTTAATCTCTTACGACTCCCATTTTGAAATCATTAAAAAAAAGTTTACGTATGGAGACGATAACCATTTACAATATTTATTAATATTATAGAGTACTTATAAGAAAATTACCTTTGTTAGATCTTATTAATCCGTTTTAATATTATTCTTCAGTATTACTGTCACTTAATCAAATGAATAACACTACAGAATGTTCTAGTTTCAGTAGAAAAAACTAGACAATAAATTAGTTATGTCAATTCTTTCAAGTCTCGATTTTAACTGGAAAGTTATTCACAGTTGCGCAGATCATATATACAAACGTAACGTCTCGTGGCTTCTGGAACTTTCTAGAATAAGAATAAAGTTTCATTAACTTCCGTGGCGCTTTAGGACGTCATCATAGTGACCCTATATTATTATTTTTTGTTTATTTTTAACCAAAGACAAAAAATACTTTTTTTTGTTTATCAGAAAAAGACAGATGATATTAATTGGAGTTTGTCTTGATAAATCTTCACTAAGTGCTCTAAATATACGAGATTTTTATCTGTCAAGTGCTGCCATCGTAACTAGTGGCGGTATTTTCAAATTTCAATTAGTCACAGTCATAAAAAATCAGTAAATTATATTTAGTAGAAATTATTCTAAAAATTATAACACTGAAGTTGACAGACTTTAAATTTTTTTCGACTTTTGTAGCATTTAAATTGTTAAAAAAATTAATTAATTAAAAAGTTTCACATGTGAAAATTAATAAAAATTACAATTGAAAATTTTTAGAAGCATTTTTTTATTGTAATTAATTTGTTAAAAAATTTTTAAAATTGACAGCAGATCGCTAAATTCAGTATTGTTAAAAATTGCATTCTAAAACATTTTTTTTTAGCTTGTATGTATTTTTGTAATTACTTTATAATATTAATATGTAATTTATTAAAAACAAACTACGCATTTGTAAAATGTCTCTCATTTCTCATACATTATGATACTGAATTTATTCTGTTCGTTTTACTCAATAAATAAATAAGTCCGAATAATGTAATTAAACAAAATTACATATACAGTGTTGTACAATTTCTACATTTAGATTTTTTAATCAATTTTATGAAAATTGATTTAGCGGATAGTTGATAATTTTAAGAATTTTTGTAACAAGTCAATTATGACAAGAAAAAATTGACATTTAGAAATTTTAAAAAACTACAAATGCAATTTTTTTTAAACAATTTTTTGGAGCAAATTTATTTGTTAAAAAAAATCAAAAATTGTTAAGTGACAGCTAATTCTGATGTCATATCAATTTTTTTGAAGCATATCAGTATATATTGATTAAATTTACTTCATTAAATATTTAATAAAGTTGATCATATAAAACCTTTCAAACCATACGCTACATTATAAAACAATTTGACATTTTTCTATTTTAATTAATAAAGAGAAAACTGATAAACTCTTTTGATGTTTAAAAAAAAATTAGATCTTACTTAATCTTTTTCATTTGTATCTAATCTTTGGATTTTTACTTGCTTTACAACTAATATTTCATTTCGGATGTTTTAAAATAAATAAATTTTCAATAATTGTATGCTCCTGTCAGTAACATGTTTTCGCAAAATTAATTAATAATAAAAATAGTTTTTGTTTTTAATTTTTCAGCACTAACTTTTATGTTCTGAAAATTTAATGATTAACTGAAATCATCAGTAATAAACATTTTTTATTGGTTTTTCTTGCACAAGTGTCGCCATCTCGATCGATAGCGGGATTTTTAATATTTGTCATTTTAGTAAAAGAAATTAAAAATTAATTAAAATTTATTAGAAGTATAATAAAAGATTATTAATAGATTGATAAACTAATTTCTGCACAGAATGATTTGATAAAAATAATAATTGCAAGGGTTTAAAAAAAAAAGCAGAAAAACACGAGTAAATATGGATATAGGTATAGACGTAGGAACGCTTTGTGTTCACCAATCACTGTTCACTTCGACACACCCTTTAAGTAATCGTTTTTTTTTTTTCGAATGCAAGTGAAACAGTCAACAATTAAACAAAATTTAGTGATAAATAAAATTTGTTTGGTTTTAAAATATCATATTTGATTTTACGCAATTGTCTTTTAAAATATAATAGCATTTTAGTAATATTGATATCATGGTGAGTCATTTTATTTTTAAATTTATTATTATTATTATTTATAAAATTATACTTTAATAATTTATAGATATTTAGTTGTTTAAATAATAGTTCTTGTTATTTATTGTGGTAATATATTTATTAATTTTAATAATCATATTTTTAATGAAATTTTGGACAATTTTTTTTATCTGAAAAACATTGAAATTTGATACCTAACCCACAACAATTCAAGTGTCAAGATGGTGAATCGTGTTCTACATTTTTGTACAGCATTTGAATAAGATCTTATCAGCAGTGAAACTTGATCCGATTGACGTGTTATGACATTCAACGGATTGTGTTTATTTTTAATTTAAAAGTCAAAATAATATTTTTAAAAAAAATGAATGATTTCCAGAGTGAACAACAAATGGATTGTGCCCTAGATTTAATGAGACGGTTGCCACCTCAGCAAATTGAGAAAAATCTCAGTGACCTCATTGATCTTGTACCTTCTTTATGTGAAGATCTTTTGTCATCTGTGGATCAACCACTCAAAATAGCGAAAGATAAAGAATCTGGTAGAGATTATTTATTATGTGACTATAATAGAGATGGAGACTCATACAGGTAAACACTTGTCATGTAAATGAATTTTATATAAATTATTAGACAAAAATAATTTATAATTACCATAATTGTTTAGGTCTCCATGGAGTAATACATACGATCCTCCGTTGGAAGATGGCTCCATGCCTTCGGAAAGATTGAGAAAATTGGAAATTGACGCCAATCATGCGTTTGATCAGTACAGAGAATTGTATTTCGAAGGTGGTGTATCATCAGTTTATCTTTGGGACTTAGACCATGGATTTGCTGGTGTTATTTTAATCAAAAAAGCTGGCGATGGATCAAAAAAGATAAAAGGTTGTTGGGACTCAATTCACGTTGTTGAAGTCCAGGAAAAATCAACTGGTAGAAATGCACATTATAAACTTACTTCAACAGCTATGTTGTGGTTACAAACGAATAAACATGGCTCTGGTACTATGAATTTAGGTGGAAGTCTCACAAGACAGGTAATTAATAATTTTTTTTTTAGAATATAACATTTAAATCTATTTTCAATTAATACAATGCTTAATATTTAGGTTGAACAAGACCAACCAATCAGTGAAACTTCACCACATATCGCTAATATTGGTCGTATGGTAGAAGATATGGAGAATAAAATCCGTAATACTTTGAACGAAATATATTTTGGTAAAACGAAGGATATCGTTAATGGCCTGAGGTCAGTGCAATCGTTGGCCGATCAAAGACAGCAAGCTGCCTTGAGACAAGACCTAGCAGCAGCATTACAAAGGCGAAATGCTAACAATTGATTATGTGAGAATCATAAGAGCTTCGATTACCATTGTGATTAGAACAAAAAAAAATTAATATTAAAATAATAAATGAAATGGAAAAAATGGATTAAGGATAAGAGTAAGATTAAATAATGAAGGGAAAAAAATAACATTAACAGTCAACAGATAAATATCTACAATTGAAATATGTGGACTCGAACGATTGATACCCATTCAATTACACTACTTTGTTATTATCTAGATTTAATGAATGCAGGGAATTTATTATGGGGCTACTAAAGAGGACACTTATGTTATTGTTTGTTTAGAAATATAACCGTAACTACTCGGTCCCCAGTGGTATTCAGTATGTTACGTTGCAAAGCAAACACAATGTATTTGTATAAATAAAATTCATTTTGTTATAAAGTCCTACACAGCATCTTTTTTTTTTTTTAATTTTTATAAACAGCCAAAAAATTTATTTTTGTTTCTTATATATATCAAAACCATTAAGAGTTTGTTTTTATGATCCTCTGAAGGATTTAATTGAGAATGCCTTCGTGCCTTGTTGTCTTTTCTTTGATGACATTTTTTTGTATTATTAATATTTTTAAGCTATTAATTTTTTGTATAATTATTTACTATCGACAAATATAATGCTGAACTAATAAAAATTCTTAAACTATTTTTATTACTCATAGCCTGTATTAATTTCATATTTTATTCATTCAAACAAATTATAATTATAATACACAGGGGTATTCCAATTATTTCCTGTTAGGCAATTTATTTCATTATGCAAACAGTTCATTTAAAAAAAAAAATTTAGTAATATTGTTCAATTGAAAATACCATCTCGATTAAAATGTATTTTTCGACTTTTCAAATTAACATTTATCATATGAATATATGATTACATTTTTTAAAGTTTTATCATTTTAATTCGTGCTATTTATATTTTTTTAGTATCAAACTTTCAACTATAAAAAAAAAAAAATTAATTAGCTACCACGTTTATCTCATGTCTTGTTTCATTAAAGGAACAGCTTGATTTAATAGTAATTATTATTAATTATCAGACAATCATGTTTAAAGATTCTCGCATACATTTGAGCATAAAAAATATTATATTAATTGTTCAATCTATATTCGTATTATTAGTTTGTTAAATGTTTCTGAACATTCAAATGCGTTTTTACCACACAAATGTGCTTTGAAGTAACTCAAAATCTAAACAATAATAAGTTTATAGAGAAAAAAAAAACTTATTAGGTCAATGATTTCAAGTAGAATTGTCAGTTTTAACGTCTTTTTTATCGTATCAATTTTTTTTTAACGTCGCACTAACTTTCATACAAGTTGCACTCCGTAATATTTTTCACTTCATCAATAACAAAGCACATTTAAATTATTATGTACCTGGTCCAATATAGCACACGTTTAATACAGATGGTCGTTTTTTTTTTTTTTTTTACTATTACGTTATCATAAGGTTTTTGTTTTCTTGTATTTTTTAATCGAATAATAATAATAATAATAATAATAATAATAATAATAATAATAATAATAATAATAATCATTTATAATTCTTATTAAATTACAATGTGTTTCAAAATTTCGGAGGAAAATATAAAGAAATATTTATATATTCTTAGAATTTTTTTAGTAAAATTTCGTTTATATTCACGTTTTTATAAATCAGGATTGACGTTATTAATTTGGTATTGTTATTAACATTGTAACTATGTATTTTGTTTCAAATTTTTTATCTTGTATCGCTTGGAACAATTTTTTATACAAATAAAAATTACAAAAGAAGACAAGCAACCAATATTAATTCGTCAATGACACGACAAAAAAAACGCATCAATTTAAATGTCTAATTTATCTATTTCAACTCAATTGATTTTTCAATAAATTGTGCTAAGAAGAAGTCAACTAGATTTATATATTTTATTAATTTGTAAACTATCTAATTGGACTCAGGTAGCTGTAAGTATTATGTGCTTACTCCACTATCACTAATCTATTTAATTTTTTTTTTTACTTTTCATATTATTTATAAGCTGTGGAGAAAAAAATTTTCCATGTATCAAAGTAGACCATAAATTCTAGGTAAAATCCATTTATCATTAATTACGAAAAATTTATATGTAAAAATATTTTTATAACTTGCATACTTTTCACAATTCTGTCACAGAACGAACTATTCAAAATTTTCTCTAACTTGGGTCCAATAGGCCAAGGATACAAAGACCCGATTGTAAATCAATAAAAAATTATTTTTTTTCTTCTGTAACTCAGCGGTTTGAACGTTAATTAAGTTATAATATATTAATACAAAAGCTCAAGAAAAAGTACCTTTTCTGTGCAGAATGTAAAAAAAAAATTAGTTCTGTTCATCGCGTCTTTTTTAAAGTTTTAATTTTAATCTTACTGGCTCGATGACTGGAAGTCAAAAAAGCTTCGTATTATTTTTTTTTCCATTTATTTATTATATCATTGACAATTAATCCCGTATTTAAGCCAACCTGAGATAAATTAAATTTTTTATATGATTGCTTATTTTTCGCATGAAAAATTGTTCCTGACAGCAGTCTATTTTTTAATTATTTTTCTAGTTATAATTATTCGATTTCGCTTGGCATAAGTGACTCATGCACTTTAATAAACATGTTACCTTAAACTACAAAAAATGATTACTGTGATGATGTAATTATTTATAAAGTATTATTATTTGTGTTTCAATAAATGAGTAAATGCTTAAAAGAGTAAAAAAAAATGAAGGAAGTGTGAAGGCTTTTCCAAATTTTATTACATACTTTTTAATCAACCCTCGAATGAAAAGCTTATCGTCTTATCTTTTTATATAACAAACAACATGTGTGTGTGTGTGTATTTCGTAATATGTCTTTCTCCCCTTGTATCAATCGTAAACAATCTTACGTTGATATAATTAGATGTTTTTTATACATTGAAAACTCTTAGTATGTTATTTTTTTTCTTCGATAATAAATAGTACCCAATTAGCATTTGATCTCTTGGTAAGTAATTATCAAGGTGTTATTTAGATAGAAAATTGTTTTTTATTATTATTATTATTATTATTAATATTATAATTATTGATTCTTCTTTCCAGTTTGAGATACTGATGGTTGATAATGTATTGGTTTTTTATTACCAATAATTATTTAGATGACGATTAGCTAAATGGGTGGTAAAGTTGTTTGCTGGTGGAACTGAACACAATTATTTGTCGAGAGCAGTGTTGGTTTTGACCGCAATTACCACTTCTTCGTTACAAGCTTTCAATACGGTGCACTGAAAAAATTAAAATTAAAAAATTTAATTTCATTTTTTATCGTTGTGATTGAAATGTTGTCTTTTTGAGTAAAAACAACTAATTTTTTATCCAATATTGTTGAATTAAAAGTTTTTGAAAATCACATCTTAAAATATATCGTCACTTTCTGTACCACGACAGTAGATTGATAATAAAAAATAGTATACATACTAGTAATTCTTTTCCTGCATCGAAGTCACTACGCAATTGAGTTCCCAAGTCACCGTCAGGAATCTTGAGATCTTCACGAAGATCACCGTTATCAGCCATTAAAGTCAAATACCCATCGTCTGAGATGTCTGTTAGCTGATCAAAAAATTAAAAAAAAAAAGTTGTTAAAATTCAATTTGTAAATAAGTAAAAAAGTATTTTCGGAAATCATCGTATCCTTTAATTACCTGATAATCCTCTCGCTTGACAAATGGAACATCCATGTTATGTGTTGAGGGACAGATATCTTCGTACTTCTTTCCGGAGAATATGTCGATTCCAACAAGGTGGACCTTGGCGTGACCGTGTTTACCAGTCTTGGAAGTAGACATTTCCACAATTTTACAAGGACGAGCCTTTAACATAACAAACCCGTTTTTACGCAATGCTGAACATTGCATCGGGAAAGTTACTGAAGCACCGGAGTCTCCAGTCTCGAAGTGAGTATCCTCGATATCTCCCATTTTAAGTTATGTCGTGAGTTCTAAAAATAAATAAATTTATTTATTAGTAAGCTGGCTTAATAAAATTGTTTACTTAAAACCAAAAATATATAAATAAAAAAGTAAAACAATGACAAAGGAAAAAAAATATTAATATTTAAAAGCTTAAACATGACTCATGCAGTCTCCAAATATCTTTATTCAAATGTCAATAGTAAATGGAGAAAAAAAATACTCGTGGGCAATGTAGTAAATCTTGAGTAAATAAATAAACTGTTAAGAGTATTTCGATAAGTGAAATCTAAGCGCCTATGCTTTGTGTTAAAAAAAAATGTTGGCGAAACCATGTGGCATATTGTCGATAAAACGCCGATAATAAAACTCAGTTAAAACGAATAAATTTTAAACTCTAAGATTTACATTTATAGTCAACGAAGCTTTGTAGTTACCGTTAGCAATAACGAAGGTTAAAGGAATTAAAAAATGAAAAAAGAAAATAAAATAGTTGTATAAATTGTGAGCACGATTCCAAGAGACACGGAGGCAATTGGAATTAACCAACAACTAGAAGATGAGTACGGCATCCAAGACCTGCCAAGACTCCAATTATTGACAAATTATACGGCAAAAATTTTTAATAATTTCGCCAATAAATGAATGATGTTTTTAACATTGATTTTAATTGTTAAATTGTATTATTTAAAGAAAATTATAAGTGAAGATGGCGCGAAAGAGCGTACAGCCACATTGCCAGCGAGTTCGTTGTCATCAAAATTTATAGTTATTAATAAAGTATGTAAATTATTAGCTAAACACTTTTATAAATTATAAAAATTATCTAATTACTTCACTTAGTAATAATTAAAAAATTCCGGCTTTATGAAGCTATTAACACAATTAATTAACACTAAAATCAGCAACAGCTCGAGATACTTACATGTGATCAAAATGGATACTCTAACCAGAAGATCTCGCGGCGCTTGCGTAGCCCGGTTATAGATAGAGGGGTTCTCGAAACTAAAATCACGGAATTTCTCTCTACATTTCCTTATGAACTTCCGCGACACGAATATTTGAAATGCTTATTTTCATGAAATTTAATTTAGATGTTTAATAATTTTAAGAATTTTTTATGAAAATTAACTTAGCTGATAGTTGGTAATTTTAAGAATTTTTGTAACAAATAAATTATGGCAAAAAAAAACATTTATAAAAAAAATTGACATGTAGAAATTTTAAAAAACCACAAATGCAATTTTTTAAAAATAATTTTTTGGAGCAAATTTATTTGTTAAAAAAAATTAAAAAATTGTCAAGTGACAGCTAACTTTAATGTCATAATTTTTTTATCAACTAAATGATGGCAAAACAAATTATAAAAAAAAAATTGATATGTAGAAATTTTAAAAAATGATAAATGCAATTTTTCTTAAATAATTTTTTGGCATAAATTTTTTTCTTGAATAAAATTAAAAAATTGTAAAGTGACTGCTAACTTTAATGTCATTTATTTTCCAATACTTTTGTCGGTGAAATTCTAAATTGAAATAAAGAAATAAAAAAATATATATAACGTATCCGTGCATTTCGTTATTTATTAGATGTGAGTATAGTTTAAATATTTTTACTATAAGTTATTATTTAATTCTCATAATTGAAAAAAAATATGACACTGAAGTTGACAGACATTAAAATTTTTTTTTTAATTTTATGACTACTAAATTATTATAAAAAAAATTAAATTAAAAAATTCCACATGTGAAAATTAATAAAAATTGCAAGTGAAAATTTTTAGAAGCTTTTTTTTATTGTAATTGATTTGTTAAAAAAAATTTTTAAATCAACAGCTGACGATTAACGTCAGTGTTGTAAAAAAATATGTAATTCAGTTACTAAATGAGGTGTCAAGTACCAATTGACGTTAATGGAGAAACCTTTTATTTCAGTATGATGGGCTGGTTTTGTTGATGATGATTTGCTAAAACACGTGTGATGAACCCACTATTAAAAATGGTGATATCAAATTTATTATAGTAGTTATTAAAATAATTAATACTGTGGTTACAGCCATTATTTTATTATTAATATCCACTTGCTGTCAGTAAGGATTATAAATTTTACTTAAAATATAAAAATACGTACATCCAATTAATAATATTGATTTTTTATTACAGGTAGTAAACATAACAGAAATGGATGTAAAGAACGGTAATGAATTGTTGCCTTCATCATTTAAATTTTATGACTTTGATATAAAAGTTGGTGAGGCTAAATTTGCTTGTCAGACAATAAGATTGCCGACAAGTTTGTATTTATGGATTGGACACGTTAATGACGAAAAAATGCATGATTTGTCATATGCATTTATGTCAGCTTATGATCCTCTACCAGTAGCTACTAAATTAGTGGGTTCCACTGACGATTCATCTTCTTCAAATATTGCTAAACGACTTACAAAAAAATGTGGAATGCCTGTCTATGTTAGTTTTAATGTCACAGCAGATAACTTTACTTCTTTAGGAATTGAAAAAAGTATTAGTGAAGAATTCAAAAGACATTCAGAAATTTTAGGATAGTCTTCAAATAATTATTATAAATTAATGTTATTTTAATTTAATTAATTAATAATAAAAATTTTTATACGACTTAATATGCATTTTTTTTAGAACTTAATTCAAAACGATTTATCATATAATAATAAAGTTAGCCGACGTTTTTAATTTTTTTTCATTTATTAAATTATAACAAAAAAATATTTTTAAAAAATTGCATGTGTAATTTTTAAAATTTTCTACATGTAAAATTTTTTCTTTCATTTTTTTTAAAATAATTTTTCAATAAAAAAAAATTCTAAAAATTTTTAGATGTCGGCTGACTTAATTTTCATTTTATCATACGTAAATAAAAATTATTTAAAAATACTAAAAGGTTAAAAATTTTGCATAGCATTAAAAAAATTGTGTTAGCTTTTCAGAATTACGACATATTTTAAAAAAGAAATTTTTTATAATTTTCTTCAATGTTGTGGATAATTTTAAAAATTGTTCTTTAGTTCTCTGAACCAATAGCATTGTTATTCCGTAAGTGTCCATCATTGGTCACTCAAAGAGTTTGTGATTGGTTGATAATGAATTGTACACTAAGCCATCTACCAATAGAATTCCCACAATTTGTTTTGACGCTTACTGTAAAAATTCACCTTTAGATGGGTCGTTTTTCTCTTGCGCAGAATCACAACCATCATAACATGCGTGTAAGTACTTGCACTTTAAAACGTTAACCTGTTACGAGTAACACGTGCTTCTTTGATTGTTATAACCTAAGTATTAACTTTTGGAGTACCGGTCTAGTTATTTGTTATTAAAACGGATGACAACTCATTAATATAATAATGAAAGGTTTATTAAAGAATCTCAAAGAGTTTTACTCTAAAAATTCTTCGATTCATAGTTTAAAAGAATTATTTTCAAAGTACATAAACAAGGAGGTAAGATTTTATTATTTAATATTATAATAAACATAATTTAAATTTTTATTTAAATAACATAATACTTTGTACATAAATTATATTATTTTTTAACAGTTATAATGCTATTGTTATATTTTTGCTTAATTGTTTATAGGATTTAAACGAAAATGATTGCAAGGAAGTAATAGCAAAATTATCATGTCACGTTTTAATGGATAAAAACCATGTTCAACGTGTAGCAGAGTTTTTTCCTCAGTATTTAATTCTTCTATTGTCACATGCTATTCCTATAGAATGCAATGAACTAAACGCAGAGTCAAATCCACAGTTGCATCGCTTGAATTGTGTCATTCTTGGAAAATTAATATCTATCAACCCAGATGTCTTGGGGTAATTATTTATCATTAATTGTATCGGTTCCATGATAATTGATCCTCCGACAAAAGATCCCGGACAAAATATCCCTGGACAAAATATCCCCGTATAAAATATCCCCGTGACAAAATATCCCCGTGACAAAATATCCCCGACAATTGATACCAAACAGACAGAATTTATTAATAAAACCATATTGTAATCGTGTTGCGGGGATATTTTGTCGGGGATATTTTGTCGGAGGATCAATAAGCCTGATACCATTGTATCACAATAGATTACATTAACTTTTTAAATTAATTTTTCAGATTCACTTTACGATATTTTGAAGTTTATCCAGCGCCTTTTGCAACTGCTGTTGAATCAACTCCGGCTAAAAAATTTAAAAGCCATCACGTGTCATTTAAAGTTCAAGATGTATCTGATTATGATATAGTCGTTGCGACTTATAATATTTTATGCGTTGCTTCAAATCATTTTAAGCACAGGTGGAATTGGTCTGTATTTTATAATTTTTTATCCCAAGATAATGATCAATTGAAATGGATTGCTTTAAAATGCATCGGAATCGTATTAAACATGTCCGAATCCACAAAAATGGCATGTGCTAAGATATTAATTCCTAATTTTCATCAATTTTTAATTAATCACAATACTCATGATAATAATATTGTACTTACAACTGATGACAGTAATTTACAAGAATTAGAAAAAACTGTCGCAGACTCTGACTCTCTTGTTTCCATCGCTGGAGTTCTGCTTCCTGTATTTGATAAAGTTAATCGTGTACAGTCTTCCTTAGTTCCAGTTCCATCAATGGAATCTAACTTGCAAAGCCTTGCTCTGGCAGTTGCCTCAAGAAAGTGTGTTTGTCTTCAAGGACCAGTTGGCTGCGGGAAAACAGCATTAGTTGAATATTTAGCTAAAGTAACAGGACGTGGACCGTCTGATTTTATAAAAGTTCAATTAGGAGAACAAACTGATTCAAAAATGCTGTTAGGAACTTATAGATGTACAGACATTCCAGGAGAATTTGTTTGGCAACCTGGTGTTCTTACTCAAGCTGTTGTTAGTGGGAAATGGTTGCTTCTGGAAGACATTGATAGTGCGGCTCTTGATGTTATTAGTGTTTTAAGTAACTTAATGGAAACTGGTACTTTGTCGGTACCAGGATACCGTGACACAATTCATACCAAGAGTGGGTTTCAATTATTTGTAACCCAACGATTAATTTCTTCGGCATCTGGACTATTTCGACAGTCTGCAAATGCTACTAATTTACTAGGAAAACATTGGCTTTGTGTTCACATGGATCCTCTGACTAAAGATGAATTAATTACAGTTGTTAAAACTCTTTTTCCTGTTTTAACAACAACAGCAACTAAAATAATAGATGTATTTTTACTATTTTCAATGGGAGATCACGGAGCTGAAGATGAAACAGAAGAAAAATTATCAACAGCTGGAAGATTAATTTCTACTAGTGATTTAATTAAGTGGTGTACTCGATCGATTGTTAATTTCAATGTTTCACAAGAATACACTGCTCGTAAACTTCTTTTAGACGCTGTAGATATTTTTTGTTGTTCTGTACCAGACACCAAAAAAAGACTAGATCTTGCTATTGCCGTTGGACATATTTTGGGAATTGTAAAAACTGAAACTGAGAGTATGATGAACACTCGCACGATTGAAGTATCTAATGATGATAAAGTTTTCACGGTTGGACGAGCTGTGATTAATCGTAATACAAACAGATCTGTGCAGAATGATAAAACAAAAGATAATTTCACAACTAAATCAAGACCATCTGCAGTTTTATTAGAACGTGTTGCCTGTTGTATAATGCAAAATGAACCTGTTTTGTTGGTTGGTGAAACAGGTACAGGAAAAACTAGCTCTATTCAGTATTTAGCGAAGAAGGCAGGTCATAAACTTATTGTGATAAACATGAACCAACAAAGTGAAAGTGCAGATTTATTGGGAGGATACAAACCAGTAGATCTAAAACATTTAATTAAACCAATCAGAGAAGAATTTGAAGTGCTTTTTCGTGCTTATTTTGCAGTTATACCTAATCAAAAATTTCTCAATTACTTGGGTACTGCTTATACAGAAGGAAACTGGAAAACATTAATCACTCTGATGAGTCACAGTGCAACTGCAGCTCTAAAAAGGCTTCGCGGGGACATAGATAAAATAAAAACTGGAACAAAAAGAAAAAGTGACGATGGTGATGTACAAAAACGGTTAGAAACTAATCAAAAAAAATTAGTTCAGTGGGAAAAAATAAACATGAAATTGGACAAATTAAAATCACAACTTAAAACGGAACTATCTTTAGCATTTGCTTTTATAGAAGGTAGTTTAATTAAAGCTTTACAAGAAGGCTACTGGGTCCTTCTTGACGAAATAAATTTAGCATCATCAGAAACACTTGAGTGCTTATCTGGATTATTAGAAGGATCAACTGGATCACTCTCGTTATTTGAACGTGGTGATAAAGAATCTATTAAAAGGCATAAAGATTTTAAAATTTTTGCTTGTATGAATCCAGCTACCGATGTCGGAAAAAAGGAACTTCCAATCGGCTTAAGAAATAGATTTACTGAATTTTATGTTGACGAGTTAACAGAGAAATCAGATTTACAAGCACTGGTTATTTCATACCTTGAAGGATTAAATTTAGAACCAACTATTTTGAATAATATTGTTAAATTTTATCTACAAGTTCGTAAAGACGCTGTGAATAAATTATATGATGGTACTGGTCATACACCACATTACAGTTTACGTACATTGTGTCGGGCATTGAGTGTAACCGTTTCATTTAAGTCTGGTTGTGCTTTACGATCACTTTACGAATCATTTTGTCTTAGTTTTTTAACTCAACTAGATAGCGTTTCTTACAAACTTGTAGAGCAATCGATTAAAAATATGATACATACTAAATCGTGGAAAGAAACATTAAAAACTCCAATACCAAATCCAAGTACGAAAAATAATGTTTTCATTAAATTTGAACCTTATTGGGTACCACGAGGCACTTTGGACCCTAAAAAACCGAAAGATTACATTATTACAGAATCTATTAAGCAAAATTTACGTGATCTTGCTCGGGTTGTGGCAATAAGTAGAATGCCGGTATTAATTCAAGGTAATACATCTGTTGGTAAAACAAGTCTAATAAAATATCTTGCTAAAGCATCAGGGCATGTATGTGTTCGTATTAATAATCACGAACATACGGACCTTCAAGAGTATGTCGGAAATTATGTAGCTGATGAAACAGGAAAGCTTGTGTTTAAGGAAGGAGTTTTAGTTGAAGCAATGCGTAAAGGATATTGGATTATTTTAGATGAGTTAAATTTAGCGCCAAGTGATGTTTTAGAAGCATTGAATCGTGTTCTTGATGATAATCGAGAACTTTTTATACCCGAAACGCAAGAATCTATTAAAGCGCATAATAATTTTATGCTATTTGCAACACAAAATCCACCAGGCGTTTATGGTGGTCGTAAAGTTTTATCACGAGCATTCAGAAATCGTTTTGTTGAGCTTCATTTTGACGAAATACCTTCTGTTGATTTAGAGATTATTTTAGAGAACAAATGCAATGTACCCACAAAATATTGTAAAATTATGATAAATGTTATGAAAGATTTGCAATTGAGACGAAAAAATACAGCAGCTTTTATGGGTAAACACGGATTTATTACATTGCGTGATTTATTTAGATGGGGTGATAGGTACAAAGCTAAAGAAGTTAATAAAGTTATTGACAAAAAAACTAAAACAGTTACTAATCAGTCTGAAAAGTATGATTGGCAACAACTACTTGCTGACGAAGGCTATCTTGTGCTTGCTTCGAAAGTTCGTCAACCCGACGAGGCTAAAGAAATTATCGAAGTGCTTAAAAAACACTTTAAATGTGTTGTTGATCCAGAAAATTTATTTACTCTTCATGAAAAAACATCTCCTGAAACAAGATCAATACTCGAAACACTTGAGAATATTAAAAAGTCACCCATGCCAGGATTTGAGCATATTGTTTGGACGTATCAAATGAGACGAATGGCTGTTCTGGTAATTAAATCTTGTCAATTCAAAGAACCTATTTTGTTGGTTGGTGAAACTGGAGGTGGAAAAACAACGGTTTGTCAACTAGCTGCAGTACTAAGAGCTAAAAATCTTTACAGTGTTAATTGTCACATGAATACAGAGTCATCAGATTTTTTGGGTAACTTAAGACCTGTCAGAGAGCACACGGAAGATAATCAAAGATTATTTGAATGGGTTGATGGTCCGTTAATATCTGCCATGCGAAATGGTGATTTATTTTTGGCTGATGAAATTTCTCTCGCTGATGATAGTGTACTTGAAAGAATGAATTCACTGTTAGAACCAGAACGTACACTTTTATTGGCAGAAAAAAACAACGATTCAATCGATAAAAATCAAGCTGATTGTGGAATCACAGCACATTAAGATTTTTGTTTTATTGGTACAATGAACCCCGGCGGTGATTACGGTAAAAAAGAACTTTCGCCTGCATTACGTAATCGATTTACAGAAATTTGGTGCGAAGGTTGTGTTTCTGATAATGATCTCCGTAATATTATTGAGTACAACTTACGACCTGAAGAAATAAAAAATGAAAATAAAGATATAGCTACTGCTATATTAGCATTTATAAATTATTTTAAGTCTTCTGGAATAGGTAAAAAATTTGTAGTAAGTGTAAGAGATATTTTAACTTGGGTAAACTTCATTAAGTTTTGCCGCAATGTAAGTAATTCAAAATTAACAACTTCAGTAGCATTTATTGAAGGAGCTCGGCTAACTTATCTCGATGGTTTGGGTTCCGGAGTTACTGGTACAGAGAGTAAAGATAAATTAGAAGGATTTAAAAAGAACATTTTTATATATTTAGAGCCATTTATTAACCAATTGAAGAATTACGATCATACGATTTGTGAGGAAAATATAAATGAACGAGAAGATATGTTTGGTATCGATCCGTTTTACATTCCTACTGGACCTAATGGAAAATATTCTGTTACAAGTTTTACATTTGATGCTCCCACTACTAAATCCAATAAATTGAAAATTTTACGAGGACTACAATTAAAAAAACCACTTTTGTTAGAAGGAAGTCCCGGAGTCGGTAAAACAAGTCTTGTTTCGGCTATCGCGAAAGCATCTGGACATAATTTACTGAGAATAAATTTAAGTGACCAAACCGATATATCTGATTTATTTGGTGCTGATTTACCAGTTGAAGGAGGAAAAGGTGGACAATTTGCCTGGAGAGATGGTCCTTTCTTACGAGCATTAAGAGCAGGCGATTGGATTCTACTCGATGAGTTAAATTTAGCGTCGCAATCAGTTTTAGAAGGTTTAAATGCTTGCCTTGATCATCGTGGTGAAGTTTATATTCCGGAGCTCGCTCGTTCATTTGTGGTTAAATCAGGAACAAAATTATTTGCTTGCCAAAATCCTCTTAGTCAGGGTGGTGCGAGACGGGGGTTACCTAAATCTTTCCTCAATAGATTTACTCAGGTGTTTGTTGATGCATTGTCGGATGATGATTTGAAAATTATTGCCAAGAGCCAATTTAAATGTGTCGATAAGATAATAATTGATGAAATTATCGAATTCAATTCAGTAATATCAACAGAAGCTGGAGTTTCTTGGGGATATCATGGCTCTCCTTGGGAAATGAATTTACGAGATATTACACGATGGTGTGAATTATATTATGAAATGAAAATGTCTAGTTATAAAGACGCTGAAATTACGGCTACTGAATTAATTTATGTTGATCGCATGCGTACTGCAGACGATAAACAAAAAGTAAGTGACTTTTTAATTTTTTATTTTTCAGTATATTATTTCCATAAATAATACTAATAACATTCTTGATATTTTTAAAAATTATTTTTAGGTGAGAGAACTATTCCGTAATGTGTTTCAATTGCAATCTTACGTAAACAAACAATCCTACATACATGTTGATGAAGAAAATTTATACTTTGACAATATTATTTTACCCCGGAGCGAAAATTCATACTGTGTTGATCATAATTTACTTGTGCTTCGAAATCAAATTCCGGTGCTGAAAAGTCTTGCTCTGTGCGTTAAAATGAATTGGATGCCTATTCTTGTAAGTAAATTTTTGTTTTAGTTAAAATAATTATGATATTCTATAATTTAATTTTAAAAATAGAAAATTGATTTTTTTTAATTTTTATCATGAATAGTATAAATAAATATTAATTATAAAATAACATTAATGAATTTGTTGATAGATTGGAGAATCTGGAACAGGAAAAAGTAGTGTTGTTCGTGTACTTGCTCAGCTGGCAGGACAAAAATTGCGGTCAATTGCCGTCAACTCAGCAATGGATACAATAGAAATTCTCGGAGGCTTTGAACAAGTAAGTTGAACTATAGTTTTTTTTTTTTTTTTTTAAATAGGTGATGGATAAATTTTAAATTAATACCATTATGAAACAAGTTTAAAGTACGTCGTTATAACGACTTTAAATTTTATCTGAAATGAATTATTAAAAATTAGGTATCAAAACTTAATTCACTAGTAATTATCTTGATCAAATTAACTTCCAAACTTAGAACATAATTGCTATTGGAATAAAGTACTAATTCCCTGACTTATTTATTGAGCCCTAAATAATTTGTCAAGAAATCTTTTTCAACTTCTATTTTACTTGTGAGTTATAAATTTAGGTGAAAACTAAATTTATTCTAAATAAACATTCATTGTTATTTTAAGCTGCAAGTAAATCAATAGAGGAAATAAAGTTATGTCCACTAAAGAATTTTTAATCATATTATATTTATATTTTATTGACATACTCTTTCAGTGTACATATATATTTCGTTAACGAATATTTACACTACTTATTTTCTTAGTTGATTTTTTGTTTGCTTAGTATTTATACTTCTTCTTAGTTAGATCTTATATATATATATTCGTAATTATTATGTTGATAATACAATAACGTAAATGATTTTTTTTTATTCTACCTGCTTCTATAGATTCAGAAGACAGTTTTTTTTTGTTTATTATTTAGGCACATATTACGTAGCATTAATTTTCAATCGCAGGTTATTTTATTTTATTCTGTTTAAATATTTATTTTATTTCGTTTATCAGACTATATTAATTTTTATTTTTAAATCATTAAATTTCAAACTTTTTGGCCTGATTAACCCACCGAGGCGATGATTATTAATTATGTGTTGATTATTTATTGTTTAAAATTAAAATACAATATTTATTTTAACAAATTCATGTGCCTAAAAAAAATATATATAGATTTTTTTTTTTCAACAAAATTGTTATTAACTTTTTTTAGTTGGTACATTTCTCGTAAATAACATAAATATTTATACATTTTCTGCGTTAGATAACAGTTCATTTATTTAAAGTTATTTTTAGATTTTATTTTTAAAGGATTAGGGAAACTAATACGGATCATAAATATTTTTTTTAGCTAAAAAAGACGAAAAAAATTTACTCACACTGTTTTTTTTTGTTTTCTTTACTTTATATAAACTTACGAGTTATAATGGACCCAACGGATTTTTATTTCGGAAGTGCACTTCTAAATTGGACGTGATAATTTTTGTTTTATATAACGACGAACGACTTTTTTTGTGCTGAGAAAAAACGCAGATGAATATCTATTTTATTTTTATAATTTTTTTATTCTAGTTAAAAAAATTTCTTTCATATTACACTTCGGTGGGCGGAATACTTTAATGAGCAATTATTCCAAACTTTTAAATCATTTATTAATTGAATATACTTATTTAATAAATAAGTCTATTCGATTCTTATTTATTAAAATATTATACAAATTTAAAAAAATTTTAATCACTTAGTAATGAACGTTTTTTTTTTCTACATAAATAATATATATATGTACATACAGCAATTTTTTTGTTAAAATTATTCAAAAAGTTTAGTAATGTAAGATTTTTGATAAATATTTAAAATTTCATTATGTAAATTGTAAAATATAGCAATCAATATTCTGGAAATTAAATTTAATTTCTAACAGATGCATAATAAAAATTTGGATACGTTAAATGCCTTACAGTATTAAACTTTTTGAAAAATTATCACAAAAAAATTTTTGGTTGTAAATTGTTGATATGACTGCGGAATCAAAAATAATGTTAAATTATTTTACAATAATTTTTAATATTTAATTTTTTTAATAACTTAGAATAATTGTTTTTTAAAATCGTTTTTTTTTCAATAATTTTTAATAATTATTTGGTTGAATAATTTATTTTCTTTAATAAATTTTTTACAATAATTTTTAATATGAATTTATTTTTTATTTTATTCGTATAGATTTAGATTTTGTGCTTTACCTTTTGGATGTAAATTTATCATATATGTATATATATTTTTCAATTTATCATTATTAAATAATTAGAGTTATACAATATTTAGTTGAATGGACATTAGTTTTGATGGTATAAATTTACATGAAGCGTTAAATTATTTATAAAAATGATCTAAGATTCAATTAAATTTCATGCTTTTGACTAAATAACTATTTTATTAACTATTAAATATCTACTGTCAATATTCGGAACCGCTAAAAGATATTTTTATAGTATTTTTAAGCATTATAGTATCTTGACAAATAATTGATCACTTCATTTTTAGTATGTGTTTTAGAAAAACTCTAAACTTAATTGATAATAAATTCGTTTATGAAATTCGGTGTCTTCTTAAAGCAATGAGACAAAGACACTTTGCGAAAATTGGAGTATGACAGACAGAGATGACATGAGTTAGATAGAAAAGTGTATTAATTAAATGCAGGTTTCAAAAATCAGTCTGTAAGGACATGTCTTGGAAAAAATTCTTCACAAATTTTCATTACTAGTTACTTAAGGTCAATTATCAATTATATTTTAATATTTTTCTTATTAATTATTTTCTATGATTATTTATTATGGAAGAAATAGCATGAGAGAAATATTTTAATAATTTAAATACATTGTAAAAAAATATTCTGCATCGATGACAACTAATTTCGAAAATTTATATGGAATACTGTTACATTTAGTTTTTTTTTTTGGTAATTCTATAATTAATTAATTTAGTGTCTATTCTATGTAGTAATATTAATCACTCGGTAAATCACTACTTGTCGGACTAATTGCCGTTGTCATGTCGTTCATAACTGGAAGCACCAAGCTGGGTCTTCTAGATAATTTTTCTTCATATAAGCTCACAATGCTTTTGGGTCGAGGTATTACAACACTCCATGGTTCAGGTGATATCGTAATTGGCTCATCTTGCTGTAATAATTACAAGGTTATTTATTTATTATTTATATTTCAAGAATTAAAAAAGTAATTGTAGAATTTTTTTGTTTTAATTTTTTTTGATAGTAGATACAAATAATAATACAATTGTAAAAAACGAATAAAAAAAAATGTTTACCGGAAGATATTTAGCTGCTGGAGGTAATGGAGGTTTCAAAAGAGCAACATCGCTCAAATCCAAAGATGCAGCAGCAGTGGCTGATATCGGTGGTGGCGGGGGTGGTGGTGGATTCAGGGGTGATGGAGCACTCAATGGTGCTTCATACCTTGGTGGTTGTACTGATTGTATTGGTGTGTTCATTGCCGATCCTAAAATCCATCGTGCAAAACTTTCACAGCAACCGCAGCATACGTCCGAAATACCCTGGCGAAGTCCTCGGTGAAGAGTTAGAAACAATGCGGGGTTGACAAAAGCATGAATGTAGGCAATGTGTAGCGTGACCTTTGGATAAAAATAGAAAAAGTTTTCGGGGAAATAGATTTTGACAACTTTTAAGTTGATTTTATTAAATAAATTGCATTTTAATTTCAATTAAAAGAAATTTAAATGATTTATTATTATTATTATTATCAATTATCAACTTAAATTACTTCATATCCAGTTGTGTTTCCAATCACCGGATGGTGAACGAGAGTTACAAAAAATAAAGGACCCCAAAAAATAACGTATGCTGCTGTTATAACTAAGAACATTTTGACTCTTTGAACTCCTTCACGTTCCATTCGCCTTAGATAATTTCTCATTTTCCGATGCTCCTCTAATGCACCGCCTCTCTGAAACAATTCAACGATCGATAGTTGTACTCTTTTGTTTTGCTTCATTGTTGGGTTATTTCACTAATGTCTAGTAATTCACTGAACTGGAAATTATCGTGACTACTTCATCGTTGCGCTATTGCCGCGCTGTCGATTTACTTACTCATGATGTTGTCAGGAGTTTTCATTACGACACTCATAATTAATTAAAGAGTATTGTTTAATGCTTCAACTTCGTACAAGTGGTATTATATTATATGCTTACATTTATTTATTTATTTTTATTTAATAATAAACCTGTAATAGCAAAATTTTTTGATACACTGACAAAATTAACTTGATTCAAGAGAAAAATTCTTTAAGAAGATAATTTTAAAAAGCTTGTTAATTTTAAATCAAGTAAATTTTTTTTTATCAGTGTGAGTATTCTTTTTTCTTTGACACTTGAAAAATATTACGAAATGTCACTTTGTCGAATATTCTTGTCGATTAAATCTGAATTACTTATTATCATTCCAGTCACGTATTTTATAAGATTTTTATCACGATTATTCGTAAGAATAAGAAGCAAAGAATATGATGATATGGAATAATTTATTGGCTTTTGGAATTTACGATGTTTAATCGAATGATATCAGATTTCTTTTTATATTTATTTAAAAAATTTCCGTTCTGTTTGGTACCTTTGGAGTTGTGCCATTTCTCTGATCTGCGGTTCCACCGTCTGCGACTCCGTTCGTACCACCGTGACCGCCTGTGACATTGACGAGTGTCGTGACAAGACCGGCGACCCGAACCTGATGGAAATACAAAAAATTTAAATATATTTTATCTGCCCCCTTCTATTAAAACAAATATATTTCAACACTAAACGATAAAATATTTAGCAGTAAATAATACCTCAAAAATAGAAATATATTTACGTGAGATAAAACTAAATTAATCACAGGGATGTGCGAATATATCAAAATTACGAATTATTCATAAATGTTTGAATAATTTTGAATTTTGAATCAAACAGTAATATTTAACTTGATTAATGCAATATTCGTCCGTCCCCAATGAATAAAAATTAGTGAATTCGAATTATAAAACTCACGGCTTCAACATTGGCTTTTGTCAGATCTCTGTGCAATTTTCTCAGATGAAATAATGTTAGTGCGACGCATATAATATTTATAGCAATCCAGAGAACATTTAAAATATAATGTCGGAATGGACCGTGTACCAGTGGGCAGCTCGGTGCATTATGACTAGTTTCCGTGTTAGCAGCAAGTGCACCACTCAGAAAAGTTGGACCGAGGTTTATTGTGATACTAGCAAACCATATCATAAAAGTACCAAAAAGTACACACTGTAAAAAATTTATTTAAAAATATTTATGTCGGTGTTTTATAATAATTGATCAGGAACGTTGCAGAAATATTAATAAATTATCATCCGTGCAAAAAATGTTATATTGTGATTTTGATGAATTTCATTTTTAAATTCATATTTTGAAATAAATATGACTTTATAATGAATTTATTACAAAGATATTTTAATT
Source organism: Cotesia vestalis (assembly GCA_000956155.1). Taxonomy (NCBI): domain Eukaryota; kingdom Metazoa; phylum Arthropoda; class Insecta; order Hymenoptera; family Braconidae; genus Cotesia; species Cotesia vestalis. The sequence continues at coordinate 101,827 of JZSA01001950.1, read as the reverse complement.
TTTTTTTACAAAAATATATGGGGGGATAAACATGAGTTGAATCTCATGAATTTTGTTTCTGTCTTCAAAACAAAAGATATTTTTATTTTATTTTGAAAAATAATTCGTAATGAGCTTGATAGAGATTTTTACTAAAAAAATGTGAAATTCATATCGAACTAATAAAGTGAATATTAAAATGATCTATTCGTAAATTTGTTTCTGCAAAAAATTCCACTTAGTGATATTATTGTTGTGAAAAACATTTACTTGCAACAAAAAAAACATTTTATACATTTTTGTAACGATATTGAAATGTTTTTTTGATAAATTCATGATAACGTTATATTTGTTTCAAAATATAAATTCACACAGTAAAAACATTTTTCGTCATTGTATAAAATGTTAAAATTTTTTAATTTTAGTGTGTTGACTTAACAAAATCGTTTGTGTTCTATCGATTCGTTTTTCGACTTACAAAAATGTTATTCCTCGATATTTAAGTAACACTTTTTCAATGTTACATTAACACAAAGCTGTATTACTTTCAACACAGAGCTGTGTTATTTTAAACATAGAATTGTGTTACTTAATCGCTGCACACAAATTGCGTTGAATTGATACTCAGTAGGTGTAAAAAAAGTCGTTACCATATTTTTTTGTGTTAAATTTCGCGAAAAAGTTTTTACTGTGCAAAAATGAAATTTATAACTAGACAAAGTTATTTTTGCACGAGCAATATATTTTTTTGTTAATTATTTGTCATGATTTATATTTTATCAGTGAATTTTTGTCAACAATCATTGTAAATTGTTAGTATTTAAAACATTTTAATTCCTGATTAATTAAACAAACAAAGCTACTCCGCATCAATTAAGAAATTGAGAAATTAGATGTAAAAGAAGATAACTAATTTTATTTAATGAATTTTTAATAAAATTAAGATAATTTTTGATTATTAATGATATTATCATTATCTGAGGGATGTTAAATTAAATAGATTGCATAGTAAGCGGATTTGGCACCGCAGGTGTCAGACTACGTGCATCAGTAAACCTCAATCTATCATCAGCATTTACCCGAACAACAGATGGCTGATGATAGAGGAAATATCATAATAATCTTATTCAGAGTAATCATTCAGATTACTTAATGAATTACTTTTTTGTTTCAATAATAATAATAAACTATTTAACCTGAGGTGAATCCATGAGAAGCGGAGCCGTTAAATCAGCTTCTTCGTCGCTTTCCGGAAAAACCGGACTGTCATTAAGAACTGTGGTAAGCATGTTGACAGTTGAAACAGTGACGAGCAATAAAAATGCTGTTTCAACTAATGAACACTTGTTGACAGGCTGACAATTCAAAATACTTGATCCAAGTGGCAATAATATCGCCGCTCTAGCACAATCTACCATTGCTTGATGGAATAATAATCCCTGTGACCACCTAAAATAAAGTATAAACATAAATGTTGCTAGAGTATAAGTATTTTTTTTATAGAAACGTCTATCACGATAATATAATGTTTTCGAGAGCATATTATTACTTGTCAATTAGTCGTTGCCAAGAACAACTATATTTTTTCTCCGATTTGGGACAAGGCTTACCAGAAGGGATAAACACTTTTGAGACGAAGGTTAAGAATTAAGAACCAAAGGACAGAAATATTTAATCAAATGCTAACAACAAGGAAAAAGTTGGCTTGCTTGTTGTTCATCCAAAGTTAGCTTTTCTCACTATCAGCTTAATGGTTGTTTTGTCCCCAAAAAAGGTGATAAAAAGAGCCGTCACGACATTAAGCCAATTTTAGATTGTTATACTCTTATTTTTTTGTTTGTTTGTGTCTTACGTTATGTAACAAAAAGTACGCCGAAGATGTGCAAATAAAAATACTTAAATTTAAGCACACATACTGTTTATAGACAAATACTAGCTTACTTGAAATGTATACTACCGTTAACACATATTTGTATGGAAGCGAGTATGAGATGAGTATGGAAATGGAGAGGACATATAGAAGAGGGAAAATGAATGCATGTCACTTGGATCTATGTATAAGACCATGGCTTGGTTATGACAGCATCCAAGTCCTCTGTGTCACATCAGATGTTCTATTATCTCTGTCGACCACATTAGAATTGTTTCATAAAACTGATCTCAACATAGATCTGACGTAGACTTACATCTACTTTCATAAACTATATCTAAATATATATACAACAAATCGATAAAGACTATTTAATTCTATCGCTTGACGATATCCAACATTTGATTTTGTTCATGAATTCTAGATAAATTTTTTAGTTTTTTTTTAAATATAAATTTAATTTTTATTGACATTAAGTATTGCTACGAGCTTTTATTACCTCCTAAGCTGACGCTTGGCAAGTATCAGAGCCATAAGTATTATATTGGCGCCCATTCCGAGTGCTCCGAGACTGAATATTACAGTTGCTTCGGTCACTCCTCCGGGATGACACTGGAATACTTTTGTCGCATTGGATGTTACATTACCAGATGCACCGATGCCGAACCGCAAATTAGCCCCTATCATGGCTACAGCTGAACCTGGTAATGTTAATATTGCGGGGTTATTATACATAATTTATTATTTTATTCATAAATACTAATTATGTAATTATCGTGACACGTATGATAAATATCGAATTTATTGTTATGTTCATTTAATACTATATATATATTATATATGAGATAATTTGTTAGGTATTCAAAGCTTAATTTAGTGTTATATTCAGTGAGCTGCAACCAACCGTTCACTCACCCACTCACTCACACTATCGCATATAAAAACAGTTTCATTCACTAAGTACTTTTTATATTTATCTCTTGTTGTTTTGTATCTGGAAATTGAAATATTTTTTTTTATTTTTATCTTGGTATTCACAAATTGTTAAGTTATTTTATATCATTAAAATGAATGGATTATTCAAGTATTCTGAGGAAAGAAATGAGATTCATAAATTTTCTACTTTTTTGTACATCGTCTTGACTCAAGAAGAAAAATTTGTCAATTCAATAAAATTTGCCTAAGCCAAGAAATATTTAATATGATATTCTTAGTTCAAAATTCAAGGACAAAATTGTTTAAAATTTTTTTTTGGATAATCACATATTTAATTTCTCTAGAACTGTTTCTATTTGTTTCTCTATTTGGACTTATTGAGAAAACCCGTCCTATTTTTTTGTGCATACTAAACGGAAATTTAAAAATCAAATTTCGCGTTGTCAAATAGAAATTTTAAAAACGCGCTCTGTTAGAAAGTAGATTTATAAATAATTTATCAAATGCCAGAGCATTTTTTTGATAAGTTTTATTTGTTTAGAAGAAATTTATGGGACTGCACTGTCAGTGAAAGTCTCGTAGAGTGAATTAAAAATAAAATATTTTGAAAAAAATATGGTCGAAAACGAATATTTTTTTTATTTTATTGCTAAAAATAGCCTGAAGTCCGCTTACAAATTATTACTTTTTTTTTTTCATATTTGTTGATGATTAAAAATAATATTTAATACGGAAATTCATTACAACTTTATTGAATTAAAAAAAAAAAAAACGTGAGAATAATTAAATTCATATTATTTTCACTTCAATGACATCTCCATAAATTTATAATTTGTTAATAAAACTAAATGTATTCAAATGTTCATAACTAGAAAAGTTATTATAGAAAACTTTTAGAATTTTAATTTTCGTAATAAAAGTTGTTAAAGTATAAAAGTGTTAGAAACTTAAATTTGAGATCAATATTGATGAAATAACTTTATTTCAATGTTTGAAGTTTAAACAATATGTGATCTTAATAGATTTTTTTTAAACTTAAAGAACCCAAATGATATGGAAAAAAATATTATCATATTTTGGAACAACTATTACTGTAATCAATTTGAATTTAGTTGATTATTGTCTTGAAAATAAATGCACGTGTCTAACACACGACAGTAAGTACACGTAAATGTGCAGTGGAATAATTAAAGTCGTTACCAATGTCCCGCCTTAAAATTGAATCATCACTTGCATGAATATGTATGGTTAGCTCTCTATTCTATATACGTTTCCTTTACCATCAGAGGTTGAGGTTTTCTCATTAAAAGATCCGTAACGACTATGTCGTGAGTATGTACTACTGGGTATGTATGCTTCTACCCTAACAAAGCGACCTAAATGCTTTTACGTACGTCACGTAAAAGAATTAAATTTTTGAATTATAAATTTAAAGGATTACATAAAGATTAATAGAAAATAAAAATACACTTTAAGATTTTTTATAACATGATTGAGTGAAACTTTAAGTGCAATTTAAGGCTATTACTCAAAACTTAGAAGAAAAAGAAAAAATATGGACTGTAGACAGTGACAAATTAAAGTCATCATATAGATAAAAATTTTTTAGTAAAAAGGCAATGTTTTCTTGTTTTTTTTTTTTTTTTTTTTTTTTTTTTTTTCGATTTAAACTAAAATACTCAAGTATTCTTAAAGCAGCAGAAAGCAGTTAAAATACTTTTTAGAAGTGCTTGCCACTTTTTCGCTGTAATTTAAAGTTTCGTGTCACATTACGTGTCTACGAGTTTAATCCTGAGGTTTTTAAACTATAGATATGTACCAGAGTGTATTAACAGACGTTTCTATTTATATGTTTTCTTTTTAGAGTTTTTTTTCGGAATTAAAGTAAATTCAAGGCAACAAGACCCAATTATGCAGTCGCAAATAAACTCGTTAATGCAGCACATTCAAATTCTATCACAATCACTCGATATATGTTCTTTTTAATTCTATTTTTATCTATACTCCTTTTTTCACCACTACGGTAAAAAGTGACTCTCCAACTTCATCTGCCACTATCAGGAAATCCAATATTCGAGGAATTAAAGATAATGATTTTTCTACACTTCGATTTTTCATTCAACTTGTTACAATATATTTGGAAATCGCTATCTCTATTTCTATATTCATTTAAAATGTAGATATTACTAAATAACTTTTTTGAACTTTTCAATTCATATTGATGCAAAATTTTGTACAATTATTCATTTATGATGAAATATTCATGATATCAAAAATAAAACCAGTAAAACCATGGTTGTGACTCTTGTGAATACTTGAATAAAGAACAATTTTATTTTCACAAGTAAATATTCCACTTTTTTTTTTTTTTTTTTTTAATTTACAATATGAATTGGAGAAAGTAGTTTTTATAGGCATCAGCATATATTTTTTATCATTTTTTTGTGTTGAATGAATGAAAAGAAAACCTAATTTCATATAATTTTAAATTCAACAAGAGATTTTCGAATGCTGAACATGCTTCCTAATTTGCACTTTTGATTTTACATGTTATTTCAAATAATTACTTTTCTTCTAATTTTAATTACCTGTTTCAGTTAAAAGAAAATAATTCTACAAAATCAGAAAAAATTTCTGCCTTGGTAACTTAAAAGCTTCCTAATTGGGTTGACACTGTCATTAATTAGATCTAGTCTATTTAATCTTTTCCATATCGTAAAGAAAAAAAATGAAAGGCGGAGAGAAAAGTAAAGTTTTATTGCAAAAGAAACCTTGAACAAAGTTAAACTTTTCTCTATTATATTCAAATATTACTTTAAATTGGACTTTTTTCTTTTTTTTTTTCGTTTCTGAAAAATGAACACTAGCTTGATAATTTTTACCATTTATTTTCGTCGTGAGTTATGACCTTATGACCATAATACACTCTTTTTATTTTTGAATATTTATAATGATGAAATCGAGTAGATCTCGTTAGAAGGATGCTTGAAACTTTAAAGAGTGAGAAAAAGTAGATATACACACCTACTCTGTATGTAAAAAGAAATTTATATATATGAGAACGATCAAAATATTTACTGAAAATAGTTTCTATCATATTGTATTGAAAATCTCTAATTGTGGGAAATTTTCCTAAAAATTATGCACATCAACTTCATAATTTTAAGTATTCGTTGTTATAATTCTATAAAACGATATTTTATAAACATATACTAACAACAGTATTCGTAATATTTTCTCCGGGTTCGTAAAAGGTATATAAAGTTATATGTTGCTATTTTAAAAAAGTATAACAAGTTTTTATTGGTTTGATAAAAGAAATGCAACTGCGAAGCTCTAAAATTTTCGTTTGACATAAAACTGAACTATTTTTTTTTCTGCATTTCACTGATAAAAAAACGGAATTACTCTGGCTTTGATGCTTTCATATTTTCATTTGATTGCGGAATTATTAAGCAGTATCAATTTATATACTGATAACAAAGTTAATTCAACTTAAAAACAAAAATCAAATCAAAAGCAAAAAAGTTATTGAATTAAGAAATATTTCTGCATGATGCAAGACAATCAAATTCTTCAAATTGTTTTATTTTGCTTCAGTCTTTTTCTCTCAAATCAAGTTAATTTTTTTGTGTACATATATATGTATACACCCTAAACTAATAAAAAAAAAAAAAAAAATAATTCAAGAGAAATATTCTTGAACCAAGAAATGCTAAGAAATACTATTAAGACTTGATTTAAAAGTATTATCTTTAATCGACTTATTAAAATTCTCTAAAAAGAGACTAAACTAAAAATAATTCTTTTCTCTTATTATTTTGCAAGTTGTACGAATAACTTTTTGACAGTCAAGGTGGTTATCTTTAACTCGTTAAAATAGTCGGAAGTGATAAAAAGAAGTCGTTAGATCTGTCAAAAAGCTGTGTAGCAGCTTTTATTAGATAATTTGGACATTAAAACTAGTGGGGGGTGAGTCGATTAGTCAATAGGTCGACTGTCCCTTGCGGGTAAACACCTGCATGTGATATTCGGTTAACCGCACATCTCTAGCTTATATCCACAAATGAGGATATCGATGATCGCGTGACAAAATTTTTTTCTTAAATACTTTGAAAGTTTATTCAACCTTGTAATTTGTACTGTGTCATATCTATTCAAATTGAATTTATCATTTCAAAAGCTGCATTAGTCTTGAACAAATTTAATATCTAACAAATGTAAATTAATGTTTCATTTCACTTTGAGTTAACCGCAAATTACTGACAATTTCAATCTCTATTAATGAATCATTAACGAGACAGTCTGCAGCAATAACTCATCAATTATTCTTATTGTTTTATAGATAGAGTTATAAGCAATTGCTAATTAAACGAGTAAACATTTATCATTACAGTTGAATTAATCATTAACTACTGCATTATTATTATTATTATTATTCAATTAAATTGATTTTAGTAAAAATAAATTAGTTAATTGAATATGCAAAATAATATCAATTAACACACTGTTAAAAATAGATGCATAGGTCCACGCACATATATTTATAAATTTGTTGTTCAATAAATAAAACAATGAAATATTTCACAAGAGAACATTTAGCTAATTAAAATTAGAAGATACATCTATTTTTGATTATCGATTTGAATAAAGTAAAGCAAAGTAGATAAAGACGTAATAAATAAAGAAAAAAAAAAATGAGTGAGAAATTGAAGTTGAGGTTCTGTCGGCTGGAAAAAGTGACGGCTGTGAGATTTGAAAACTAAGGAAGGAAGGAAGGATGGAAGGAAGGAAGGAAAAAACGTAAGAAATAAAGAAGTATAGAAATGTAATAAAAAAAAATTAGAGGGGTGATATGAGAATGTGTGAAAATTTAATCTGAATCTGTGCTCCGGATGTGAACCTGTCTTAAAAGTACACGCTATGACTACACTCTTAAAAAACAAAACCTTGCCGTTACGTAAAAAATGCTGATTTATTTTATCTTTAAACGTCTTATCGCTATTTCAATTAAAGCTTATAGATTCAGGTTTACAAAGCCGCAACTAAGCCTTGTTTTTTTTTTCTTTCGAAATTGACCCCAAAGCTCTGAAATAAAAGTAAAACATTTCAATCTAATTTTTATTTTTGTGTTCAATATCTTTTATTGTATTATATTTCTTCTTTCCAATATGAATACCGGATTTATTTTACTACATATAATTCTTGATTTTTACTTATCTCTTGTCTGCGCATATACTTTTATATTTTATCCAACTCCGACTGTACACGAGGTAGGGTATCAAAATTAGGTATTCTGTCAATCGATCCTAGGAAAATTTATGTGAGATAAATTTGGCTGAGTCTGAGCCGGAATATTTCGCTCAGACACTGAGATCAGCAATTAATTCCATGAATTATTGATTAGTGCTCATAATATTGTTGCTTTAATAAATGGTCTTTTTAATTTCGATGATAATGATGATGATGGTGATGACAAATCAATTTCTTAAATTCGTTTATTCATTATTCTTGAAGTTTTATTATTCTGACCTATAAATAACAGCATTGTCGACAAATTATCTTCTTTTGACTAACTTTATGAATCAAAGCTCACTCAAGTTGTCTATCGAAGGTACAAAGATCTTTATCCAAGAATTTAGACGCTAAGGGAATAAACTCTTCAAGCACGGCCAATCATTTTTAATTCTTTTTTTTTCAAAACAATTTTTGTTGAATTACTCTTTTTTTTTAACAATGTAGGTTTAAGGTATCTATAAATTGACAGTCCTTACCAATTCAACGATTAAATGGAATTATGCAGGTATCAAAGCGAGAGTAATTCAATCGATTCATCAAATACCAAAGTAATTAACTTTTTATTATTTACATTATATTTGTAATTTCATTAATTACAATGGCATATTCGATTGCAATTAGCACATTTTAATAATGTGTCAATTAAAAAAAAAAAAAAAAAGCAAGGTATCTTTTAAATAATTAAATAATGCACACGGTTATTTTGCTTATCAATATTAATGTTCTTCAAAGTAAACAATTTTGATAATAGAAGTGGCTATAAATGAAAGTGTTTTTATCGTATATAAGTATCAGACCGAAGATCGTAAAAAATACCATTTCAACTTTTTTAATCTATTATGACGATACATGTATAGAACTCTCTCGATATATTTTGACATTTAATATTTTTCTTTTATTCTATACTAAACATTTATACATCGATCTAACAATAAAACATAGAATAAATCGAAAGAAATAATAAAATGAAATATGAATGGAAATTCTCATTTTCGTGTATTAGTAATATTTTTTTGTTGTTTGGATACAGAATAAGACGTTGAAACGATGAGATGAGCAAAGAGCTGCGAAGGGATTCGTTTCCGACTTATATGTACGGATGCGGGGTCATAAATCAGACTTTATTTAACGTAAAATACAAAAGAAAAGTAAAAACAAAATCATGATGAAGATGAAGTTGGGTTGAATAAAAATAAATTTTGAATTGAAAACTCAAATAATTTCAATCTATGCACGAGTATCTATTTAAAATATTATTTTATTACATTTAAACAGATTTTATTTATTTAAATATCATTTCATCTTATGCAATTCATGAATAAAATGAATGAGTGAAGTATAAATAAATTGCTCTTAATTTCAATTATTTAACGCCATTAATTAAGTCAAGTTAATTATTTTTTAGTAAATATAATTACGTGGTTTATAACATCAGAATTAAATTATACCTGCTCGTTTATTTCAATATCGGGTATTAATTTTACTTTAAAAATATTTTTTCAATATATTTTTTAATAGATTTGCGTAATAAATTTAAAAAAATTATTGTACTACAGTTTTTAGTCATTTCTGGAATCACATGCACATTTTCTCAGTAAAATTTGATAAAATATTAGTTATTGCATGAGAATGAGCTTTTTATAATAAAGGCCCATTGGTGTCATGAGCCATAGCGGCAAGTGTCGTCAGCATATAAGCATTGAAATCACGTTTTTTTTAGCAGTATTTAGTAGCTTGCTGTATTTAGTGCAGGAAATTGCACTTTTTTGTCAAAAAAGTTTCGAGAATTAATTTAATACTTGCTTAATATCTGGTGCTGACGTCAAGTATAATTTCTTCAGCATATTAAAAATTCAAATTTATACCTTATAAATTATGCTAATCACATCAATTTATATGGTGTGTATTATTTTCTCGTATAAACTTTTGTTAATTTAAAATTTATTTTTTTTACAAGCCGACAAAAATCAACTCCTTCAGTTGTTTTAAAATTTTATCAATATAATTGTTGTTATCTCAAACAATTAAACGATGAAAATAAATGAGATTTTAACTGCCGTAAAAATTCACATGGGACTTCATTTTTCTACATGAGTTACTGTCGATTGACATTTTGATAAATGTTATTATAAGACAAGTTCTGGTATTTTACTATTTTTAAACAAAAATTTTATTTATTAAATGCAAATCCAATATTGTCACTGCAAACAAATGAATATTGCTCGACATTTTGATTCGTCGTTTTTTCATCAGGGTATTTCATGAAAAACATTTTATCGTGTTCAGCTTATGCCGCAATGATTAATGTTGAATTTATTTTATCAAGCCGGTAAAACGTATCAATTTCACTCGAATCATTTTAAAACTTATAAATATATAATATCAATTGCTATAAGCTTTTATCGAAACTCTACTCAATGATGTAATGAATAAATTCAATGTGTGATATATACTTCTGAAAGTGTTGATCAAACATTTTAGCTCTGTTCAAGTACTTTGAAAATAATCTCGAACCAGTTGAAAATTTATCACTAACTTTCAAGTAAGATTGCATATACTAACAAATCTGTGTCTGTTCGTTGTCGGTAATTTTGTCATTAATTAATTACCTCCGTTTTAAATCTATTAAGAATAAGTTACAACCATGTTAGTGAGAGGAGATAAAAAAAGTTCTTTTAATCTACCTATTATTACACCGTTCTAACATTCTTGGGTCGTTGCATTGCCTGGTGACTGCTTCATTTTCCCTTGAGATTCGCCCCAAGTTTGCGCATGCTCTGATTGTTCTTCTAGTTAAAATGTGCATAATTTTGTATTCTTTTCGTTTTTTTTTTTTTTTTACTTCTCGACAACGTAAAACTCTCTGTAGAAGCGAAAATTGTGAGCTTTCCAAATTTATGGATGCTTGGAATTCCGAGTTGGATGCACTGATTGGTTTTTTTTAACTTCAACTACTCTTCAATTCATTTAAAACTCTTACGTTTGTTTTATTTTGCTTAAGTTTAACTTATTAAATTGATCTAGTTATAAATTTTAGAGACTATGTCAGCTAAATTTGTATTCAAGGAGTTTTACATGTGAATACGATTAAGAAATTTATATATATTCTTATTATATGTAAATTTAATTGCTAGTCTATAAGATCCAAGAACTCATTTAAAATAAACATACTCAATGGTATTATTAGGAACTTTCTAGCTTTTCCAGTATAAGCTAAAATGCTGCATAACTTTTGTTTCTGGCAGTTGTAATTATTATTTTTGAACGAATGTAGTTTTCATTTAAACACTATAATTGAATTACTCGTTGTTTTTAGCTTCAATTTAACTTGTATTTTTTTTTTGTAATAAACAGTATCAATATTAGGGTGTGCCAAAATGTAACTTCCGTGATGGACCTTTTAAAATTGGAATTTCGAGTTCCATTTTTTACAGGAGCTTTGTTTGGATATTTCCGGCCAAATTTTGAAATTTGAGCGGAAATGCCCAATTATAGCTCCTGTTAAAAAATTCTCTAAAAATCAAATAAATTCCTTACGCTCAAAATATGTCAGGAAATGCCCAAACACAACTCCTATTAAAAGCGGAACTCAAAATTCCAATTTTAAGAGGTCCATCATGGAAGTTACATTTCGGCACACCCTAATCAATATATTAAATTCTTGTCCTCCTGTATTTTGTATCGTACTATTCGTAGATTTGGAATGTTTTAAATTTTATACTTAAAGCACTAATTTACATTTATTTTGCGAAACGTGCTCTTGTTCATAATTACTTAAAGAATTGTATTGTCGAGAGATAGGAGGGAAGTACCGGTTTTGGCAACTTCAAATTTCAGGCATGTTTTGAAATAAAACTTTTATGAAATTCTTAAACTTTGACATTATTACGAACAAAATTGATGATCGTATTACATTTATAAATTATGTACACAGAAAAAAAAATTAACTTGATTCAAGAGAAAAATTCTTGAACCAAGAATATAATTTTGAAGAGGGTAATTGTCTTGAATCAAGACGAAAAATTCTTGAATTAAGTAAAATTTCCTTAAATCAAGAAAAATTTTCTTAAATCAAGAATTTTTCTACTCAAATCAAGAATATTGAGCTCTTCAAAAATATATACTTGATTCAAGAACATGTTTTTTTCTGTGTATACAATAATTTGGACATAAAATAGCCAAAAAAAAGTAAAGCAACAACAAACGGTACATCCAACTTAAATGTTTCTTTTATCAAGCTAAATGCAAAAATTTGCTTGTATGTGTTAGGTATTTAATGTGGGCAGAAATTGTGCAACGTACAACAATGCCTCAATTCAATTAAAAGGTTTGAGATGATGACCAGCAGTATATCCTCATATATTCAGTTTACCACCTGATAAACTAGATAAACTACAAAATTCCATTTCAACTTTTTCAAAGTATACAAATTATCTTGATAACTTCAGGTAAACCATCCAGAATTCCACAGCATATCTTATAGCTTCAGGGAGCTTAATACTACTTTAAATTAGACATTATTCACGAGGTAAAATTGGAAAATTTCAATGTGGTTTACTAACCTCGTCCAGACACTTTAAAAATTCCAAAGGATTATTAAGGTAGTTCTTTCCCAACCTAGTTTATGCTACTGCTGTCTTTTTCATTCGCTAATGTCGTCTCTCTTACGGGCTATTGCTCACTTACTTCCACGCATGACTTTATTTGTTTACTTAACTAGTTTATCAATGATTTCTCAAAAACTATGTGGTAGGGAATTCCAGAATTTTTTAGGGTAATTATACATGTATCAATCTACACGGAAAGAACAAAATGACACTGGATATCATCCCAGATTATACTGAGGGAAAAAAAATTTCAGATAGTAGCTAGTATAATCCAGATTACAATGAGTCAATCTAGATTATATTGAGTATAATTCAGATATCACTCAATATAATCTGGATTTTTCTAGTTATTATCTGAAATTTTTTTTCAACACAGATATCACTGAGTATAATCTGGGATGATATCCAGTGTCATCTTGTTCTTTCCGTGTAAGTAATATTAGTTTTTCGTGAAATTCTTAAAATTTCTTCAATACAAAAATAATAAAACTTCGCGTTTTTTTCTCTCTTCTCCCATACCGCCTGTATAAAAATGTCATTTTCAATTGCAATTATCTTCGGTTAGACGTGGTAAATCGTCTCCACATTTTAACAGCATGTGCATTATGCATTTAATTACTTATATTATAAATTTGGAAGGTTTCTTGAAATTTTTCTCGCAAGACCCAACTATCTTATTGTCTGTTTTAGAATTTGCAATTTTAAGTAAAATAAACATTTAAACATGAACAATTAAGAATTCATCAGTAACAATTAAGTTATTGTTTAGTAAACATACTTGATTTTACGAAATCAAAATTATTAGAATCAATTAGTAAGTTGTTCATGAACGAAACAGTAATAACAAGAAAGTGTGGTAGGGAAGAAAACTTGTTGATTGGTCGGGTTTTGACTAGTGTAGTATTTCCGGTTCAAACAAAATCTAAGCTATGAAAACTCTGGAATTAGTAACAGAAAGATTGAAAGTATCGCACGTCGTACATTTTAAAGAAACATGGAATCGTTTAAAAATTTTCTCGAAGTAATTGATGCACTTAATTATAATATTGACTTTGTAAAAATATTCCCTACAGAAATAAGTCAGATGATTTTCAAAAAATTGGATCCTCGGTCGTTGTTGAATGTTGCTAAAGTTTCTCGTAAATGGCGAGATGTGTGTAAAAGTGATCCTCAATTAAGAAAAACTGCAAAAGGTTATCTTCGTAAAATAAAACTACCACTAGTTCGTACTAAATCGAATAGTATTTTTGAAATACGATCATGTCAGCGAGAGAATGGAAGTAGATCGCGTTATTTTATTTGTTATTTAAAAACCAGTAGTCCGAAAAAGAGAAAAAGGTCTGTTTCTTTTGACGATGAACCAAGTGACAGTGCCAAAAGATTTAAAAAAAATATCTTAAAATTAAGGTAAATTATATTTGGCAAATAATTTAATTTAAAACTAGTTTTGGGTAATAGGAATTGATTCATTTTTTCATGTTTTAGGTGGTAATTTCGCATGTTAAAAACGATATTGATTTAAAAAAATAACCAGCTGAATAATTTTTTTTCAACAAAACATCACAAATTTATCATTCATCCAAACGAATATTTAACGTTTTTAAATTAAATTGATTTTTTAACGTGACAAATAATTTTTACTATGTAATTTTTATTTTTACTGTTCTCAACTAAAATAAATTATTTACAATTGAGTCTTATCTCACACATTTATCATTTCTGCAAGATATTATGTTTAATAGTGAACATAAACTGTGAAACTGAGCACACATTAAAAGAATATCTCTGCTTAAGATTATTTTTTCATCATTTAAGTCGTATCAATTCATACGATCATTAAGTTTTGAAGTAGTTTTCAATAATCTGTTACTTAAGTACTTGCATTAGTACAAAGGTTTAAGCGTTAGTGATAAAGATAAGTATTTCAAACTTTACTCGTATTTACAACGTTTAAAATGTAAATAAAGCAACGTAATTAAAAAGATTTAAGAGTTTTCTTTACACAGTATTTAACATTTATAAATTAAAAAAAGTAATTTAAATAAAAAGCAGTGTAATTTTTTTTTAATGAAAAAAAAAAAAAAATAAAATAACAAACATTTTTCATCAAAAGTAATCCTATTAAAATTCGTTTTGAACATTTTTGATAAAACGTGAACAATTGGAAATGCGTTAAGGTTAAATTTAAAATGCAGTTAGCATGAAAATAAAAGTTTAACACTTCGGAAATTACTGTAAAGTCGTGAAATCGATTTTATATCTAATGTATCGTACTCGGGTGATCCATCTGTTTCATCACGTATATAATACATCCTAGTAAGAGCTATAAGGATAGAAAGATCTTACGAAAAGAGAAATATCGAGCTGACGCCAACGAAAGCTTCTTGGGTGGTTGTAAAACGGGGGTAAGTGATGACCGGAGACAACGTGTCAGAGGACCTGTAATTCGCGAAATCCTATCTTCTGGAAATCTTGGCTTGGTTGCATTCCACTGAATCAGGTAGACGAATAATAGGCAAATTTACCAAGGCAAAGGGAAGCTACAGTTAGGATGGAATTTCTCCACAAGATGGGATGGTCAAGTGGATAATATAAGCGTACCAGTAGCTTCTACCTCGGTGTATACAGTTACTAGTTACCACAGCTTCCACCGACACTCTCCTTCTCTTATCTCACCCTCTCATTCTCTTCTCGTCTCGTTTAGTTGGATTAGCTTTCTAGCTGAGTAAATAATCTATAGTTCATACAGCTCTTCATCTATTTTAGCACGGAATAAAGGTCATACAATCGTCAATATCATAAATTATCCTATGATTATTATTCCGCCTTTTGCAAATTGTTCATTTGTTTTCGTTTATTCGATAGCATTTATAAATTCCTTTTGTAATGTTTATTAATAATAATAATAATAATAATAATAATAATAATAACAAAAACAAGAACTACAATAACTTATAGAATGCATTGTTTCAAAGAACATCAATTATTTGAACTACGATTAAAATATGATCGACCACTAAATTTCCGTCGTGAATTTTTTTAATCCGTATATCAATTGTCCTGTGGAAAAAGAAAAAAACATGTTGAATTTCTCGATTGATTTATAAATTTCATATCAAAATTTATTGCTTATTTTTCAGTTATTCCAAAGGTTGATTTTTATATTCTTGATATTAATTTAGATAGAAAACGTGTGCAATAAATCATTTACTGTAAACAACAACAAAAACTAATATTTAAAATAGGGTATGTTATTCACCGGAGCATTTTATCTGTATAAATATTTCATGAGTTTATGAAGACTCGTAACAAGATGCTAATTTTATATTTTTTTTTCCAATACTATGTTGCATTTTTTGTTTTACGGAATTAAAAAAACATTGATAAAAAAAACTAATTGACTCAAGAAAAATATCTTCTCAAAATTTCACTCTTGTTTTGAGACGTTCAGTTTTCTTAATTCAAGAAATTTACTCTTTAATCCAGAACATATAACTATTGGGCGAAGATTCTCCATTCAAGAATTTATTTCTTCAACAGAACTACTTCGTTGCGAGTTTTGAATTAAGATACCACTTTATTTATTTTTTCAAAAGTCAAAATTTTTTTTTTATAAATAATAAATAATTATTAAACATTTGGTTTATATTTACATCGTTTATTTATGTTAAATCCTGATGTTGGGATAAAACATGCATTTTTATTAAAGTTATAAGAAATACTGTTGACATGTGCAGAAATAACAGATTATATTACATGCATCATCTATTATTGTAGGATATATTATTTTATTTTTATAAGAATAGATTTTCTGACATAACGTGAAAAACATATTATTTTTTGACAAATTATCTCAATGAGAAAATAAATGGTTATTTTTTGATATTTTAATAAATCTAGAAATCAAATGATACCTTTTTTGTCAATAGAAACTTTGAGGACACCAGCAAATAAATAAAAATAAATAATTAACTTCATTTGTTATCAGCGTCATCTTTAATTATGCTATGTACTTTAAATACATAAGTATAATTATATTTAGTAATTCTAATAACAAATTATATTCATATCTGCATTAAAATAATAATTACGCACTCTATGTGCTATTTAATGTTCAGAATAAAGTGTAACAAGAAAAAAAAAGGACTATCTCTAATATGCGGATAAGTTTACTGAAGTGCAATTTTGTGTCGAAGTTTTTATTTGTCCCAAGAGAATATTCTCTTGGTTACAGATAGTATACTATTGATTTAAGACTTTTCCGTAGAAAATGTTAGTCTCTTGAATCAAAAAATCAAAACTCAAGACAAGAAATTCTCAAAGCGAAACAATCGGTTGTCTTCAAAATAAATCTCCTGGATCAAGATTATTTCTTTTAGTCAAGCTAGTTTTCTTATCAGGGTATTAAACTAAATTATATTTAAGAATAAATGTTCTGATTTATGAGAGGTTTGATAAAAAATTTTGTAGAGCTTCAAAAAATATATATCAAAATCATATATACAATTTAACTAAAAAAAAAAAAAGTCTTTTGTATTTAATCACTAAGCTCAACGCCTTTAATTCAATAAATCGATGAAACAAAAATTGTAGAGTAAAGGTCTAGTGAACGAGTTAATGGTAACGGAATAAAAGGAAGAAATGAAAAAAAATATATAGATTTGATAAAATTTAGCCAAGTAATACTATAAAATTTCTGCTTATAATTTTTGATAATGTCAAGGTTTGGTATTTTGCCAAGTAGATTTATCTCAAACGAAAAATTTCTTGCGAAGAAAATTTGAACAACTTTATAGTTCATTTCTAAAGTCAGTTTTATGATTATTTCATTTTTTTCTTTAGTTTTCTGCGCCACGGCAAGTGACAGAAACTAAATGAACAACAAAGTACTGCTGGAGAGTAAAGTAGATTGTATAAGGAGGTTTTCGTACTGTAATGTGGGCGGAAAAGCTTATAAAGTGAGGTGTGTACTAGCAAAACAGTTATCCAAACTCTTTGACCTCTTGAACTTTGATAACGTACAGAACTATACGAGTTTCTTTAATAGTTGAAGCTCTTTTGGAATTCTTTAAAGTATTGTTCGGTATCAAAGGAAAAGGAAAAGTAGAAAAATGTTACACGTCAATTGACGTCTTGAGATATTATAGCTATCCATAGATTGCAATCCTTCTAAGTAAAGTGTTATACCAATCTTATTGGTATAACGAATCTATGATTCCTCCCGAGGAAGTTGGATCGATATTGTTTTTTGTTTTTATTCGTTTTATTCTTATTTATTGAACACACAATACTATTCGATAAGCTTGACGCTCAAGGCAACTTTTTAGATTATAAATTTTTGTATGCCTTTCTTCTTCAATTGGTTTGTTTTTAAAATTCGTAAAAGAAAGTTCTTAACTCGTTTTTATTTTTGATCTAGTTTTTAATGTAAAAAAAAAAAAAAATTCAAACAAAAGAAAAAAAAATATGAAAAAATCCATCTTTTCTTAAACTTAGAGTTATCCGAAACATCAAGTAGGTACATGAGTTTGTTAGTAAGGCTCATACTTCAGATGTCAAGGAAAATTTTTCTCCATACAAGTGTCATTAAATATTCAACGTGTTGCCTATATCTAGTTTTCTTCGTTTCTGCTGCTTTCATAAAAAAATTGTTTTTCAAAAATAAATATTACTCTTTTTCCCTTCCAAGTAGCAAACATTTTCTTTCTCTCTGTGAAACGTTTATTGCATATAAAAAAAAAAAAAACAAAAAAAAAAATAAACTCTGTTTGCGTACAAAATATCTAACAGAAACATACATTAGAAAGTATTTCAAAAAAATTTCACCGCAAAGTTTTGAGGTAGAGCTGCTATGTTTGTTAAAACAAAGAAATTATTTGTGCCATACAACATAGTGAGATTAAAACTTACATTTAATTAAATTGCATTTATTCTGTCACTGACTAATTCTTAAATTAAAAGAAAATTAAATTTTTAGTGATCGCATTGAAATTCTATTCATAGTTACAACTCTTACTTAATTATAAAAATAAAGAATTATATTAATAAATTTTAACCCACGAGCTCACAAGTTTTTTCGTTTTATAAACTTTTTTGCTAAAAAATTCAGCGAGTAATTCTTTGATTTTGTAATGTACAAAAATTTTAGGTGTTTTTGATAAGAATAACTTTTTATGAATTAAGATAACGAACAGATTCTAGTCAGCATTCGAAAAACATACCATCCAAAGTAAATTGAATATGGAGTATTTTTTATTTTTTCTTCCAATTTTTTTTTTTATTGACTCCAGCGTATCATCAATTGGTCTTTATTAAGGTAAAGCTCATCCTTATTTCATGGGACGTACCTTGAATTTTTTACTTGATCCAATTTTCCCCGAAGAGTATTATCGATTATCAATGTCTTAGAATCATTTATTAATCATGTTTTAATTAAACATATTGAATTTCAATATCAAGGATTATTCTTGTACCTACTTAAATAGCATATTTATCTATAGCTATAAATGATAATAATCGGAGATAATAACATAAATACAATTGATTAAAAAAGATTTAAGGGATTTCATTTATTAGTAGAAAGTTTTTTCATTAAAAAATTCATTTAAACTTTTGAGTATCAAGAAGAAGTAGAAGAAGAAGAACCTAAAATAAAATGTATCAGCATTTCTTTACCACAGAAATTTATATTCATTATTGGTTCAATAGCTTTTATAGTCGTATACATATATTAATACAGATTAAACTGTTTATGAAAACATGAGTCTACACTTATGCAGTTCGGTCTAATTGAGCATACGTTAACATTCAAATCACGTATTATTGGCTTATCCTGAAATTTATAACTACATTACGCTGTGTGTGTCAACATTAGTTTCCAGCATTTTTAATGCAGTTTATTGTTCATAAACTCTAATTTTGAATAATTTGCTAAAATAAATTTCAATTTTTAAGTTTCTTGATTTTTTCTTTCTGAGAGTATTATAATCTCAACCACCAAATTTGAATCTGACCAAGTGTCCGAGAGAATTAGCTCTTCTTGAAATGTCTGCAACAGCCAACCGGTATTTACTTGGACAAGTCAAATGCTAATCTTGTTCGAAAGGGAGGACCACTAAACCGCTCTTAGGTGCAAGCACCATACCAACTACTCGGCAACGATGCTGTAAGCGTAACACGACCTTATTGATAAGTGCCTGAACTTGCAAGAAGAAAAAGAGACAGACATATATTATTATCCACCTAACGGCACAAGTACGCGACATAGTTAAACGTCAGAATCATAATCTCTGATAGCTATTCTCAATTTATTTTCTTTATGAAGAATGTGACTTTTAATAGAAATACACAGTAAAAAAATTTGCGTCATTGCGTCAAGAAATTTTTGTAAAAAAAGTGTTAAATATTTAACATAAAAATCTTTAACGCAAAATTTTTTGACGCATTGACGCAAAATTTTTTACTGTGTAGTAAATTTTTAATACATACAAAAATTTGGCTTTTTATTTAGAGATAAAAATTGAAAATCAAGTACTTGAATATAAAATATTTTCAATAAACAATGGAATTACTGCAATGTAAAAAATAGTTGAAAATATGTGAACATGAGTTATCGATTCTGGAGATTTAGGGACTTAACATTTCCTTGTTTCGATTAATTTTTATTGAATTACACAAATGAAATATTGAATTTTCATTGAGCGTATATGAAGTTAATAGGCTTAATTTGAGATTACTCTGCTTGAATGAAAACTTATTAGTCTTGAATATACATAATTCTTAATGATGAAATATTAACAACTGTTTTTAAATTTCAATTTAATTAACTCAATTAACTTATTGACAATTATAAAATTTACTCGAATAAAATTTTATAAAACGAATTTTGACTTGTTTACAATATTAAAATTCTTAAATAAAGTAAAATTCAATTAAAACTAAAAAAGTTTCTTGCTTCAACATTTTTTCTTGTGAATCAAGTTATTTATTTTATCAGTTTAAGTTCAACACAAATTTATTATTTCAACTGAAGTTATTCATTGATTTTGTGTCAAAAATTCAAACTTTTTGTTTAGAATTCTTTTTTTCCAAATAACATAAATATCTATCAATGAAAATCCATAGCATCAATATTTGACATTGTTCATGGGATATCGAAAAGGAAATTTCAATCACCAGTATTTCATTTTGCGATGCAACATCTTTTAATGAAAGTTTTTACGTAAAACTGCTAATAAATTATCCACATTGAAGCTACTAATACTATTTGTTTATGGATGTTTCGGTGGCAATATAACTTTGAATGTTTAATTGTCTCTAGAGAACTGCTCAGCTATGCTTCCTTTTTCGCTTATAAACTATTAGTGTATTGAATAGCTGTTTTTAGTCTTTTACGTTCAATTGAAATAGAGAATTTCGATCCAGTTATAAATCACACATACACTGTTATAGTTGTAGACATTATATATAATGAGGTGGTATAACTCTCAGACAACAATTACTGGGATTTGATCTCTGATCAATTTGTCAATTAACTCGTGCTCACAAACTCTGTGGAAGACAATGTATCACAGGTCTAAACGAGTCCCTACAGAGTACCTTAAATGGGCATGATATACGCTCATAAATTACATGAGCTCTCATGCATTGTCCTGGGTGAAATGAATTTATGTAAAATGTGGAAATTACAGCCGATTAGGAGGTTGATGGTAATGGTTGTACATAACAATCACGAAAATCGCTGAAATAAATAAAATATAAAAATAACACTTACCAGCAGCCATAGCTCTAAAAATGTACTGCAAGACTCCTGATAAGGATTCGTCTTCCCTCAAATGTCCCCTAGTGCTCTTCTTTAATGTCTTCCTTACTTGAAGTTTCTCACCTTGTCACTCTAATTGGCTTGACGAAGTCTTGATGCTCTTAATGAATGAACGCTTCCTCTTTGATCGATTTTCACAACTCCAAACGCCGCTTTACCCTCTGACAGAATTCACATTTTTTTCTCTTTTTTTATTATTTTACGTTATATATATATATATATATATATATATATATATATATATTTCAATTTTTATTTCTTGTTACTTCTAAGTTTTTTTCACGCTGGCTTGACGCCACTGAGGGTAAGAGAGATAACAAGAGATGTTGGTAGCACGGAATAAAAATTTAACCAGTTCAAAAAAAGTAAAAGAGCTTTAACTGGTTTATGGCTAATTTAAATGTGAATTTTTTTTTAACTGTTTTCTAATTCGAGTAATGGTATTAATAAAGTAGGTTAAATGCACTCGAGTATATTTTTTATTAATTAAATCATGTTAATTTAAAAAAATTTTTTTTAATTTAATTTTAAATGCTTTGTCAAAACTTATTCGTTAGTGGATTTAAAACTTTTTTTTTCGTTTCAAAAAAATAATTTTCCAAGTACAAAAAATTATAATTCCTCACTTAAATAGGCAAATATTTAGTTAAAAATTTTTGCGGTTTACAAATGATTGTTAAAAAATATCAACAAAGAAATTGAATTGAGACTTTTTCTTTTTTTTTTACTGAGCAGTCTACATTTCTGTTTAAAAAAGAATAAAAATAGAATGAAAAAATACAATAACCTTTATGAATTTAGTGATAAATACAGAAAGAAATAAAAAAAATCTCGAGTAATTGATTGCACGATAGAATTTTGTATTTTTTTGTTTTTTTTTTTTTTTATTTTAAAAAAATTTTTTTAAACATCTTGCACCATAAAAAGATGGAGGATAAAAGAAGTAGTTAGAGGCGAAAGAGTTCGTTGTTATCTGTGTAGTGGGAACAGAACTCACTGTATACAGGTTTCCCACGACGACGTTGTACTAAAATCGCTCCAAAACTCTTGATATTTTTCTCTGTACTATGTAACACTTCTTTCATCACTTTTACTCTTTTTCTTCTCGACATCATCCGTCATTTCTCTTTTCGTTGGATACTAGCGTTTTCTCGTTAAGCTTCTGAATTCTTATATTTTTTATTTCTAAGATTTTTTACCTTTTCACGTCCTTATCTCTTGTTCACACGATTGACTTTATCGATTCGCGAAATTTTTGTTTCTGCAAAAAAAAAGTAACAATCATTATTGTGTTTGAAATGATAATTATCGCTTATTGCTTATTATCATTATTAGCTAACTTAAAATGGGTCAGACAAGTTATCAGCAATATAAATAATAATTAAATATCCATTTTGTAATTTTTATTAGCAAATTGACTTATTTTTCGTAATTAAGTTATTCAATAACGGTATAATTTTTGACATATTGGTAATTCCGAAGCATATCCGTTGATTTGTTATTGACAAAAACATCCGCATATAGCCTCAGACCACGATTGAAACCTATTGAAATATTGGAGAGCAATTTTTTGTTCAATAAAAAAATCTAATATTGGTTTCTATCTCTGTGTGTTAGTTTTAATTGAGTCAATTGATTCTGATTATAATGACTTTTACCAAGCTTAAAATTGAATTTAAAGGGTTAAACTAACGACTATTAAAGCCTGCAGTGAAAGAACGGATCATGTCAGTAGTACAAATCGATTAGCATCAACCACAGTAGCTTTCTGGTAATCGCATTCCTATTCTTTTTTGATGATATTTCTATGCCGAAAAATGTTCAATTAATTTTTAGTTAGCTTAATAGCTTTTAATATTTATATCAATCCCAATTGACTAACATTTTTTTTTACAAATTTATGATTATCATTGTGGTCGCAACACAAGCCAACTCATGGTGGTTGTTTAAGTTTGAGTAATAAGTAATAATAACTAAGAATTATCAAGCACTTAATTAAAATTCAGGTGGGTTGAACTGAATTTTTTATTCTTCAGTTTTAATTATAAATTGTGCTTATGACTTATATAAAAATGAATTATTGCTATTTTTAATCTCCTAGTTTCTTTTTGCAAACAATAAGTTTATATTTATAGATTCATTGAAAATTAAGATTAATTAAAAAACAGTAAAATTAGCTAATGTTCTTGTCGATTAACTAAACCTAGGGTCGAAATTGAATAATAGAAGCTTATAAAATATAAAAATTTAAAAAGAAATCAATCTTTAAAAAAAATTAGGAAAATAATTGATCCTAAAGGCCATCCCTGCAACTTCCCGTTAATTCCATACTTAAGCATTCAAAATTGCACTTATTACGTTTTTCAGCTCTTCGAGCTAAAAAATTAATTTTCGTGTCATTTTAAGCTTTCCGAGCTCAAAAGTCTGAAAGAATTTTAATAAAACACTATTTTTTTAATTTTCAAACCGCAATAACTTTTGATGAATAAATCGATTTTCACGCGGTTGGCGGCATTCGACGTAGTTTTTGAAGCCTCATAAAGTATTTCCAAGTTCAAATTGATCGAATGAGGAATTTCAAAGTAATTCCAAAAAAACAATTTTTTGATTTTCTTTTGACAATGATAACTCACAACAAATAAACTGATTTCGATCGGGCTGTCGGTGATCAACGTGGTTTTTTCATGTTAAGAGCTGATTAGTTTTTGAAATCGATCTAAAAAATTTTTTTTTTTTAGTTTTTTTGAGATTTCTCAAAATCTACCGGTTCGAATCAATCCAAATTGTATTCAAAATCTAAGTTTCGTCAAGCCCTTTCAAATAGCGCCAACTGCGATAAAATCGGTCGAGTCGTTCGAAAACATGAACACACATACACACATACATATAAACACACGGACATCATCGCGGAAACATTTGGGGAAGTTTTCTAGGACCTCAAAACGAAAACATCCGTTGAAAACTTGATTTTCGAAAAACGGGGTAAAACGAATAACTTCCCAACTTTTGAAAATTTTCTATTTTCTCAACGGGAAGTTAAAAATGTTTCATAAAGTTATCATCATAATTTATAATATTTATTAAAATTATAATTAATGGATTCATAAAGTTATCAATTGACTTAATCCGTTTAAAATGAGAATAAATTTTTAAATGGAAAACAAATAAGAAAATAGCTATAATTTTAGATTAAATAGTGATACAAAACTGTCGATGAAACATCAATCAATTTTTAACGGAATATAAAGTGATTATGAACGTATGAATAATGATTAAATCCGTAAATTTTTTATCGATCAGTTATTTCCGCTTTATTCCGGTTTGGCAACTTTTTGCTAGTCCACTATACAATGAATATTTCTTTTTAAATCACCATACGAAAATACGACTTATAAATTTCCAATTTGAAAAGTTTGATAAATATTCACAAAGAAACATACGAATAGAACAGTATAAGTATCAATGCATTGTGCTTGAGTTGTGCAATTGAAGCTTTTGTTATATTTTATTGCATATAAGCTTCTATCTACTTTTTAGTGTAATATAATATATACGAATATTTGTCCTCAGATAATTTTCTTTTATTCCTTGTTTTAAATATTTGTTTTAAATATTCATGTTATGATTTTAATAGATCTTAATATAATTCATCGGTGACCAAAAATCGATATTTTACAAATCTCAAAACATTTGCCAGACAAAACAATTTTTAACCTATGAGTGACACATTATCGCGGCATTACGATTAACGCGGACATGGATATGACATATCCGTCCATTTTTAATGGTTTTTATTTTATGATTAAATTAATCGACTTGCAGAAAAAGAAAAAAATTATATTTATTGCTGAAAAAATGAAAGAAAAATCTTCAAAATATAGACTCAGTTCAAGGTATCGTTTACCCAGTGCGCTACTTGAAGGGTAAAACTAAGTTGAAAAATATTTCCGCACAAAACTTGTATTTTTACATTGATAGGAAAACCTTTTCGCAATCGAAGAAGATTAAAAAACAACAAGCTATAAAGTTACTGGGAAAATGAAACTCGGTAGAATTGGTTGGATCATTACAAGGTGTGAACTTTGAATTTCAAAGACCAAAGCGCATGGATGATCCTCCCGTTCGGCTATTATTCTTCTCACCGAGTTCCGCTGTTATTATCGATTTGCCAGAAACGCACACATACCATTGTCTTGTAATTCAAGCGTAACTCACGTTCAATTGCGTTAGACATGACGTTCTTGTTTGGTGTGTCGACGCCTCTTGTCAGTTCAGTACTCTGGATATATATTTATGTAGAGTGGTCAGTATACATGCCCTTATTAATTAAGCAATTAAAGCTTATAAAATTGTATTAAAATATCCGTGCGCTTTCTGTTACAAATTTTTAATGCTATTTTCGGTGGAAAAATTATGTGTGGACATCTATGACCAGATCAGGCTTCATAAGGACGTATTAGAATTTTTTTTTTATGCACAGAAAGAAAAATTTCTTGACTGAAGAACAAAATTCTTGGCTCAAGAAAATTTTCAGGTGCCTGAAGGAAGACCGAAATGGCAGAGATAGCTGTGCGGCACATGTCTGACTCGGGCGATCACCCAAGTTAAGCAACGATGAGCGTGCTTAGTACTTGGATGGGTGACCGCTTAGTCGACGTTGGCTAGCGCGAGGAATCTCTGCCTACTAGGAGAGGTGCCTAATTCTCCAGTGGTCAATAAAGAAGAGTTTCTTATCGATCACTGTAGATTTAGCCCAACTCTGACTGTACTAACATTGGTTTTCTCTGTGGTTTTCCCATGTTACTGTTTCAAGAGTCTAGGAAGAGGTGAGGATCAGGGCAAAAGCAGTATAAAAGGCACAAGTCGGTCCACAACCGCAATGTAAAGGCAGAGCAATTGTAAAGGCAGTAAATAAGCAATGATAAGGCTTAGGGTGTAAAGGGGTGTTATCACGCATACACTAGAAATCCGTAATAATAATATTGATGTCCATTTAGGCAAAATAATTACTAGAAAGAATAAAATTTCTCAATTTGTTTTCAGCAAATTTAGACAGTAAAAATAAGTTCAATTTTGCAAAACCAAAATACATGGAATAATACAGCAAACATTTCATTTCACTGTCGAGGGTGTTGAGATGAATTAACCCGTGCGATAATTCTCTGTATGAATTTCACTAATCACTCTACGGCTTGGTGAGCTCGTGCACTTCTAGCCTCCAGCTTCCATTTCTCTGTTCCTGTGATACTCGGTATCCAGCAAGTTAGAGAGGGGGTGTACACTAGTTATTCACAGTTCCCATGGGCTTATGATTAACTAGCACCCAGTTTTTCTTTTTCCTAATATTTTTTTTCTGTCTTTCTTCATTTGCTATTAATTTCACTCTTACATCCTAATGACTCTAACGAGTAAACTTGTTTTTTTTTTTCTTCATTTCATTATTTTCTTGTAAATGTAGCTACAAGTATAATTATTCCCACTAATTATTTCAATTAAAATTTGACTGATTTTTTTGTGGCATACAGAAAAGATTAACTTGCTAAATTAATAAAATGAATGAGTTCATGAAAAATGAACCAAGAAAAATACGAAATAAAATTTTTTTTAAATTATCATGCAAGTAATTGTGTCATAAATTAAAAAAATTAAAGAATATTATTTAAAAACAAAAATGTAAGTAAAAAAAGTTTTAATGCGGAAAAACTTTTCTCAATGGTTTTTTATTATTGCTGGAAACTTTTAATATTTTTTGCTTTGTCTCGTTATACCATTTTATTCCCCTGTCACTGAATCGAATTCAACGAGCACTCAAAAGCCCTTTGTTCTATCTCGATTCATTTGTACCTTTAGCTCAAGTCCATTGAGAAATTCCTATATCAACTTAATATATCATCGCTTTGAAAAGAATATTTAGCCTTTTTATAAATGCATCCTAGCATCAGTGAATTAATAACAAAAAATAAAGCATAATGAAAAGAAAAATTAAAGAGATATTTAAACATTTTCTCTTAGACTTTTTTTTCAATTAAATGCTCAAGTGTGTATAAAGCTTATTGTCAACGGTTTAAATTTTTAATTTATTTTATGAAAAGAAAAATTAAAAAAAAAAAAAAAATAGAATTCTTCCTTATTCTACATTGTCTATCTCTGTCATTTAAATTGCAAGCTGCTTTTCTTTAGACTGAGAAAAATTCACTACCTTATACTAAAGAGGTTATAACAATGTCCGCGTAATTATATGCTCTTGACTCGAGAGAATGAGGTAGAAGTAATAACTAAAGAAACCACTACTGCTTTATATGTCAAAATTATTTTATGTTATAATTACTAAACTGTTCTTTTAAAATTTTTTTTATTATTAAAAAAATATTTTTTGTTCTTTTTAATTAGAATTTTCAATTAAAAAAATTCAACAAATTTTCAGTTATAAAAAAATTGATTTAATTTCTGATATAATTTAAAAATTATTCTGAGCAGTTCTCTGCATAAATATAAATTCAACGCAGGAAAATATTTTTCTTTTCACTGGACAAACTAAATGATAAATCTATGAAAAGCATCCAAGCGCTTTTAAAAATCATTTCATACTATTAAAAGTAATACCCTGTGTTTATTTTTTGCTTTGAAGTATTCAATGATAATATTTAACAATAAACATCACATTTTTTTTTATTGGGTATGTGATCAGTAATAAAATGAATATTTTTCACAAAATTTTTCCACATTACACTTTGAAACTCGCATGTCAGCAAGAGAATCGGATGTTATTTTCTCACGGTCTTCGTGAGGCCGTGACGCTTGAACGAGCGAAAAATAATGCCATAGAAATTCCCGTGAGGCAAGTAATGCTCTTTCAAACCAGACCTTTATCTAACTCTCTAGAGACTTGCTTTTAAAAAATAAGTAAAACTGTCAAGGTTTAAAGACTGCTTTTTACGTGTTAGAAAAATAAATATTTCATTATGATTACATTTAATAGTGAATTTTTTCTTATAATCATAAATAATAAAAAAATGCCAAGAATTTTCGAATACAATACAAGTTTTATGATGCTATTAAATTCTATAGTATAGTTTGTATAGATCCGGAAAATTGGATACTACCAAAATACGCAGACTTCGATATGCGGTAAACAATAAATACACGATACTAGTAAATAGTCTGTAAGCTTTCAAAAATCACACATTCTTTTCGGCGTTGAACATCAATTATACTTTCACGTTAGTGCTGTTATGTGTGGTGATAAATTTGTTCGGAAAATCTAAAAAAATTTTTGAAAAATAACTACCATATCACAGGTGTACGATACGATAAAAAAAAAAAAAAAGTATATGCCAGGATACACTACGATAACGTTAATGAAACACAAATTGATTCAGTTTGTGGAACATGTCCACTACGGATCAGTATTGAGTATATAGCTTTTGAAATAACGATGAGGAAAAATAAAAAAAAAGCTGTGTTTAATCAACTTTCGCACTGCAGACGCATGCAGTACTAAAAAAATACTTGTGCTGTTATAAAATTTATCGTGTAAGCGAATGTGCGAAAACCAACGCGTGTTCTAAACTTTTCGTGTTTATTTATTTTCTTTTAATACGCCACTTTACTAATAATAATTATTATTATTCAAAATATTTACGAGCTAATGGATTAATGAATAATATTAATTTCCATAAATATTACTTCAATATTGTATTTAGGTTTTCGGTCATTGCGTTAATAATTCTTAGTCGAAAATTTTTATATTTTAAATTACCTTCAACAATATCTGTATTGAATTCTGTAATAATAGCCTGAATCACTGACATATTTAAATTTGAAATAAAATCGTTTTAAAATAACACTCCTTAAGAATACAGGCTTTGAAAAAATACATCCTTTATTGAAAATTGAATTGAGTTACTTAAATATTATATAGATATGGTTTGAATATGACAAATATTCTGTTTTATTAAAGAACAAGTGAAAGCTAAAAATAGATAGAAGAGATAAAAATAACAAAATCGTAAAATGGAAATAAAATCCGCAGGATTTTAGAGAAGAATCCTTTCTGTTGCACGATGCGACATCACACCTCCTGTTATAGAAAATCGAGAGAATCTTTCGCACTCGTGCTTAAAGCATTCTTACGGAATAACGAATGCTTTTCGCATCCCTACGTTTTGTTCACTCTATAATACTTTAATACACTGGTACAGTAATACTAAATAATTCCAAACTCGTGCAGTTTTTAGAATAAAATGAATAATCGGCCAATAAATATTGGAGTATAATTACAATTTTCACACGCAAGTATTATTTAATTCAAACGTTATATAAACCCCGTGATATATTAACTTTATTTTAAGTTATCGTTAATGAAAGTGTTTATTGAGAATTTTCAAACTGCAATTATCGTTTTCATTTCACCTTCGATGCTGATATTTTATTATACCTCTCATATCATATTTTACATCACACGTGATATTGAAGTATATGTCAAAATACTTTTATTACTACTGACCTACGACACACGGATCTAGTAGATTTTTGGTGTAAATTCTATCGTAAAAATAAAGTGATTCGTGAACGCAGTCGCTCGTGCGGATAGTTATAAGTTTTTTTATCAAACAAAAACAAATTTTCATTGAAAACAAAAATTTGCTCGCATCACAAAAAGTATTGCATGTTCTATTGAAGATACATTATTTTTGAAAAATATTCAGCTTTTGTAATTCAAGAAATTATCTCGTCCATTAATACATAAGAACTCTTTGCAGGAGCGAAAATTTTTTCATTAAGAAATTTACATTTTGTCTAAAAATTATTTTTTCTCGGATTATAACGAACGCTAAAATCATGAAACTTTTCAGAATTTTCTGGAATAAAAATTTCGTTTTCATAATGACAATTTTACTGTTTTAAAGACGTTCATAGACAAGAAAAAGACACCAACAGGTTATGGCTATTGGTTTCCTTCTCACGCACTATAGCTGCCTCTCTTTATAGACTATCGCTCACTTACTTCCACTCACGTAAAATATCGAAAGTCACTAACATTTTTTATAAAAAAATGAATCCCGCTCGTTTATGTTATTTTTTATAAAAAATGCTTAATATATTTTCACTTAATGATTCTCAATTTTTTAAAACAATCCTAAGAAAAGTACAATTGACATTTAATAAAACCTTCGCTTGAACGTCGGTCTGCATAGAGTTTGTATGTGAAATATACAAATTTTAAATGCTAATATTTCAAAATTTAGTGCCGCAAGGACTATTTAAAAAAATTCCTGTGTATAGAAGATACTTATGAGTATAAATACTCAAAATTTCAAATAAATTTAAGGAAACGGTTTTTTCTTGGAACGTCCTTAAGCTTGAGCTCATCACTTTTTGAGGATTTTATCTAAGTATGTATGAATTGAGATAATAAATTCTTGAAGCACAACTGATTTTCTTAAAAAATTTTCTTTGGTTCAAAATTATTTTTCTTAAATCACGTTAAATTTTCTATCACTGTAATTTTCCATAAGTTTTTTAAAAGATTTTGAAGTACTATAATTAATTAAATAGTCCATCATTTTTACTATAACATAGAAATTTACAGAATCGAAAGTTAATCAAAAAAAAAAAAAAAAAAAAATGGAACTCTAACTAAACGTGATGAAATTTCTAACAACTTTCGTTTCATCAACTGTGTCTGTGGATCTCTCTCTCTCTCTTTATCTCTTTCTGTATATATGTATATACTCTTAATGTTTCTTCTCTAAATCCGGTGGAAATATAACTCAAGTTCTTTAAGTAAAGTAGAAACAATTTTTTAAGTCAATTTTTTTTCATCAATATTAAGTTAATAACTCTTGGTCAAATACTTGAAATAAAAGTTTTTAAATATTTAATTTAACTTAATCAAATATTAGTTAACATCAAGATAAACAGATGTTGTGATAAAATCCAATAACTGTTCCAAGTTAAAAAGTACTTTTTTAAGAGACATAGATCTGGATCTCATGTAAACAGAACAGTTTATCAAGGAACCCACTAACAGATAAAAATAATAAAAAGTATACATACACATGTTAGCCGCTGCGGTCATACTGACCTCAACAAGCTGACAAATTGAGGTACATATCTGATAATGAATAAGTGTCTCTGTCGATAGAAATTAATTGCTTTTTTACAAACTACCCGAGCACGGATTATATCCTTAAGCAGGATTAAATAATGCTTGTACAGCTGGCCTAAACTTCAGTTAGTTTAATCAGATTTATTTTCTACTAAAACTGTAATTATAGAGTTTATGAATTTTAACAAGATAATAAAATGTTACAATTATAAAGCCCCAAAATAAGCAGTCAAATTCTAAAATATGAATTGATATTCACAAAAACTTTTTTGACGCTTTTTAATCAATCAACAAATTTTTTATCATAAAAACCGATGATCAATATTTGATTTAATATTAATTAACATAATGTTCGAACAAAATATTTGTTTCAAACACTTCAATAATAGTTTTAATAAAAAAAAAAAACCATGCTTAAAAATAAATAGCAGTAATCTTATCTCCCGTTTTTTTTCGTTATTTACTAATTTTTAGTAATACATTTTATTAGCTTTTTATTTCTTGTGGTGTATTTTAGTTTTGTCAACTAGTAGCATTTTTTACTTGATAAATGTTCGTGATATGTTATGTGTAAAAGGATAGCAAACAGGATAACCAGAGTGTGACGACACCACAAGTTAAAGTAGAAATAAACTTGAAGACTTCTCATAGAAATAGAGCTGCCGGCTGAACTCTTTCGCGTAAACTTGACAATTCACAACATTATATTTTTTTACCTCATTTTTATATTTTTCAACTTCATGCAGCTACTTCAAAATATTTTATACATTTTTGACACTTTAATCTTCCCTTTAATTTATTCTTTTATATTCGGCTGATGATACGTTTGTTCTACGATGCTACATTATCATAAAATTCATTTTAATATTATTTTAACATAAATTTTTTCAATTTTTACTTGGTCCGCTGATATTTTATTCTATGTTTGCATACTAAATATCTGGACCATAATTTTGTTGCACACCGTATTTGTTTTAATATTATTCGAGAGCAAAAGTAGAGTTATTTTAAATAATATTATTACTATTATTTTTGGAGTAAAATTTGTATTGAAAACATTTATTTATTGTTTTTGAGTTTTGGTTATATTTGAGTTTATCTGAAATAAGAATCTGGTATCCTATCTATTTTGTCCCTGGTGACTTAGATTGTGACCGGGAAATATCAGTGTTAAAGTCAAAGCCCGTTAAGCAGTTTGTTTCCTACTCGGATCTGGGCCAAGCGGTTAAAACTTATGTACTGCCTTGCTTAATTTATTTCAACTTTGACTTTTTAAAACTATCTAAACTATCTCAACTACAATTATAGAAATTACAACATAAAACAATTATAATTTTACATTGAATAGTACTCTTAATTATTATAATTATTATTTTTATTAGAAGTACATACCATATTTAATTGTTTAAATATAAAGTAGTACTAAATTAATTTAAAATTAACTGCAAACTTTCCATCCGTCAAATTGATAGGTGTGGAAGAAATAAATGTAGTAGCGAAAATTAAATTTCAGTCTCCTCTCAACATTTTATATATGTATAAATCGACCCGAATTCGACAGTTAAATTAAGTTTAACAACATACGAGAAGTTAATGTAATAAAAAAATTTAATGTTTACATATTTACTGAAAAAACCGGTAAATAACTTGAAAAATAATATTTACAAGTACGTGAGTAAATACATTATCCGTAATAAAAATAATACTGTTTACAAATTTATTTTAAAAAATTTTTCACTTCAATAAGCGTATACATACAAAAGTTTCTTTTTCCTGTTTGATTTTCCCAATAAGCCGATCTTGTGGTTCTACACAAGAATTTTATTGAGTTTTACGACATTTGTGACGCTCGAATAAATCCAACCGAAAACATCCAACTGTTCAATTATTTTCATTTTTTATTTTTTACAAGACAAAAATTGGAGTTATAAAAAAAATAATAATTTCAAACTCCTAGTTCTCCGATCTGTCCTGTAGATTTATCCAATAATAGAATAACCTTTACTAGCAAAGAAGATTTAACCATTTTATTCTTTTTTTAACTCAACAAAATATACCAAATTTTAAGCACATTAATCAACCAGTTATTTATAGTACAGCAAGTACTATTTCTTAATACTTGAATATATACGTAAACTTATCTCCGGAGAATTAATATTGTAAATATTACAACTCTTGGAAACAAGTCTAAACAACCGGTACAATTAACAAGAGTAAACTCATGGGACGTATCAAAATCTATCGGGATGCAAAGGGATATCGTCTGTGTACATTGTCAGTTGCGAATCAAGGGCGTATGCAGACGGCCGCATAATCGTAGTGTTAACCAGAAAGACAAACCAAGTTTCTCTGTACTGCTACTGTTACTGTCCGACTACTCAACTGTACAACCTCTAACAAGTAGTGATAGTCAACCGTTCAACCCACAGCTGTTGTTAACTCTCCTATCTCATCACAATGTTATCAATTCACATATACTTTCTCTATTCTTACTCTAATTATATTATTTCAATAA
The DNA here is from genome assembly GCA_000956155.1 of Cotesia vestalis. Lineage (NCBI taxonomy): Eukaryota > Metazoa > Arthropoda > Insecta > Hymenoptera > Braconidae > Cotesia > Cotesia vestalis. Next base: position 67,690 of record JZSA01001950.1, on the reverse strand, counting down.
CTATCTTTTTATATTATTTTTGCGCGAAAATTACTTAATATTTATAATAAACTCAAAATAAAATTTTTTTTTTCATTACCTTCAATTTTTTATTTAATTATTGAAATCTCAAATTTATTTACACATATATTATTTTGAATCGTTAAATTCTTTACAAACTAATGATAATTAAACATCTAAATAAAAAATAAAAATTTTCATAATTATTTATCGTAAAAAAAAAAACTATTTATAAGATAAAGAAAATGTAATTTTATTGATAAAAATAATATTTAATAAAAAAATAGATAAATGTATTTTTATACACACGATTGATAATGAATAAATAAAAGTGAACGCATGTACAAGCGTGTAAATGATCACGAGTGTTGGTTCTCTCGGGTCGCGAGACGAGAGAGCACTGCGTACTCGTCTGAAAGCAAGCCCCGATTCGAAGCTAAAACCCACCCTTTTGCTCTCTGCCTCACCACCAGCTTTTTCATCCCCCGCTTCTGTTGTATATGTAGCTCTTGCTTCCTTTAGTTTCACATATATACTATATACTGCACAACGCAACATATTCTACACTTGAATCGGTGAATTCTCAAGCTCCGTTTCTTCATCCACCAAAAATGTAAACATGATACTCTATACCTTTTGTACTCAACTTTTATTTCAAAGTTGTAAACTTAAATAAAGATGATACCATGAAAAAAATTATCGTCACGCCCTCACACGTCACCGTGGCTCTGAAGGAGACGCCCTGATTGCCCGGGACATGTTAACTTCCATCAATTTATTTTATTTTTCATATTTCTGTTACTTTTCCTCTTGGAATTTATATTTTTTTTTATCTTCACAACGCACTACATCTGACGGGATGCACTTTCGTTTCCGGTCTACAATCCTATTCTCGTTTCACGAGAATTTATCGCCTCAAGTATTTTACATCCTAATGGATATTGGTTTTAATTATTTGTGAAAACGTTTTATGCTTTTTCAAATTAACATTTTTCCTCTTTTTTTTTTTTTTTTTATTTTTCACCCGATGCTTCGAGTTGATTAAATGGAAAATTAAAAAGCTAATTAGTTCATTCATTCTTTTTTTTTGTGGAAAAACATGATGATATGTTACTCTTTAATAATGTTATGAATGAAAAAATTAAACACATCGGTTAATAATGCATGATATCTTACTATTTTCCTCTAATTTAATAGAATTTACAAAAGGAATATTACGTTTAAATGAAATTATTAAAGCATAAATTATACAAAAAGTATAATGATAAGAATTAAATTTTAATTAATACTGAAACTAAGAACTTTCATACACCCATATAATTTATAGTTAGTACATTACAGTTATGGGAAATTTCAAGAAGCTTCGGCGTTCGTTTCAATTTTAGGAAATTTCAATGTACCTGAAGTGACTTATTTTGAAACTGAAAAATCATTTTCAGTCTCAAAAGCAAAAAAATTTTTTTTTTTATTTTCGTTCATAAAAAAACGTTTAGAACTTCAGGTACATAAATTTCAAATAGTTGCGATTAGCATTTACGTAAAAGAAATTAGAAAATTCAAATTTTTATTTATAAATAGGATTTTAACTATCCGAATTAAAAAAAATTATATTATTTTATATTTTATATTTTAAAAATATTCTTTAGGCCTTTGAGAGTTTATTACTTAATTATCTGTCTGTTATACTTCAATACAATTACTAAAAAAAAAAAAATATTAATCTTACAATAGCTTATTAATTTAATCGACTTTACTTCAAAAACAATTAGGTCAATATTATCATTACTTCTATTATCTAATTATTTAAATTATTAATATCTTACTGATGTGATATTAATGTTTATGTCGAAAGGGGAAGGGAATGTATCAGAGTTTTTAAAAAAACTGTACATCTGGAAATAAATACTACTACTACTACTTCAAAAACAAATAAAAATTTTGAAAAATTCAATGACACAAAAAAAAATATCATTTTTGAATCCAAAATTAAAAATTTGAAGAAAAAACTCTTTCCTAAATTTATTAGTAAAAAAATTGTAACTACATTTCTTCCAAAATTAGACATTTTTCTTCAGAAAGAAAATAAATAAGGTTAATTTCTATTTTTACTGGTTAAAAAAAGTCAAGTGCTGACGAGAAATAAACTTATAAATGTGCTTTTGTTTTTTCTTTGATGATTCATTCATGGATGTTTGGAATTCATTAAGAACTCTAAACTTCATAAGAGAACACTAAATATTCTACGAAGCTATGGTAAACATGTATTCCAAATAATATTTGCTACCTAAAGAGAAATATAATCATAGCCGAAGTGTGTAACTGTAAGATAAAAATAAACGAAAAAAAAAAATTTCGTACATAAACCAAGCAGAAATTCGAAACAAATTCATTACTTGCCAGAGTAAATAAACATTTTAAACTGAACCATAAAAAACCATTTTTTAATTTAGTAAATTTAAAATCACAGGTACTTGATACAAAATAGCGGTAAAAAAAATTTCTACGTTATTCTTTCATTAATAAAATTACAAGCAATTTTATGCGGCTTTAGCCAGGGCAGTCTGATTAGAGTAATTTGGATTTCTTCTTAAGAATGTATTTTTTTTTTATCTTTAATTAGTGTTTAAATCATCTGCTTATCACATTTATCCAATAAAAAACTACTTACAAAATTAAAATTGAAAAAGTAGTTTTTATAACAATAAAATTGAACCGAATTTTTAATCTATTTGTTACTTAAAGAATAGGCGTATCTTAGATTAGATATATATCTACGAAACATACATCTTCTAAAAACGTGCCGTAGCGACTCTTTTTATAGACGTAGGTCAGCGATTTTACGTTAAATAAAAATAGAACACTTTATTCGATCATGTAAAAGTGCAAAAAGATCAATTATTTCGGTCCTTACAAATTTATTTTAATTCAGTTAATATTCTTACCGAACAATTGTCAATAGTCATGTGACTAAATTTATTTTTAAGTTATACTTATATTTATTTTAAATTCTTTTTAAATCATTTTTAATGAACTCTTGGTCAATGAATGCCTAGAAATAAATTTTGTTTATCTTCTTTTCTTTCACTCGATATTTGTAAATTTATTTTTTTTTAATTCATTTAAACTTAAATGTTTTTTATGACTCGACAATTTCTTGATAATATTTATGGGTGGTGAAAACCATAAACAGTTTTTCAGCGATTAGATATTTTCGCAAATAGAATGTCGCAGTAAGAAACAAAAGGTAGCATCAATGTTCTCTTTTCCAATTTATGGATTCTCTTGAGGTTTCTCTACATTTTAGAGTACTGTCGATCTTGCTTGGTAAAATAAACATATACACTATCGGTGTTCCTTTCGGGATGCTCAGAGATTCATTGTTTTCCAATAGTGTGAGAATGTACCACCTGGGGCATCATCGATTGAGATGCCCTGTGGCCAAAAAACTTATTATCGCAATCTTCGTGTTGTAAACTCTAGTAATTAATTAAATTGTAACGGAAAATTAATAATAACAACAACAATAGATAGATAGATAGATAATTTATTTAGTCGGTTATGGAGCATTAGCTTCTTGCGGTCGCCTGTCAAGAAAATACAATACATAATTAGTGTACATATATAAAAAGTAAATATTAATTTACACACTGAAAAAAATTTGGAAAACTGACGACCCTGCAGGCCATCCCAGAAACTTTCCACTATGTACGAGTTCAAAACGTTCGGGAAATTATATATTCCGAAGTTTTGAGTTCTTCGAGGTCAAAAACACAACTCTTATATTTTTTGAAAAATTTTTATTGCGAAATCATTCGATTGAATCAATCGCTTTTGATGGGACTTGCAGCATTTGACGCAATTTTTTAAGAACAAAAAAAATATTCATCACCTACCAAACGATTTTACATAGAAAAAAAAATTTACTTGAATCAAGTAAAAAATTTTGAAGAATTTCATCTTCTTGATTTTGAGTAGAAAAATTTATAAACTAAGAAATTTATTTGGTTCAAGTAAATTTTACTTGATTCAAAAATTTTTCGTCTTGATCCAAGACAATGAAACTCTTCAAAATTATTTTCTTGGTTTAAGAATTTTTCTCTTGATTCAAATAAATTTTTTTTCTGTGTACGTAAAATTTTAAAGTTATGTTAAAAAAGTACTTTTTAGAATTTCTAAAAATTAAATGTCTCGAGTTAAATGAACGAATTGACCGATTTCGTCAAGATTGGCGGCATTTGATGCAATTCTTTTTGAACGTTGCCGAGTTCATTCAAATCTGTGAAGCATACACAGTGATATATCAGGAGGGGTATACCCTCGTAGGAATGGTCAGAACACCTTCCTAGGACCTCAAAACGCAGAGATCTGATGAGAACTCGATTTTCAAAAACCGGGGTGAAACCAATAACTTCCCGATTTTTTTTAAAATTATTTACTTGATTCCAGTAAATTTTTTTTTCTGTGCAGAAAGATTAAGATAAGTAAATTAATCAATAACTTATGAAGCGATAAACTACCCTTTTCACACACAACAGTATTTCATTGATAATTTTGAATCTTCAATCACGAGTTCCTTCTGTGTCATGTTCAAGTGATGCGAATTAGTCGTAGTTAGGCTCTTCTAAGCTCTGAAAAAGTCGGTACACTAGTTAAATTTAGCAGTAGCAAGGTCCTAACGCGGATCACTGAAACAATGAACAATTTCTTTTACTGTGTAGTTCGATATCCTTGGAGAATCATGTAATCATTCCGAACAATCATAATTATCATAATGATAATGATTTTTCTTCCTCGTTTGTAATATCAAATTGAATGCAGTAGTTTTCGTTAATGCGCAATCGTTTTGATCAGAAAACAATTTGATGTTATCAATTTTGCACTGGCTATCTGTTCTCAAACTGTATTTGAATAACTAGATCATTATTGTAGTATTATCATTATTTCTTTGCTATTTCTTGGGATTTATTAACTTCAATTCAAGAGTTGTATCGAGTCATCGTGTCTCCAACGAGATATACCCGTAGTTGCAGTTAATCTTGTTGTGGTTCCGTGTCCTATGGAGTTAAATATATTGCATAGTCGTGATCCAATATTATTCGTCATTAGATTAAATTTAAAGAAAGAGAGCACGCTGTACGCCAGTGAACATGGAATTCAGAGAATTTGAGGTAGAACAGTTTCATGTACAGAATTGAGTAAGTAACTATGCATTTGTGGATCCATCAGCATGCAAGACTTGAATATTTAATCGCTACTCACAATATCATACAAACCTTACAAGCATCTATTGTGAATATTCATTATTCGCTTACGGTATTTGTTTATTAAAGGTCTACATTATATACTTTATACTTTAATCCAGTAGGAAATTAATTTTTATAAGTACGTCCTTCTTAAAAATCAAAAGACAGAATTTTTAACTTTTATCACAAACTTTTCAAAAGACCTAAACTAAAATTTCTTAGCAACAAAAAAATATAATTGTTTATATGTGTAGCTCAAATAATCGAAAAATAAACTGATTTTTTTTTTTTTAATTTCAAACTTTTTTTTCAATTAGTATTGGGTCTAATCGTATTTCTTATAGTTTTAAATATTATGTTTAAAAAACTAAAATACTACAAACATGGTTTATTTGCTGATGACAAATAGGCTTACTTGCACTTCAAATTATTTTAACTAAGCTTTTCATCTGACTACTGATGCTCAAGCGGTAGCAGACTGGACCCGTGAAAACAATCTTGAAATAAATTACAAAAAGACCAAGTTTATGATTTTGGGAAGTCAACGTAAGTTGAAATTACTTGAAAATTGCGTGCTGCCTAAGATCATTATAGATGGGAATGTAATACCATATACGAATTCTACCAAGCATCTACACTGAAAAAAAAATTATCTTGAATCAAGAGAAAAATTCTTTAACCAAGAAAACAATTTTGAAGAGTTTTATTGACTTGAATCAAGACGAAAAATTTTTAATCAAGTAAAATTTACTTGAATAAAGAAAAATTTCTTAGTTTAAGAATTTTTTAAGTCAAATCAAGATAATGAAATTGTTTAAAATTATTTACTTGATTCAAGTAAATTTTTTTTTCTGTGTAGGAATTCATCTCTCAAATAATCTTTCCTTCAAACGGGAAATAGTGATAACAGGTTCCTAGGACCTCAAAATGTGGAAATCTGATAAAAACTTGCATTCTCAAAATCGGATCGTCGAATTCTCTAACTTCTTACTTTTGAAAATTAAATTTTTAATTTTCAAAGCAGAAAGTTAAAAATTTGCACAGTCTGATAAAAATATTGTTTACTTTTATAAATTTTTTACTTCTCGTTGTGACCTACTGAATTTCATATAAATTTACCATCTTCATTAAATATCATGCATTGAAGTAAAATTATAATAATATACTTTACTATAAATTACTTTCTGTAAATGCAATCTTTCGTAATCAGCAAAAAAGAGCATTTAATTTTGTAAATTTATTAATTTAGCCTCGGAAGTTTTTAATATTAATATGGTTGTGTGAGAAGTTAAATGAAATTCAAGAAATTCATTTATAAATTAACTTAAATAATTCACCGCACTCATCATTTGCGGCTTTTCTCTCTTGAATTTACGAGCGTGCATTTTATACGCTGAGTTATTAGTTTCGCCTCTGTGAGTGATGCAGTAGCCGTATAAAATCATAGCATTTACCCTTAAATTCCTGTCTATATTTTTCGCCTGTGAAGTTGGAAAGACGATGTTCCACTGTCGTCGAGCTAAAAGACTGATAGAGTTAGAAAATGTCATGCATAAGAAGTTAGATGAGTTTCCGTAACCAGTTATTATATTGCCTTTGTGAAAGCCATGCCTCATCTTCTATCCATATAATAAAAATATTTTTTTTTGCGTTTAATTCCATTATACATTTAATTTAAGTTATAAAGTAGTTTTCCTTTTATATTTTAAATTATTCTTGTAATTTAACAATAATCTCATCTTCAAACACTCTATGTTCATATACGTTTCAATTTTTTTTTTTCATTAATTCATTATACCGCACTTTATCTTTATAAAGAGAATTTCCTTCTAAGATCATAACTTAAAATTATCGTCAGTAATTTAACTTCATTTTTCCAATAGAAAATAAACTTAACTGCAAATACTTTGGACAATTAATGGCTGCAATTAATCGCAAATTCTATTATATATTTTTTTTAAACAGACAGTGATGTTAAGGTAGGAAAGTTTATTGCAACTATGGGAAACCCTTAGGTATATAGTAATGCCTGAGGGAATGCCTGTAACTCATACGTAGAACAAAGCGAACATTGAAAAATCTTGGCTCTCTTGCATTGCTTTCCTCTCGTACTATTCTTCTTTTGTACTAGCAACTACCCGTTATACCTCTGAAATCTCGTTTGAGCATAAGGAATCGTCTATCATTTTCCGCCATAGTTCCACTGAGAATTCACAACATGTGACATAGTATCACGTGTGTTACTTTTTTTGTTTCAATTTTTTTCCGTAATCTTGTAAAGTTTCGTATCATTTCTTTGTTTTATTTCAACAGTTTTTTTTTTCTCTATTGCAAAAAAAAAGTTGCTGAAATAAAGTTAAAACCTCATATGGTATACAAAAAAATTTGAAAAATTACGGTTCTAAAAAATGACACAATACCGAAAAATTCTATGTAGAATTTAATATTTTTGAATGAATCATTTCATGACTCTTGAAAGTGAACGTTGTTATTATTATTTTCACTTATATTTTTAACATTAGGCCGTTATAAAATTTAACTTATTCAAGAAAAAAATTTTGAGCCAAGAAATAATTTTTGAAGATTTTCTTTGTCTATAGATTCAAGCAGAAAAGTTTCTTGAAGAAATAATTTTTCTTGATTTAAATAAATTTTAGTCAGTTCAAGAAATATTCTACTTGATTTAAGACAGGAAAATTGATTAAAATGATTTTTTGAGTCAAGATTTTTTCTCTTGAATCAAATTTATTTTTCTCTTTGAACATAAATTATAATAGATTAAAAGTTTTAATTGATTTATATAGCATAAAACTATTTTTAGAAATGATCATCTTTAGTTTTAATTTTTAATCAATATTTTGCAGCGTATAAAAGACTTTAACTAAAAAATAAAACTTCATTAATTCAATTAGCAAAAATAATCATGTGATTGGTTAGACCTGCAGATGATAGAAAATAGAAAAAAATATTGAGGCTTTAAAGAGAATGGTCGGAAGTACGAAACCCGCCGTAATGTCCTTACCAGAAGTCTTCAATTAATCTTCCAATTTCCTCATTTTCTTTTAATGCCTCAGATCTGTTTATAAAAACAAAGCCTTAAGTTGAAACTTTATTAATCATGATTCGACAGGAAAAAAAAGTAATACAAGAAATCCTTACTATTACTATCGTTCGTAAAATTGAATTATCAATAATGACATTAATAAATACTATATCATAAAATTGGAAATAAATTTTTCAACATTTATCTCCTGTTTACTGCAACTCTATCAATTGGCTTAACTCACAGAGTTCATTATCACAAGCTGACTTCAATTTATCATTTTTATGTTTCAATAAATACCAATATTTTCGGAGATAAAAATATATAACTGACACTGATATAGAATTTTTATTTATTTTGCTCCAAAATAATAATAGTCGTCCACTTTTAATTAATTTTATTATATTGCCTAGGTAAAGATATAATTGAATGAAAATTGAAATTGGAACATAATAAATGGGCATAAACAAATCGACACGTGTATATACAATGATTGTTAATGTTATTTTATTGTTTCCAACATGTCGAACAAACTGAAAGCGTTGGAACGCTAGTTATCGTCAATGTTAAACAGGTCAACAAGAGAGATTTCTATACATGGTGCTAGAAATGTTGCATACTATTAAAAGCTTGTGAATATGCTTTGTGCTTGTCTGAATTGCTCTTATATACATGGATTATTATTTCATAAGCCACAGAACGATGGTTTAGTTTTCATAAACAATACATTCATGAAAACTAAATATAGATTGTTTTCATTATTTCAATACTGAATTAATTACTTTATAATTAGTTGGTATATTGTTATTTTCTTTTAAAATTTTGAAAGATTAATTACTTTTTTGCTAATTAACGTTCCAATTTAGTCGATAAAGGATGGGACAAAAAAAATAAAAAAGTTTCGTCCTCGTTCCGGATCAGAGTAACTTTAAAATCATCAATAAAGTAGTATTGTACTAAAGTATAAAATTTAATTTAATTATGCCCTCAATTAATTTTTGTTATTTGCAAACTTCAATCACAAATTTATCAACTCAACACAGTTTAGAAATTCTTTTAAGATAAATGAAGATGTTGGCTATTCACTTAAAAAATATTATTTGATTTAAGAAAAATGACATTAAAGTTGGCTGTCACTTGACAATTTTTTAATTTTTTTTAACAAATAAATTTCTTCCAAAAAATTATTTGTAAAAAATTGCATTTGTAGTTTTTTAAAATTTCTAAATGTCAATTTTTTTTTTTTCATAATTTATTTGTTACAAAAATTCTTAAAATTATCAACTATCTGCTAAGTTAATTTTCATTTAAGAAAAATATTTTCTTCTTTCATAATATTCAGCTCTCTTAATTTATTAAGTAATTTTTATTTGAAATTTATCATAAGATTTATTTAAAGTTTGCCGCTTAAACCAAAAAATTATCAAAAAAAGTTTTAAATTCTTCTAAAAATGAGTTAAAGTATAAATCATGTCATTTGAAATTGGGGTTTTAATTATTTAATTAAAAAAAAAAAAGAAATTATTTTCAATTAACGTGCATTTTTCTTCGTTTCAGAACTTGATTATATTGACAGTAAAAGATAATTTATCTTTGAATCAAGTGAGCGTAGTTGTCGATTGGAAATACAGTGATCTTAAACCATGAAATTAAAAATCAAAAGAATTAATTGTTGAAAAAAAAAAGGAACAATTATCAACAAAATAATTTATTTTGGTTCTCCATAATTTCTTTTAGAATTTTTTGTTAAAACTTGATTTTAGAAAAATCATTAAAAAATTTTTTTCTCTGCGAATTCTTTACTATTTGATCTTTTTACAAGATTCCGTAATTAGTTGTTTATGAACATCCGAAATTTTCATCTTTTATTTTTTCGATGATTAATTTATTTTCTAACTAACTTTTTTTGTTTGAGTATTTACATAGTTAAGATGTTGTTCTTTTTCTTTTTATTATAAAGCTAAAAGAGAATCGATAGTTTTTTTCAATAGCTTTTTTCATTTTCAACAATCTTATCTCGTCGCGCATTCCGGAACTAGATGCCAACGCGCTGAGTCATTAATAATTCCTTCCAGGTCGATGTACAGTCAAATTGAGTACAAATACTTAAAATTGTTTTATTGCTTCCTTGTCTTTCACTCTCAGTGGTGAATTATAATAATAACCTGCAATAAATTGTCTAAGATTAATGTTTTATACAAAACATCACGGTGCAATAAGTCTTATAGTAATAAAAAGCTATATAATATTTTATGTTCATTTTTTCATGATTACAAGAAAAAAAATTTTAAAATGCTTTTCAGCAAAATAAAAGACATTTAACATCTTATGAAGTTGTTAGTAAGATCCCGCGAATCCACTTCCGTGCAATTGTAATTTTCTGCGACAAAGTATAACAATACCTTGCTTCTAATAATGAAATCCTGCGACAAACTATAAACACAAGACCTTCCAGAAAATTGTATGCAATTCACAAGAAAAATATCATTCTTGTTTAAAATTAATGAGACTAGTAGAGAAGAAAAACAAATTAACAATTTACGTCAGAAGAACATCTTTCCGTTGTTTTTTTTAATCTTCTAAGAAGACTTTAAAGAATTATTACTTACATAAGTATATGCTTAAACTCATAAGTATCGAAGTTGCTGATAAAATAAATCAAAAGTTTTTTTATACGCATTTGTTATTGATTTGAATTCCAAGTTAAAGTAAAACTTTCTCTTTACTCTCTTTTTTTATAAAACTTGAAGTAGTTATATTGATATGTTTTCTTGTAAATTTTCAACTTTTAAAGTAATTGTCTCAAAAACTTAATTATTTCAAAAAATTTTCATCGTTATGATTTTTTTTTCTCATTTGCAAATATTATTTTCTCACAGTGAAATTTATTCGTAATAATTTAAATGTCATAACTTTTAGTTACGTCGATAATTTTTACAAAGTTTAGTCTATTGGTTTACCAAGGATAAAAATTTATTCGTTTTATTTTATAAATTTAACTTTTATAACACTTTACTTTGAAAGTCCTCAATTTTTTATGTCACTCCAGATACTTTTTATATCTTCTTACATATTTGTGAAAATAAGAAAAAAAATTCTAAATCGTTATTTTTTATAATATTTATTATATATCTTGATATTTAATAACTTTCATAATTTTTTAAACAAAACATAACAATTTCAATATTATTACAATATAAATTTCTAAGTTTAATATCAAATAGAATTGCAAAAAATTTTAATTTTCTCAAGCACTTTTATGGCTTGACAAATTTAACATGTATCAATGTGACAAATTTAATATGTATCAATTTTTTTACTCAGTTTGTTCCTAAAAGGAAAAAAATATCACAAAAACTTTACAGACGACACTGTTAGAGGGGAATGATAACATAATGAATCTATTCTTTTTTATTACCTCCTCATTTCTTGTTCAGGAGGCAAAAAATCTTACCGTATTATATTTCAAGGTGTCTACATGGTTATTCGTCGGTTTTTAGACTAAAAAAGATAAACTAAGAACAACAAAGGAAACTGCGGTCATATATCTTTACCCGCACAAAAAATTCAATATACCCCAAAGCAGTGAAAAAATGATTTATATTCCTCGAATAATTTATCCCAAGTTTTAAAATAATCAATAAATAATAGTGCAAGTTGGAATATGGAATCGATCGATTGAAAGGCATGTAACATTTTGCGGAAATCTGACAGACGTGATTGACATTAAAAAGGCGGGAGACATGTTGAAAGAGACGACAAAGGCAAAGGCAAAAAATAAAAGCTTAAATCCGTTGAGATCATCAAGGGGTAAAAGTGTTCAGGCGACCCCTATCAATCATTTTGATTCATGTGAGGTAGGCTTCGTATACTAGGATTATTCTGACGGATATCCGCAAGAAATGATGCTTTCTACATCGCCTGAAGACTTTATTTTTTTTTTCTTTTTAAAGTACTTATTAGATAGCAGCCAAAGACTTTGATGAATTTTCACTTTCATTTTTTATGGTATACTTTAATGTCTCACAAAGTAATTTTTATTTTTTTCAGACCGACTACAACCGACACTTGGAAGAGCTGATTGAAAGGACTGAGAATCTTTTGATTAACGCTTTGAGAATCACTCTCGTTAAGCAAAATCATCAAGTATCTGAACTTTACGAGCAGCTAGAAAGAATAAAACAGCTATCTAATGGTAATTAATTCAATCAATTTTATAGTTTTTAATAAATTCAAAATTATTATCTTCATTGCTTTTTTTAAGGGGTTACATGGGTTTTCTCCAGGGAAAAATGGTCTATTTTTAACAATTTTTTTTTTAATAGAAAAAATGAAATATTTTATTCAAACTTATTACTATCTTGAAGATACATGTTTAATAAGGGATTACTGAAATTTTGAAAAAAAAAATATTAAAAACTCTGCTAATGTGACGTCATTTCCGGCGAGCCCTCGGAAAAAAGATGCGTCCGCGTGATCAGTAGAACTCCTAGCAGGATCATTTGAAGTGAAAAAAAAAAAAATATGTGCTCTAGTTAAGATTTCAAACTAGTTCTTGAATAGAAGAAAAAAAAATGAAAATGAAAATCGATTTTTTGAAACCGTGAAACCCATGTAACCCCTTAAGTACAAAGTATCGTATCTAAACAAATAATTAACAAAATTAATTCAATTGATTAAGAAATTTATACTAAAATTATACCTTAAAAATATTCAGTTATATTTCTTTTTTTTACCGCTTATATTATATTAATTGCTGTTCGAAATCACTCGAATGCTGTGAAGTGAAAAGGCGGGCTTTTCAAAAAATATAAATAAATATCTATTTTCTGTACGATGATATTTAAAATTAATGTCAATTTTTTAATCTATATAAATCTCTTATTAATTTTTATATTAGATAAATTAACTGTTTGTTAAACTCGATTTTGTTTAGTTACTGTTAAATAAAAAAGTGAAATATTAAAACAATATGAATTTTACAATAAAAATTTTCAATTTATTGAATTAATAGTTTTCATGCAAAAAATGAAGTTAAAGTATGCATATTGAGATTTACAAAACTTTTTGACATTAAATAATTTTATGTATGTAATCTTAACAGAAGAGACTCTCTCGACAACAATGGCAATTGAGACTAAAAACTTTTTACACCGTACTGAAGAACTCTTGAGGCTAATTTCTCGAATGGAAAAACTGAAAACACTTGAAGCTTTTGAGAAAGTGGAGTTAACATCGATCAATGAGAAACTACAAAATCTGTCGAAGCTGGTGAAGCAAGACAACTGTCTCAATGCAGGAGGAAAGTTTGAATGGATCGATAGCGTGCTAGTAAAGGTAAACTTTAGCTCTAAATTGCATTTAGTTAAATTGTTGTTTACTTACTTTACCATCCAGGTTCTAAGTAAATGTTTAATGTTTATATTTATTTTTTCCACAGTGTTTGCAAGATGGTACGTGGCTCTTGATAGATCAAGTAAATCTCTGCAGTCCAGCTGTGCTAGATAGATTAAACGGTTTACTTGAGCCTGGTGGCGTGCTTACCATTGGTGAGCGAGGTGTTGATAATGATGGTAATATCCATACAATAAAACCTCACAGTAATTTCCGTCTTTTCTTAACTATGGATTCACGCTATGGAGAAATATCAAGGTAACCTTTTATTTTAATTTTATTGCTTTAAGATAATTCAACTCGAGAGCGTCGCTATTTTCGTATTTTAAAACTTTTTTATTACAATCTCTAAGTATTCATCAATCCTGACTTTATGACAATTATATAAAAGAGTAACTGTTGCCCGGCCGTTTCGTTCGTCGTAAATTAAAATCAAGTAATGATTCATTATTTGTTAACGATCAAAATTTATTTGCATTAGAACTGCACAAATTTTTTTACGTTTGTCTTACTCACGCTTCGATAATTTGATATAACTTGAATAAAATCAGAAAAAGAGGTAGACGATCTCACATTAAATAAGACGCCGGATAATTTTTATCATGTTATGAAACTCTACGAAGAATTTTTCGATACTTATAAATAATTTATACTCATATATAGTAAAACTATGAAACTTATAGACTTTGAATTTTAAGATTTTGAACCAAAACACATAAATCGTGTAATTTTTTTTTAAGCGACTAACAAAAAAATTAATTATAAATAATTATAATGACTAATAAAAAAAATTTTTTTTTTCGGGAATCAAAGTATTTTTGTATGAAATGTGCAGAAATGCAAAAAAAAATTTTTTCTCATAACTAAAAATTTTCTTGTACTTAAAAAAAAAAACAGAATTTTTATTATACGCTCTTATGGTATCCGAGGTGGGTCCCGGAAGCCATAAGGGCGTATAAAATGTTTTTTTAGCATTTCTGCACGTTTCGAACGAAACTACGTTGATTTCCGAAAAAAAATTTTTTTACACGCCCTTATGGCTTTTTCCCAGGACCTTTTGTCGGTATACGCCCTTATGGCATCTGGAACGCGATATGTGCTCTTTAATTGCAAAAATAGACCGTTTTCAGATGTTTGATTGAATTAGAATGATATTTATCGAATTCGATTGAGAATTATTTTTTTAACTGAATATTTCGCCCTTATAGAAAAAATTATAACAAAAAAAGCTTAGCAAAGTATTTTTAAACATTTTTATAATTTCTCTTGGATATTAATTTTGATTAAAAATATTGGTGATAAATATTGATATAGTATCAGAAATATGCTTTCTAAATACCTAATGGGTAGATTTTTCAATCCCATATAATTTTTTAATTTTATACATTGATTATTATGATATATAAAATAGACCCTAAAATAATTTTTATTTCAAGCAACGGTGTCTTCTACATATATCAAAAAATTTAATTTTAATCGGATCTGTCTCTAATGAATAACGAACAGACAGCAATTAAAAAAGTTGACAATTTAATAAAAGTGGGTCGTCAAAATATTATTAAATATCAACTTTGTCATAAATTCATTAAATACAGCCAGATTTATATGAATAGTCATTTAGATAAAATAAAATTATTATTTAAATTATATCATTTAAATTTTTCTATAATCATTGAAATTTTTTTCATTCAGTTTTTAAAAGCTTAAAATAGTTTTTTTCCATGTTATATTTTTATTTATTTTGTTGTAAATTTTTAATATAAACCTTACCCTTTATAGTCAATATAAAAAATATTTACGCCATAAAAGGAAATAAAAAAAAAGTATTTTAATATCGGATTATGTTCGTGTTAGAAAAATTTAACGATATATTTTATTATTGTTTATTTATTATTTACTGTAGATTTTTTATTAATCGTAAATCCGTATTTGATATTTTACAGAGCAATGAGAAACAGAGGTGTTGAAATATTTTTACTTGGCCACAAAGAATGTCAAAGTGAAAATGAGCTTGATACAAAATCATTGATGTTCGACTTGGGTTTGACACAAAATAATCATCAAGATGCTATGTTAAACATTCACCGTGATATATTGAGTCAAAAGCTTTTAACAGATAAACTCAGCACTATTCAACTACTGCACTCGGCCTTCTTGATTACTCAGCAAATATCAAGAGGATTTTCTGTGAAAAAAGCATTCACAACAGCCTGTGTGGACGTTTATATAAAATCACGATACATTCAAAATTCCAAGATCAAACAGCATGTATTATCGATTATAAATAATATTATTGATCAGTACAATATTACAGATAATGTTCAACCTACTATTGATCTACGTGCTATTACGTGGAATGTACGCGATCTTCAAGATAACGTTCGATTAACAATAATAAATCAGCAAGCTACGTTGTTATTGTCGCTGATTAATAAATATTACCAAGACGCATCATTGAGTACCTCAACTACGGAATTCCTCAATAAATATCTCAATCCAGATGGAAATGAAAATCTTATTGTCATCGATATCAAGAAAATTATTCCTTATTTACTTCTAACATTCTTTGAAAAATCTTCAACTAAAGATTTTACATTGAGAAGCTCATGGTTACTAGAGCAGTTGCGTAATTTACATTCAGATGATTTGATCCTATCTATAGAATGTAAAATAAAAGAAATGACAGAAGAAATTCAACAAACACAAATTGAAAAAAATCTAGAGAGCTCTTTACCTTGGTATCGATGCATATCAGATAACTCTATAAAATCTAATCAAAATAATGCACAATTATTATCATTAAGACTTTATTTGAAGAGTATGGACATAAAATATCCCCAAACATCATCTGCAGTTGTCAACAAGAACATTATTACGTTAGAAAAATACTCTGACAGAGTATGTTCAGACGATGAGCAGTGTAGCAGTGTAGCACCAATTGCTACGTTTTTTGTACCTTTTCTTACTTTGGTAAACCGTTGGATCAATACTTATTTTAAAGATTTATGTGATTGCAGTAATAATGATAAGTACATTGAATTGAGACAAGATCTTCAATGGTTCCGGCGTTTTTACGAGCAAGGCCAATTAACGTTCATAAATAAAGTGCGGCGAGAAAATGAAAAGATAGAAAGTGATCATACAGAAATGTTATTAAAAGTTCATTATCGTTGGCTAAGAAAATTACTTACCAGAACATTTGAAGAATGCGATGATTTAGTAAGAAATGAAAATGAACATACTGTTGAGTCGTTAAAAGAATTTATGTCTGAATTTGATAATTATCTACGTGATCAACAGTCATTTAAAAAATTAACTAAAAAAGTTAAAGAGCAACTTAATATTCTTCATCCTTTTACATCCGAAGCAATGATTAAATACTACAAAAAACTTGTTTCGAATTCTGAAGATCGTTTCTTGCCTAGAAATACAGAATTTAGTTATCAGCTAAATTTAGTATTTTGTCAATTAGAAGAAACTAAGAATATCAGATTTGAATTGACAAAACTCTGGGAAAATATCTTCAATGATGAATTTAATGAAGAAATGGCAAAAGATGTTATGACTAAAATTGAATTGTTATTAGAGGAATATCAGTTATTGAGTAGCTTCAAGATAAAAGAATTCACTGAAAAAATTTTATCAACTCATTCAAAGAAAAATTTAATTGAGATGTCAGCGAATGTCCAATTATGGCCCGTTTATGAACATACATTTGTTATTTTTGCACATAAATTACACTGTCAATTAAATGAAGCATTTAACGGTAGTATTACTATTAATGATTCATTAATAAATAAATTTAACCACCTTTCTTGCGTGCCAGTGAACTTAATAGCCGTGTTATCGACTCTCATAAATAAAAGTGGTGAACGTGAGAACTGCGAACGATTATTGCCTGAATTATTCAGATACCTCACTCAGTATAAGGGTCGAGATACTTACAACCATTCCAAGTTCATTAATTACTTAATGAGCGGATTTGACGAGGACTTAAATTCTGGAGAATTCATTGAATCAAACAATAAATTTAATTACTGTGACAATGATCCAGTATTAATAAATACTTTATCGGATTTACTTTTATCAAAGGATAGTAAAGAAAATTCAATTGTATCGACGGCTCCAATAGGATTTTATAATACACACATTCAACAGATAAGTACAATAAATAGTATGCTGTGGCGTAATAGTATATCTTTTAATTCCGATCAATACAATTTAATATTAAACGATTGCAAAGCTTTTAAATGTTATACTGACATTTATCTCGCAGTTATTGATAAATTTGAAAAAACTTATGATGTATCTAAATTGATAACATACAATGATAAACATAATTCTCAGGGAAATTGTAAAAATATATATGAAATTTGTTATAAAATTCCTGTTGAGAAAATGAAATCAATCAAAAATAATTGGGATAATGAATGTAATTACAAGACAGAAGCTTTTGATAGAGGAATGGGATGGGTATACTTAGGATTCCATCAATATTTCCTCTTCAGTCACTTAGGTTTTATTGACCCAGTATTGAAAACTGAATTAAAGCTTAAATATATAAACGATGACATTGAAGATCTTGAGAATTTAATATACGCAAATACATTAGATTCTTATATACTTGATGATGAAGGTTGGATGGGACATGGAGGCGAATCATCTCGTGTTGCCAGTGCAAAAAAATGTCTTGATATTTTATATGACGTTCAAGGTGAATTAGCTAAATCAACAGGTTATCGATCATCGGATGTACGCTTTGTTGATTTATCCAGAAAAATGTCTCGTTTTAGAGATGACATTGGTACAGCCAAAAATATTATCACAAGTTGTGAGAATTTATGTAATATAATAGTAAACAGTATGATGGCTAATGGATATTTAAGTAAATCAAATGAATTTGAATTAACGACGGCCGTAAATGTATTGATAAACCAAAAAAATACATGGCAAAGATTTTATGAGTCTTTAGAAAAAGAATTTTTGCCATATTATCGCGAATTAGTGTCACCTATTATCAACGGATTGAACAAAATTATTCATGGTGGTAATATTTTAATCAAAGAAGCTAATCGCTTAATTTTACAAGAAAAAACTAGCATTGGTGTCGCCACAAAAAAATTATCAGCTCAAAATTTATTGTACAACTTGGTAAGATTTCCTACTATTGGTACCAATCAAGAAAATTTGTTGAAATTAATTGATTTCCATACATCCCAAAACAGCAAAGAATTTATAATGAGATACGTCGGCAAAGCAGATAAATCAAAATCATACTTAGAAGTTTTTCGTGTATTGAAAAGCAGTCTATCAGAGCTTTACAATCATATAACACTAACGAAACAGCTGACAAAGCCTTTGTGGAGTAAACTTAATGAGTTGCTTTCGCAAATTTGGTTAGTATGGAAAAAGCAACAAATGGAATTAGAGAAAGCAGCGGCAGAATCTCAAAGCTTATACAAAGGAAGCGTCAGTATACATTGTCAAACATTAAGTGACGAAGAGGAAATAAATCAACAGTTGCGACAATTGTTTCCTATTACTCAAGAGTTTGATGACATTCAGGAAGTAAAGACGCTTGAGGCTCAAACTAATTGTAAAGACTCTTCTAAAACTGTTGATTCATTTGTCAATGTAATAACAGATGATGACTTGGAAGAAGTATATAAAATTCACTCTCTAATTGTTAAGTCGTATGCTTCTGCTTCTTGGTTGAAACATTCAGATTTTATTAAATTACCGAGCCGTAATTACATCGATCCATTAATCCAAAGATATCATACATTTGGATTACTTCGTCCTGAAGTAGAACAATCTTTTTCAGCAGACTTGTCTACGAAATTACACACTAGCTTCAATGTACTAGCATCATTTGCAGTGTCCACTAGTCTAGGAGAAAATTATCACGTTAATGAAAATGATGAAAAAAACAAAAGTTACGACTTTTACAAGAGTAGCAATATTGAACAGGTCAAAAAGTGTGTACCAATTCTTGAAGGCTTGACAGAAATCGTTGAAGCTTATCTCGTTGAATGGCCCGGACAACCAACTTTAGAGTCAATTCAAATGATAATTACAAGAATCAATAACTTCCCGATTACATCATCTGTATCAAGATTTTTGATGGGACTTGAAATTCTTCTGAGTAAAACACGCGAGTGGAAAGAAATGTCTGCTCGTAAAGGTGATCGATTAGCTGAATATACATTGTCATTGGAGCAACAAATAAAAGATTGGCGACGTCTTGAACTTAGCTGCTGGAAAGATTGCTTAAACTCGACGTTTAAAAGATTACAAGCTAAAGCGTCTAAATGGTGGTTCTTCCTTTACTCTATTGTAGAGTCTTACGTCAATAAAACATCGTTGAAAGCGGAAATCCCCGAAGAAGTCAAAGAAAAATCGGGTGATGATGATAATAATGAGATTGTAACTGCTAAAAAGTTGATTAAATTATTAGAAATTTTTATGAATCAATCTTCGCTCGTTGAATTCCAAGCTCGGCTTGATTTATTGTTAACATTCCATTCTCATGTATTTCATTTAGATCAAAGTGAAGAGAGAAGTGAGTTATTAGCTATTTTCTGGAATAAATATAATTATTATCACAGATTTTCAGATGATGTGAGCAAAAAAATAGACCAATTGAAGGCAACCGTTGGCAAAGATGTAAAAGATCAAGTAACTATTGCTAATCGGACTAAAATCGATCGTTGGACTGTAGAAGAGTTAGTGAAAAAAGTTCATAGAAAATTACTCGATTGCATTAAAAAATACGAAACCGGATTGAAGGAAAGTGTTGGAACATGTCTAGCAATTAGATCGTCAAATTATTCATCTGAAGCCGATAAAGGTGAGTGGGATCGTTCGAAAATACGTGACTACTCAATCAACCCCGAAGACTTTATAGTATCTGAAAATAATATTAATGAAAAATATTCACTGCCATCTAAAGGCTTACGGGCAGACACAATTAAACACTTGAATGAAGTTAAAGAACGCTGCCGAAGAACGATTTTATCATCAATTTATCCTGGATTACGTGTTGAACTCGAAGAGCATATCGAAGCTCTTATCGGTAATGCGATTAGATTAAAAAACATGGAAGTGAATCGTGAATTGCCAAAAGAAAAACAAAAATCTCACGCAAAGAGTATCCTTCAGACTAAGAAATTAGAACTTAAACTTTACTTTGATACTCTCAAAAGCTTTGGACTGTCTGACAATAAAGGTAATAGTGATTGGAAAAATAAACCTCATGAAGTTTTAGATATGACTGTTCCACCGTTAGATATACAAAGTACTCTCGAGAGATTTGAAAGTTCCACTGAATCTGATAAACAAATGTTGGCTCATTGGAATGGCAGTGAGAACTATTATTACAAGTCGTGTATTAAATTGAATGCATTGATAAGCACACTTACTAAAATTCAAACAGATTTAGGTCCAGGGAATATGGAACGATGCAAAGGATATTCAATTGATATCATAACTAAAGCGCACAAACAAAAAAGAATTCTCAGTAAATCGATAAATGTTTATGCGACATTGAGGCAGCAAGTATCTAATTTAAGAAATGTTAATACTGGTAATAAAAATACAAGTCTTCCGTATCACCAAGATATAGCTGAGTGTTCCACAGAATTAAATGAGTTATTAGCGAGCTTATTAATTGGACTGGAACAGATTGAGCTATATATCCAAGCTTGCCCTCGAGATCTTGTAACAGATGATCGGGTAATTACCTTAGAATCATCCGATCTTCCGCTAATTAATGCGACGAAAGGCGATCAAACTTGGGAATCTGCGAACATTTTAATTAGAGACGCTATTAAATCTATCGGCGATCTATCTACACTTCACAATAAAATGTTTTCAAGTACGCCTGAGGTAACTCTGATAAGAACTCATGGTCATTTTGATTCGTTGAAAAACAGTTGCAAAAGTGTCGAAAAAATTAATGAAGTTATTACGTCACTTGGAAATATGTTTGGTAATGATCAAATAAAGTATCACCCGCTTTTAGAGACTATCGAGTTTCTCACTAAGAAATCTAAACGGTGGATTAATAAATTTAATGAAATAAAAACATTTTCCAGTGACCTAACGATTAAAAATGACTCAGTCATCCAAGATGTTAAGACTAAAATAAAGTATCTTGTTGCAATTATTTTGCACGTGGTAAAAAAGAATGAAGAAGCATCGCAAAGTGATTCATCATCTAATGAGTTAACTCACCTAGATAAAAAGAACATTGATAATGAAAACGAAGAAGAAGAACAGTCACTTTTAGAAAACAACGGATTCCGTGAACAATTGATAGAGTCTCTTGAAAAGGATATTAAAAGTTTAGAAATTGAAAAAGTTAATAAAGAACTTGAAAATATTATTGTCGTAGCTCAAGAATTAAATCCAGAATATATTTCATATTATAATTCATTGCTGTTAACATGTTTGCCATTATTAAATCAATATATATTGTTTACACATTTTTATTTGACGGAACAAGTAGCAGCTTTTCGAGTTACCTGCAAACTTTTATACTTACAATTGAATGTATTTTTAGATTTAGCAACAAATGGATTCTGTATGCCTAAAGATTTGGATTTAGAAAATGAAGCCGATGCAAATGGCGCTGATGAGGGCCAATGTAAAGATGGCATGGGATTGGGTGACGGTGAGGGTAAAAAAGATGTTTCTGATAAAATAGAATCAGAGGATCAGTTAGAAGAAGCAAGACCAGCTGGTGAAGAGAAGAATGAAGAAGACAAAGATTGTAAGGAAGAAGAGAATGGCATTGATATGAGTGAAAATTTCGATGGTAAATTGCAGGATTTGGATAAAAATGAAAACGATGAAGAAGATGATGGTGAAGAAAATGATGACAATGATTTAGATAAAGAAATGGGTGAAACGGAAACAGGAGCTGATCAAATGACTGAAGATATTTGGGGTGATGATACTGATGAGTCAGATACTGAAGAGCAGACTGAAGATACTAATGAACAGGGAAAAGGAGAACAAACTGATGAAAAAGAGTTTGGTGCACGAGATGACACTAAGCATCAAGGAGAAGATAAATTAGACAAGAATGGCGAAGAAGAAAAAGAAGAAAAAGATAAACCAGAAATAAATGAGATGAATGAACCTGATATTAATGATGATCAAATAGATCCATATCATGGGAAACATAATCCTCAACCTGAACCAGACCCAATGGATCTGCCAGATGATTTAAATTTAGATGGTGAAGATGAGGATAAAGAAGATAATACTGAAGGTGAAGAAAATCCATTTGATATTGACGCGATGAAAGAAAGTATACCGCCTGAAAATGAAGATACTGATGCTGCTGATCAAGAGAAAAAAACTGACGCTGATGAAAATCAGGGTGACGATAGTAGTGATGAAGAAGGAGGTCCAACGGTTGAGGATACTGAGATGAAAGATTTAGATGGTGCTGATCCTGAAGAACCCGAAACTTCTGATCAACAAGTTCCTGATAAAGGAGACGAAAAAATGGAAAATGATAATCCGGACAAAGAGACTGAAGAAGAAAAAGGTGAAAGAGCTGTACCTAGTACAGATGATGGCAGTAAAGAAACTGATACCGCTGATCAGCTTGAAAATAAAGTTGAAGGTTCGCGTGATAAAGCTGCTAATGATCAAAATTCGGAGAATCAAAAAAATACAGCCCCTGTGGAAGAAAACAGTCAAGATGATGGCAATGACAAAGGAACGGGTCAAGCGCAATCTAATCAACAAAATGAAGGACACTTTGGTAGTATTGCTGAGAAAAATACACCTGTTCAAAAACGGCAAGAAGAACAAAATCTTAGAGAAAAAAGAAAGAATCCCGGAGAAAGTGATGAAAATCGCGCTTTGATTGATAAAGCACAGCCCAATAAGAAGAAACAAAGAATTATTAATACTCGAGAGGAATTGGGAAATGAAAATGATGATGCTGAAGGTGCAGAGAATGAAGAGAACGGTGATATAGACATGTGTCAACACGTGAAAAATACTGAAAAATTCGATGACTATGCAACAGATGCCGCTACTGAAGAACAAGCCAAGAAGCAAACAATTGCAGATGAAGAAGAAGAACCAGATGCGCGTAAAGAAGAATCGATGGACGTTGATATACAAGAAGATAAGGAAGAAACAGTTGAAGAAGATGTTAAAAAAATTGACGCTGAGCCTACTTCAAAGACTGACAAAGACAAAAATAAATCTAATTCGAAGAATAATAGAGAAGATATCTCTAACGTCGAAAGTAAACTGGATGTTGAAGGTGATATTGTGCCCACGATTACAGTACCACAAGCAATAGAATCAGCTTTCTATACAAATCTTAAAGAAGATAATTTTATTGATTTAACGCAAGAAGAAGATTTTAAACAGAAAAAGACTATTAAACGTTGGATTCATAAACCATCTTCTGATGAAGCATTAGCGACTTGGAATAGTGTAAGTTCACGTACAGAAACAGCAGCCAGAGATTTATCTGAAAAATTGCGGTTGGTCCTTGAACCTACTCAAGCAACTAGATTAAAGGGCGATTACCGAACTGGTAAGAGGATAAATATGCGTAAAATAATTCCCTATATTGCGAGTCAATTTAGAAAAGACAAGATTTGGTTAAGACGAACGAAACCATCAAAGAGGAATTATCAAATTTTAATGGCATTGGATGACAGCAGTAGTATGAAAGACAATTTGTCGCATGAATTAACCTTCGAATCTCTCTCATTGATCAGCAAAGCTATGGAATATCTAGAAGTTGGAGATCTTGGTGTTGTTAGCTTTGGAGAAAGAGTTGAAGTTCTTCATGCATTAGGTAAACCGTTTAATCAAGAAAGTGGATCGAGGCTCATTGAAGAAATGAGCTTTGAGCAAAAGAAAACTAATATTGGTGAAATGATCAATGCTACTGTTGATATGTTTGAAGAACAAGGGGGTTCTACTGATAGCGCTAAGCTTCTTATCATACTGTCGGATGGACGTATTAATGAAAGTGAAGAAAAACTTAATCTTGCTGTTAGAAGAGCTCAACTCGCTAATATCTTCATAGTTTACATAATTATTGAAACACCGGAAAAGAAAGTAAGATTTGTTGATTAATTTTATCAATTTAATTAATTAAATAATGTTTTTTTTTTATTAATAATATTATTGTTTATTTTTTAGCATTCAGTTTTGGACATCACCAAAGTTATAAAGTTAGAAGATGGAGTAACTTATAAATTATGTTCTTACATGGATAGTTTTCCATTTAAATTTTACATGGTACTTCGGAATATTAGTTCTCTGCCAGGAATTTTGAGTGATGCTTTAAGACAATGGTTTGAAATTGTCGGAAAAATAGATGCGTAATTTTATTTCTTAATTAATTGTAGTTTTTTTATATTGATAAAAAAAATGTTTTTAGTGTAAGTTATTATTGTGACATTACCATTGTATGTAAAATTGTAAAAATAAATTCTTTGTAAAAAAAAAAATGCTATTCGATCTCACCCAAAATAGAAGGTAGATTTCATTAGATATAAAATTCTCTTTATTTTCGCTATTATAATTTGTTGAAAACCAAATTTTTAAATTAATCACAATACAGAAGTTCTGCAAAAGTTTTCTTGGTGTGTTTACTATTTGAATAGTTATTTTAGACAAGTTCCAAGATGAGCAAAATCTGTCTAAGAAAACTATTACTATAATTCCTAAAAAGTACAATAATTAGAATAATTATTTTTATAATTTTATGGGTGCAAGGAAATAAATATTGTTTATAAACAAAGGACGTTACAGCTGTTAAAATGATTTTTCTGATAAAATTTACTTTTTTTAGCAAGTACATTCAATTAAAAAATAAATAGTACAACAATTTTTTAAATATAAAAAATGCACTTATTGAAAATTTAGAAATCCTGAAGTGCATTTATTTCGAATTATTTATATTCAACTATACATGATTTTTTAATAATAAAAAATCAATCACTATGTGTACTAGATTCATGGTGATATGAATATTTTGATCATTAATAAGTAAAAAAAATTAACTTAATGTAAAATATTATAATTTTAGTTATAATATCGGAAGTAACAAAGAATAAACAGTTAATGTTATGTACATCAAATCGAAGGCAATTTCATGAGCTTCATATGAATTTTTCAAAAATTAGTTATCCCTTTTCAATCAAAAATCATCCATCGATGAAGTGATCGAAAAGATTTATTTTCACTATTTTGACAATTTTAAATGGCCGCCAATTCTAAACTAATTGACCGATTTTGCTCATCTTCGAACTCGTTCAAATTAATTACCGAAATAATATATACAAATATATATAAATTTTTTAATCAATGGTATTTTTGGAACTTACTTAACCAATTATGATATATCCCTGATTCAGAAAGATGATTTGAAATAGGATGTTAGCAAAATTAGATTAAAATTCCATCATAAGGACTAATGCGATAGTTAGATTTCTAATGAAATCTACCTAAAGACATGTTGACATTTTTTTCAACTTTAACCTACCGTTTCCTAATCCTAAATTATTTTTTATATATTATCTTAGAATTTTGATGATGTAAGGGAAATTAATTTCTTCATTAATATGTTGATAAGTATACTTAATCTTATAAGATTAAGTTTTAAGAATTTTATTAATTCTTAATAAATTAATACTGAATGGACTAAAAAAAATCTATTATTTAATGAAGAAATAAATTAAATCAGCAATAGTATATTACACACCTAGGGAAGTAAAGTAAGAAATGTCTTGGCTTGTTGGCCGACGTCAACAAACATGTGATCTGAGGTTTTCTGTTTTACTTTCCAAGAGCTCTATACTATTTTTCTCCTCGACGGAGGCGGAAAGCGACATTTTCGTTTAGCGCAGCGGAAGAAAAATTGACGCTTTCCGCCCGGACGGAAGAAAAATATTAAAAGTTAACAACAATTTGGACATATTTTATAATTTATTATTACTATAGCGTTATCGACTTAAATTACAAAATAAATTATTACAGCAGTCGAAGTCGGAGGCGGAATAAATTCAATTAACTTCACCAAAGAATCTATTGATATATTCGGGACAAAACTATAAAATTATCTTCATTCACTATTATATTATTTGGATAAGTTAAATTCGACGATCACTTATGACAACTTCAGAATTATAGATGGGAGGACTGAAAATATAATGAAGCCATCGTTCACCAGACTAATAAAGCATCTTCACTTGAGTATTTAAATCTTGACGGACATTCTATTGAATGATATTAATGACACTGAAGTTGGCAGACATTAAAAATTATTTTAAAATTTTATAATAATGCAATTATTATAAATAAAAAAAATTTAACAAAAAATTCCACTTGTGAAAATTAATAAAAATTACAAGTGAAAATTTTTAGAAGTATTTTTTTGTTGTAATTCATAGATTTATTATTAAAATTTTTGAAATTGACAGCTGACGGCTAACGTCAGTATCATTGATATTAGTGTTATTTTGAAGAATATTAAATTCTTTTAAAAAAAATATAAAACTAATCAAAGTTTCAATAACAATGGTTGGACCTTTTGCTGGCTTTACAGTTCTTTAGTGGTAAAGAATTACTGGTTCAAGATTTTCATACCATTGTCAATGTTGAGGATGGAACCCAGCCTATTCATGGAGCTTGTTCGCTTGCGAACGCTGAAATTATAAGTATTTTGGTAAGAGCTGGCGCAAGAATTGATTCTAAGGTACAAAAAGATATTTTATCTAAATATTTTAAAGATATAGAGAATGATGCAATAATTTTGGTGAAAAAATTACTTTATTAATTTTTGTTATTGTCATTTTACACAAGTACCGATGAAAAATGATTTGAAATTTTAATGTGCTTTGAACCTAATGTTCAAATTAAAATTTTAGAAATAAAATATTATTAGTTAAATTACAATTAATAAAAAATTATAGAAAATGCATTTCAGAGTTTTATTGTAAAGTTACTAGAAACTCAAATAAAATGCCGATTTTTATGATAAATAAAAAAAGCTCCAAGTAACATTTTTTACTTTTTATTATGCAATAATTTTTAATTTTTTAATTATAGTTTCAAGTTGACCACACGAAAACTCAAAAAATTTAGCTTTATGAAATTTACTACCACTTCAAATACCGAATAGTCTTTTTTGAATTTAGCGCGTAAATCTAAAAATAAAAACTATTGGTTAAAGTTTATATGTTTTTTTTATAAAGCACGAATCACAATAAAGTACTTTTTTAAATGAGCGTGAATGTAGCTGATATTTGTTATTTTTAGAATTTCAGAAAAAAAATAAAATTTCAACAGATTAAAAACAAGAATCAATATGTGAATAAAAAAAAAATATTTTTTTTTTTTTAATGATTTTATTTATTTACTTACAGTTAAAAATTTGTCTAACTCTGCTACATTCACACTGATTTTTTTTATTGGCTAATAGGAGTCTAACTGTATCAACCAATTAAATCTATCCGTTAATGAAAATTTGGAACAGCAATGACACTGAAGTTGGCAGACATTAAAAATTATTTTTAAAAAATTTCAATTAAAAAATTTTAGATGTGAAAATTAATAAAAATTACAAGTGAAAATTTTTAGAAGCATTTTTTCATTGTTATTGATTTGTTATTAAAATTTTTAAAATTAACAGCTGACGGCTAACTTCAGCATTATGATCAGTAAGTCATTTGTAGCGGCGCCACTCTCGAAACAGCTTATCATATTATTCAAATTTACGTTAATTAATTCAGTTAATTAATAACTGATAACAATACTTTCTTATTGACTAGTAAAATTAATTAATTAATTAATTAATAAAAAATGGATGAAAACGAATTTGTAATTCCGATTATAGCTAGAAAATCATTATGTTGTATCGTATGCACCGTTGATTGCGATGACATAAAACTTTCATCAGCTAAATCATCATGGCACTGGCAAAAATTAAAATGCAGGTATTGATATGTTAATATAATTTGTATTGGCACTTTAAAATTTATTTAAGTAATTATAGTTTTATTTTAGATTTAAAATATGTTAATTTCATAAAAATTTAAATTACCCGATTATATTTTACAGATTGCTTATATACTTACTGAAAGATAATTTCATAGTTGGATCTCCGATTCCCCGAAACAATACTTCTTTTTATATTATTGTAACAAATGACTTCTACAAAAGTGACACGTTAACCGATATTATTACAAAATTACACCTTCATGTAAATTATACTTATAATATAATTTCAATGATTAGTTTATTAGCGATGGTTAAATAAATTAAAAATTGAAGAAATTAATAAAATATTTTTACAGGCATCGGAACCACAACCAGTAACAGCTCGAGCATACATCACCTGCATTAGATATACAATTGATTTTTATTTATCACCAGAGTGGAATAAAGTAGCTACACTTTATTTTCAAGGAGACGATTTCTGGATTAAAACTGAGCGTTCTACAGCTGTACAGGCTATTATTAATTTAATCACCCCCGAAGGATCAGACATTGATAAAATTGCAATCATATTAACCCCTGTGAAAGCAAAGCTGTCCTCATTAAGACTTAATGATTTCTGTATTCCTCATTCAGTCATATCAGATTTTTTAGTTGACCCAAATGGAGTAATTAATGTGAGTCTTTTTGGTAATGAACGAGTTTCTGTTTTACCAAGGTATTTTATCAAAGCAATCCAAAATCGTAAACAAGACTAATGCAATAACTAATGAGAAATAATTAAATTATTATTTTATTGTAGTTTGAAAGTTGGAAAAGTTTTAAGAATAATGAAAAACATTCCATCCACATGTCCGTACCAGAATTGGACAGAAATGAGACGTTTTTGGAAAAATATGGTAAGTTTATTCGATAGTTACTTCAACTATAATTAGACTATCATGAAGATCTTCAGGTCTTGTAAATGAATAATGTAGGGAGTGCGAATCAGGTAAAAAGACCAAAGTAATTGTTTACACTATTTATTTTACTTTATATTTGAACTATACAACCATGTTACTAATTATCAAAACAATTATTTAAACCGAGTGCTGTCAAACTGACTTAGTCGCTATGTAACAGCATCACTTGGCAAATTATCAACTTAATGGCGTTAATTATATGCAATTGCTACAATTGTTATGATAATAATTATTATAATTATTATTTTTTCTTTTTTATTTCGATCAATTATTATTTTTTTTTGGTTTGCAATTGCTAGCACATCAATGGTCTATTCATTTAGCAGTCTATCTATCAAATTACTGTACTATTTAGAAGTCATCTTGTTGTACATTGCAAATTTTTTTATATCGCGTTACTAATGCTAAAAAGGCGCATCTCAACATCTACGCCCTTTTGGCTCTGCAGAGAAAAAAAAATTTTTTTTCACTCCAACTAACCTAAAAATCTTCATAACATTTAGATCTGTAAGAAAAGTGGATAAAAAAATTTTTTTTGTGTATGCCCTTTTGGCTCTAAGACAAAAAAATTCTAAAGCCAAAAAGGGCGTATCATTTTTTTCAATAATAATTAATTATTAGCTTTAAAAAAAAAAGAAAAGTTACAACGCTGGTAAAAATAATGACTCATCTACTCATTTTATTTGAAAAGAATATGTATTTGATTAAAGAAGAAACTAAAATATCAATTTAGCTCGGCACTTTTTTGATGCCGTCTCCATTATTATTATCTTTTGCTTCTGAAAGTAAAAAATAATAAATATATATTGTTTGTAAATCTAAACATTAAAAAAATACTTTAATCTGATATGATTTTGTAATTTGTACAATTAAATATAATTCATTACACTTTATCAGTGGAGACATGATTATTGGGTCAATACAAATGAAAATTTTGTAATTGAGTCAAATAGAATTTTTCTTCAAATAGAATGTTACTGTTATTTTCGTTTTTTTTTTAAATAAGTTGAGTTGAAAAGTCATTATTTTTACCGGTGTTATAACTTTTTATTTTTACAGCTAATAATTAATTATGAATAAAAAAAAATGATACACCCTTTTGGCTTTAAAATTTTCTTGTTTTAGAGCCAAAAGGGCGTATACAAAAAAGTCTTTTATTCACTTTTCTTACAGATCTGAATGTTATAAACATTTTTAGGTTGGTTGGAGGAAAATTTTTTTTATACGTCCTTTCGGCTCTGCAGAGCCGAAAGGGCTGCTTGGATGTTGAGATGCACCCTTTTGGCATTAGTAACGCGATATACTAATTACTGTAACTATTAACCTTGCTAATGGCTTAAGCTGTTGGGTTTGTTTAAATAAATAAATATATACGACGTTTTGTCGGTTTTATTCTAAAATCCTCAGGTATCTGACAAATAGACAGACAATATAAAAATTAATATATAATAAATTACATAAACAACAAAAATACAAAAGTAATAAAATTCATACAATATCAAATAATTAAAGTACTGAAAAAGTCGGTCAGAACCTTGTCAACACTTTGATCATTAATAAAATTTATATATGAATCTGCTATGTAATTATCAGAGTGTAGACAACGTTCTTACCGACTTTTTCAAGGTATTTTAATTATTTGGTATTGTATTAATTTTATTACTTTATTGTATATTAATTTTTATATTGTCTGTCTGTTTATCAGATACCTGAGGATGTCGGAATAAAACCGACGAAACGGCGTATATATGAAAATAAATAGTCGAAACTGATTACTTTGATTTTTTCACCCGATTCGCACTTTCTACATAATTAAACTATGTTAATAATTATATTTTTTATAATTTAGTATGGATACAGATTACCAAAAACATCCGAAGGAATTTTATTTTATGACATTAAGTTTCCATCTCTCACACCAAATGATCGATTTATTTATCCGGATATTTGTATAAGATCTGGTTTGCAACAGTTTTCTTATGGTGCAGGCGCTGAAGCAGTTGTAAAAAATTTCATGACAAATTTGACAACATCTATGCCAAAGATTTTCCTTGACAAGTTAATTGATCAGAATTCAATACAGATTACTCATCAAGTCGATAAAACTACAACTGAAATGAAAACTCCAGTGAATCAGCAGGAACATTCTTATCTCGTGAAATCTAGTAAGCTTTCTGCTCCAACTTTATTGAAAGAGTGCAATTTAGCATTAACATCTGATACAAAATCAGTCTCAAAAGCATTAAAAATCAATGAAAAAGCTTCAGATGCTAAATATTCAGAACCAAAATCAGCTACAATTGCAAACAACAGACAATTAACAAATTCAATGTCTCCAACAAAAAGTCTTTTGAGAAAACCAGTCGACGCGCGCCCGTTGAATTATGATAATTTAAAAAATATTGAGCAGCTTAATCCGCCAATAGTTCAAACTCAACGACCACGAATTAATATTTTTAAAAATGCTTCAAGATTTTTTACCGACGATTCTAAGGAAGCACGGATGAGACAAGCTGCTAGTGTTTTTTCATGTTTTAAACGTCCCCAGTATTTTGACAATAATAGCAATACCGTTTCGGTAAATTCTACTCAAATAAACGAAAAGAAAAAGCTGACCATTACAAATGAAGAAAATATTGAACCACCGTTAAAATTGCAAAAGATCTAAACTACGTATATTATATAACAGTTTTATTATTAATTAGTTAATCTTGTTACAATTTAAAATTATAATTAGATCAATAGCAACAAAACTCCTGAACTTTAAATGTGTTATAATATTTTAACGGTTATGAATAATGTTATTTAATTAACATATAGACTTTCTATTACGATAATTATAAATTTCAACTGTTCGTTTAACGAAACCCAATATTTCATATAAACTAGTTGAAAAAAAAATCAAAGATTATGTAACCCTGTTTTAACAAAAGTTAAAAATTTAGTATAAACGTTTGTTACATTCTTGAATAACAGATAATATAATATTACGATCAGTTTTTCTTTGTATTCCAATTTCCTTAAGATCATTATTAGTAAGTGTTAAGAACAAATCCACATCTACCTGGAAAATAAATCAAATTCAAATAATTAAAACAAAAAAGTTATAATTTCACCTACCACAAATATCGCGTTACAGATGCCATAAGGGCGTACCAAAAAATTTTTTTTCGAGAATTGACGTAGTTGTGCCTAAAACGAACAGAAATGCAAAAAAAAATTTGTTACGCCCTTATGGCACCCAGGGTACCTACCGGGGGCTATAAGGGCTTACAAAAAAAATTTTTTTTCAGGAAACGACGTATTTTTACTTAAAAATGCATAGAAATGATGAAAAATTTTTTTAATTCAATAAAGAAATTATCAAAAATTTCAAATTCCAAAAAATTTTGATCAAAGTTAATTTCAAATTTGAAAAAAAAAATTTTTTTCATCATTTCCGTTTCAGGCAAAACTACGTCGATTCCCAGAAAAAATTTTTTATATGCCCTTATGCCTTTTCAAGGGTATTTTTTTCAGGATACGCTCTTATTGCATCAGTAACGCGATATAAAAACTTACTTCTTGTTCAATAAACAGCAAAGCAAAATGACTAAGTCCAAAACGCCCAAGTAAATTCATCAACTTTTTTTCTCGTTGGTTAAATAAAGCAGGTCTAGGTGGAGACTCAAATGAAGATGCAAGAAGAGTATCATCTAAGCCCAACGATGAATTATTCGGTGAATCAGATGGGAATGGAGATTTTACTGGACTGCATTGGACTGTGTCAAAGATGCCAATATCTTCGTCAATTGACTCATTAATTGTTAACTTGGGCGGTCGCAGAATTTTGTACCTAAACGATTGATTTAATAAACCATAGTTACCAATTTACTGGTGAAACATTTAAACTTATAAATTTAAGAATTACTTTTAAAAAACGTACCTATCTGATTGTTTTTCACGTTCAGGAGTAGATGTATTTGGGTCTGGATCGTCACTCAAATTCAATAAATTGTTACAGCTCATACTCATCTGATACTCATCTCTATCTTCCAGTATTAATGTTGATGATCTTTTGAATACTTTATTAGCACCAGACATTTTCAATGATGTATTCTCAGACTGATCTGGAGGTGTTTTCAAAATATTTGATAACCTAAACTTTTCATCAAATATATCCATATTCGATACATTGTTCTGAATGTTCATTCCACTACAAAGATCTTTACTTGTATGAGATTGATCATGATGATTGTCGGAATCATAATGAAGTGCTCCTAATGAATGACCGGTTGCTCGAGACCATTCCATTATCTTAATAATAATTCACAAAAAATACACTATATTAATTTTTAAAAATATATTATGTAGTTTTCAATGGATTAATAAATTTAATTTAAATAAATTACATTAAAGTTAACTGTCACTTGACAATTTTTTAATTTTCTTTTATAAAAAAATTTGTTCTAAAAAATTGCATTTTTAATTTATTGAAATTTCTATGTCCATTTTTTTAATAATTTTTTTTTTTGCAATAATTTATTTGTTAAAAAAAAATAAACAATTGTGAAGTGACAGCTAAATTTAATGTCATTTTAAATAAACAATAAATAATGTTAATAATGTCTATATCGTTCATTGTTAATAAATTTTATTGTCAAATCATTACCTTATTATCTTAGCTCGCTTCAATACAAGAAACTACAGCACTTATTGTACATTACTATCTTCTATTTTTACTTATGAATAATAACTTCTGTTAACTATGCTTACTTTATGATAAATTATTAAGATTAGTACTATTAAGTTATGATTTGTATTATAGAACATTGACAAGTATGCAGATGTACAAACATAGTATAAAGAATAAACAATGATAAATTAATATAAGGTTTGTTTACTTCTCTCAGAGTTCGTCGCTCCATCTTTGTCATTCCGTGCTTTAATATTTTCTAAGCTCATTATAATTATTTGCAGTGTAATAATAGAATGATCAACAAATAGTCGTGGTCAGCACTGAAGAATGAATATAAAAAGATAGATAACTGAGGGCTCATTCTTTTGAGTAGTGGTGAAACTGCAAGTTTATGAAGTCATGTATATTTGAGAATTTTGATGTCATTGAAGTTAGCCGACATTTCAAAATTTTTAGAAATTTTTTATTGAAAAAATTTCAATTAAACAATTAAAAAAAAAATTGTCAAATGTAAAAAACTTAAAAAACTATAAGTGCAATTTTTTTAAAATATCTTTTTAGTTGTAATTTAATTAATAAAACAAAATCAAAATTTTTCAGTGTCATGAATTTTGATTATTTTATATATTTATTAAATATTGCGGGTTACGGTCAACCAGTCAAATCGACAACATTTCGAATTATCAAAACTCTAGAAAATTTTAAATTCTGCTACATTCAAAGTTTATAAAATACATTAGCTTAAATAGAATATCAGATGAAAATTAACTTCGCAGATAGTTGATAATTTTAAGAATTTTTGTAACAAATAAATTATAGCAAAAAAAAAAATTTATAAAAAAAATTGACATTTAGAAATTTTAAAAAACTACAAATGCAATTTTTTAAAAATAATTTTTTGGAGCAAATTTATTTGTTAAAAAAAATTAAAAAATTGTCAAGTGACAGCTAACTTTAATGTCATAATATCTGTCGAAAAACAATTTTGTAAATTATAAAACACCGAACTCTTGAATATAGATAAACATAAATCTTATATTCCCCAACAGTTAAAATTAATTTAATTTCGAAAAAGGTTCGTTCCGACGTATATTCATCCGAATACTCATCCATCTGAATAATGATTTGGCCGAAAATTACTCATCCAAATAACTATATATTTACAGTTTTTGGCTAAATAAGTGTTCGTCTGTTTCATTTATTTTGGCGTAAAAATTTTCATTGTTATGTTTTTTAATTTAATGAGACTTAGTGACTTTGAAAGATTCTATTAATATATCTTTAGTTTTTTTCTCTATTCAACATTATATTTTTCGGAATTTTAAAATTTGTAAAATTAATTATTTTAAATTACATTTTAAATTAACTTTCCAAGTTCTAGTAATTTATTAATTCGGAATGTTGTCAGTCTGACTAGTTGACTGCAACCCAATATTGCATGTCTTGAGCGCAATGTGCTTCATTTTCTAAAAATGAAAACTCGCTAATTCAAACTTCTATCAGGCTTTTGCGCTCGAAGAGCTCAAAAGCATAGGAAAACTGTCTCTTTGAGCTCGGAGAGCTCAAAATAAGACATTTATTGCATTTTTGAGCTCGAAGAGCTCAAAAACATCATTAGTGCAATTTTAAGCGTCTAGGTATGGAATTAGCGGGAAGTTGCAGGGATAGCCTTTAGGGTCAATCGTTTTTCTAATTTTTTTTATAATAAACAATGATCTTTTGTAGGAAAAAAATAGTTTCTTTACTCTGAAGTAATTCAAGCTTAAATTATTTATCATCACAGTCGTCGGAGCCGTTTCTTGCTGACCATGATTTGATCTCTATTGAATATGATTATCGTGTAGAATGAATTGCCTATGTTAAATCTGATAAATTACTCTGTTACTTACAAATTCATTGTTTATTATATTATTTAATTAATTGTTCATTACTTTCATAGTTCAAATTACGTACTTTGATTGTTTCTTTGTTTATTAGATCATTAGTAATTTTTCATTAATACTCGAAAAATTTACAGTTCGAAATAGTTATTATTATTATAAATTATTATTTGAATGTATACTATATATTATATGTATTAAATGTAATTTGGAAGGCCGCAAGGGGCTTAGACTCCATGGTCTATAAATAAAACGATAACAATAATAATAATAATCAATTAGTCGAATAACAATTGAAGGTGATAACAAAAAAAAATTAGTAAAATCTTCACTTTACGACTATTTTATTTAAATAATTACATTTAATATTCTTCTTCCATTTTACCCATCTTTTCAAATTTGCTTTTATTAGGATCTATGGTAATGATATTTAAATAATGTTATGATGTCGAAGGAACATCATTTTTGGCTAGATTCAAAAATTCATTTGGCTTTGACTTTCGTTATTTATCGGTGTTAGAGCATTTTGATAATTTCATATGACGCATTAAATTTTTATCTACTTTTTCTATTGGTATGGTTAAGTACTGTTGTTATAAATTGTCTCCACACATGTATAGTCTTCATGCTGTCACTACTCATGAGGGCGTTTAACCCGCAGAATCATTTCTATTCGCGAAAAAATTAAAGCAAACAATAAAAGTGAATCGTAGAGAAAATTTACTGAGATAACTTTTAACTTCATGTTGTAACTAATATAAATGGTGTATCAGAGAAAGTTTGATTTTATTCGTATATAATTATATGTATATTTATATAATTGACTTAATTGGTAAAACATAAATATTTTGTAATTGTAAAAATAACAAATAAATAAATAAAAGCAAATTGACGGATTTTTGTTACTTTTTTTAAGTTCTTCTTATATACTGTTGAACTTGCATCAATTAAATTAACGAGCACTAAAATAACTTATCTTCTTCATAACAAGATAAGGAAGATTATTGTTGAAACACAAAAAAACATCAAAATAGGTCAAAAAAATTTCCTGTCCGTCATGTATGAAACTCCGGAAACACTGTAACTTACTAAAAAATGCATCAATTGAGTTAAATTTTTTTTTTTTTTTAATTCTTTGAGAGAATTTTAGATCACCGAATGCGAATGTCTAGATAATTCAAGGCCGTTTATTTACAATTATTGAAATAAAACAAAAACCAGAAGACTGTACATATATATATATATATATATATATATATTGTACTAGCTGTTATCCGCCCGCTTCGCTAGGGATTTTATAGAATTGTATTTTTAGATCTGAACTTGAAATTTAATTAGAATATTGCTTTTTTTCAAAAATGAATAATAATTGACACGAAGAAAAAAATTTTAAATAAGAATTTGGAGTCTATAGGAGTTATAGCTTGGAAATTAAAAATTTTTAATGTTAACACCCACCTTCGCAAACCCCTGTGAGATGAGCTATCGTAAAATTTGCCCATAGAATTTTTCTACATCTCTTACAGAAGATTCCTACCAAATTTGGAGTCGATAGGAGCTATAGTTTAAAAACGCGAATTCTTCATTGTTAACGCCCCGGAACCCCCCTTGTGGGTGGAATTTTGTAAAATCCGTTCTTAGCTGACCTCTACTCGGCGAAAGGAATATTCCTGCCAAATTTCAAGTCGCTTGCGCATTATCGTGCTAATTTAGCTGTTTTAAATTTTTTTTTCAAATTCTTTATATCTCGTTAATATCTCATAATCAAATGAGGATTTTCCAAACTTTTTTTTTACAATTCTTATCAAATAAATATACAATTAAAATATGACATTAAAGTTAGCTGTCACTTGACAATTTTTTAATTTTCTTTAACGAAAAAATTGTTTTTAAGAAAT
Source organism: Cotesia vestalis (assembly GCA_000956155.1). NCBI lineage: Eukaryota > Metazoa > Arthropoda > Insecta > Hymenoptera > Braconidae > Cotesia > Cotesia vestalis. The sequence continues at coordinate 29,604 of JZSA01001950.1, read as the reverse complement.
TGCATTTTTAATTTATTGAAATTTCTATGTCCATTTTTTTAATAATTTTTTTTTGCAATAATTTATTTGTTAAAAAAAAATAAACAATTGTGAAGTGACAGCTAAATTTAATGTCATATTATAATAAATAAGTAGTTGAAATCAAAACCTACTTTTGTTGAGATCATTAAACATTTCATTCACTCTAGATTAATTGGAATATTTTTTCGAGTTTTTTCGATTTGATTATCCGGTCATCTTCTTATTTTCAATAATAAAAATAAAACTATTGAGTTTTGATTCAAATTTACTCTTACTAAAGTTAATTATATCTTCTTAGCTTCTCAGAAGAAGATATTTTTACGTACGTAATTTCTGTGACCTGTCAATTACGGTCTGTTTATTAAAATTTTCATTTAAAAGACAAAAATAGCAGGTACCGCCATCTGCACCTTCGAGAATTATTCACTAATAATGTGACACTCGACGCAGTCAACACAGAGACTGACATAGAACACAGACTTTGTTCCTACAGTGGTTTGACAACCTTTTATTGTGCTTATATTTTGTCATTTTCATTAATTTATAATTATAATAAATGTAAGATACACATATAAATAATATAGTTAATTACAGCAATATAATCCAAGTGTACAATCAAGTTGATAAAAAATATATCAATAATAAACTAGTTTAAACTTTGTGATACAATTTAACCTAGAGAGCTTTTTTTGTATTTAGAGATAGATACTTTCACCGAGTAAAAATAATTATCCTAATTGCAGGTAAGTTATGCATAATGTGCGTATTATTTATATTTATGAGTTGTTAAAAAATACATTTATTTAGTCACACTTGTTTTCTTAGAATAGTTGGGTTAAGTTTTTTTGTTATAAAAACGACGACGCCGAATGATTTCTTTACATTAGGGTGGGGATAGTAATTAAGTAATGGTGGGATACGGAACTTTCCTTGTCTTACGTTAAGAGTTTACTTTTGTTAAAATAAAAACAATAAAAAAGTCATTTTATTTACAAGAAATTTTTATTGTAAGTTTTCAAGTTACCTAGAGTTTTGATTTTCAATTTTCAATCAAAAATTCCAGAGTGATTTATAATTTTTTTATTTGTTATAAATTTATTACAAAATTCAATTTATTTTTAATATTTATTTAATTATTAAAATTTTTTTTAATTTATGAATTTTTAATTTAAATAATTTGTCTCAAACTTTTTTTTTTTACTTTAATCTGTGATGAAAGATGACACTGAAGTTGAGAGACATTTGATAATTATTTAGAATTTTTTTAACAAAAAAATTATAGCAAGAAAATTTTATTTAAAAATTTCATCTTTAGAAGCTCTGAAAATTTGTAAATGACATTTTTATAAATAATTTTATATGCCTAGTTCAATTTTCAAGAAAAATCAAAAAATTTTCAAGTGTCTACTGACTTCAGCCTCATGATGAAAGTCATGTTAAATTAAAAGTAATGGAATTAATATAAATAAATGTATTTGTAAAATAACATTACTGAGGAAATAAATTAATTGATATTATTTTTTTACAGGATGGGGAGCAGTGCTCAATTATACAGTTTATCTTGGGGTGAATTTAGCACGTCGCTAACGTCAGCAGTGCAATTACTTAGAGGACATGGTGATCTTGTTGATGTAACATTGGCGGCTGGTGGTCGTACTTATCCAGCACATAAAATAGTTCTTTCGGCTGCCAGTCCTTTTTTATTAAATTTGCTCAAGGTAAAGTTTGAATTTCATTTTTACTCAATATTTACCATTGGTTTAAAATCTGAAATTAGAATTTATAATAATTTATTTTACAGAGTACACCATGCGAACATCCAGTTGTTTTGCTTGCTGGAGTGAGCTCTGACGATTTAGAATCTTTGTTAGAATTTGTTTATAAAGGTGAAGTCAGTGTTGAACCTTCACAATTGCCTTCATTGCTACAAGCAGCACATTGTTTAAGTATTCATGGACTTGCATCTCCGACAATATTAACTGAAGTAATTATTTCTAAAAAAATTACCTTGTTAAATTGCAACCAACCAAATTTATTTTGGCCTCAAAGACATTGCTTGAATTTTTGCACGCCTCATAATCGAAACGGATGAGATAGTGCTCTACACTCACTTTACAAAAATCAAGCGATTTCTTCAACTAAAATTGTTTCTATTTATTTTCTATCGTACTTGTAAAACACTATTTACACATAAATGTCATGGAAAAACAGTAGTTTTAACACTTATGGCATTTTTAAAAGATATTTTGCTTTTTAAATGAATAAAAAAAATTATTCCGTGGACGTCCGGCTGCCAAATGTATGTATGAAAACTGGCGTGGTCGCGATAACTACCGAAAAACTTAACTGATCAAGTCCATTTCTTTTTTATACGCTTCAGTATTATCTAAAACTAAATGCTGTTACTAATGCCAAAAGGGCGCATCTCAACATCTACGCCCTTTTGACTCTGCAGAGCCAAAAGAGGGTATAAAAAAATTTTTTTTCCTCCAACCAATCTAAAAATGTTAATAACATTTAAATCTGTAAGAAAAGTAAATAAATTTTTTTTTTGTAAACGCCCTTTTAGCTTTAAGACAAAAAAATTTTAAAGCCAAAAGGGCGTATCATTTTTTTTTTATTCATAATTAATTATTAGCTGTAAAAAAAAAGTTATAACACCGGTAAAAATAATGATTTTTCAACTCAATTTATTTAAAAAAATAATATGGATTTAAATTAACAAAAAAAAAACCAAAATAACAGTAACATTCTATTTGAAAAAAAATGTATTTGACTCAATTACAAAATTTTCATTTCTATTGACCTAATAATCATGTCTCCACTGATAAGTATAATGAAATATGTTAAATAGTACAAATTAGAAAATCATATTAGATTAAAGTATTTTTTCAAAGTTTAGATTTACAAGCAATATATATTTATTATTTTTTACTTTCAGAAGCAAAATATAATGATAATGGAGACGGCATCGGGTAGTGCCTAGCTAAATTGATATTTTAGTTTCTTCTTTAATCAAATACATATTCTCTTCAAATAAAATGAGTAGAAGAGTCATTATTTTTACCAGTGTTATAAATTTTCTTTTTTTTTTTAAGGCTAATAATTTATTATCATTAAAAAAAATGAAACGTCCTTTTGGCTTTAGAATTTTTTCGTCTTGGAGCCAAAAGGGCGGATACAAAAAAAATTTTTTTATTTTTTTTTCTTACAGATCTAAATGTTATAAACATTTTTAGCATAGTTGGAGTAAAAAAAAATTTTTTTATGCGCCCTTTTGGCTTTGAAGATGTTGAGATGCGCCCTTTTGGCATTAGTAACGCGAAGTCCTTTCGAAGATCACGGTCTAATTTAATGTAGTTTATTTATCATTACCAATAAACTAAAAATCCACTAATCGTTTGTATATCTATATCTATGTAATGGGTTCGTTTACAATACATGCGCAGTACATTTTTTTTCTGGGTGGACAATGGCGTGAAAGATTTGAAAGTATTTTTTGTATTTTATTTCAATTGATTTTATTATGGAAAATGAGATTATGAGGCGTGCACTTTTGAATTTTCCAAACTTTTTTTTTTATATTCGTATTCTATAGATTTTTTACAATTTAAAGAATTTTAACTTAACATAAAAAAAGTTTGAACTTAATTGATGAGGCCAAAGTTATTTATAATTATTTAATAATTAAATTTTATTTTAATATTGAATGTTACATTCACAACAGAATGGTGAAGAAGTTCCTCCTACAGCAATACCAACAGTTACTGAACCAGTAACACGGGAAATAATGAATTCAAGTATTCCAATAAATCGTCGAAAAAAGAGAAGAAGAAAATCATCATCTTCATCCGGTAAATGGGCAAAAATAGATGCGGCAACTGATAATGAGGATCGACATGATGGTCATGGTGAAGACGATAGAACTACCGATTGTGATCCAAAAAATGAGGAGACTAGTGTTAATGCCGACGATGGTAAGATCATTAGAATGAATATTGTATTTATTTATAATTTATTAAAAATTACGTCATTAAGGTACTTTTATTTTGTGTTTTGTGTCCGCGTTGCATAATTTATCATAAAAATCAAACGGACACAAGCACAACCATCAATCTGGGTTGAACTGCATTAAGCATTGCTTAACTCACAGATACTCAATACAATAGCTAGAATAAACAATTATGAATTATTATTTAATTAAATAAATAACAGTTCAGCCCTGTATGGTAAACATTGTGTTTGTGTCTGTTAACAGCAAGCGAGCGGTCAAAATTTTCTAATCACCGGACAACCAACGACTGGATCACAAGCACAGGAGCACACATACCATCATCATTAACAGTCACGGAGGTTCAAACAGCACTAACGGCGGATAATTTCACAGATATAAAACCTTCACTACAAACATTAATGGCCATGCAGCAACAGTACTCACCATTGCACATTCCTACATTTTCCGGGTCACTCAGCATGGCCTTTCCAGGTTTTCCATTACCAACAACAAGTTCATCAACACTAAAAGTACGTGGTGCTTCTGATTGTCCAGGAATTTGTCCGCTCTGTGGAGCAACGTTACGACAAGCAAGGAATCTACGCAGGCATTTATTGTCATCATGCAAGTATCGACTGAATAGTTTTCACACGTTACAACAATCGACTGACCATGTTGTTGTGGATATTGAACCCAAGATAGAAATAGGTGCATTTAGCGGACAAAATCATGGCAATGACAGCGGTGAAAGTAATAGTTGTGAACAAATTGTGTGCCATCCAAGTCCACTACCGTCACCTACACACAATTCTAACAATATGTCACCTCATCAAAATATATCGGAAACTATTGCCAGATGAGATCTATAATTTTAAATAATTTTATTACTTTTATTCAATCTATTGAGAAACAATTTTTTTTAAATTCAGTAATTTTATCATGTGAAAATTTAATATTGGTAAACTTTCTTCTCAAGCTTTTCCTTTTTTTGTTAAATTCAACGTATTTATAAGTTTATGAAATTATATTATTGATTCTTAATAATTAAGGAGGAACACCACTGTGACGATCGAAAAAAAAGAGGTGATTTTCAGAAATTTTTTTGACAGGGAAAATAAAGGAATTTGGGGATCGGATTTTTTTTATTTTGTTAAGGGTGCATTAAAAATTATTACCCTAAATTTTTATTAAAAAATATTTAATTGTTACAAAGTTATTAACAATCTCGTAGAGCACTAGAAAAAATGCCCCTTTTCATGGTCGGTTCGATAACTCAGAAACGGTTCATCTAAAAATAAAAACCCAAATTGCTAATTAATCAGTAAGGATGTAATTATCGTCGCACGGACGGAATTTTGAAAATTTTCATTTAAAAAAAAATGGCGACTAATTAAAAATTTTCTCACTATTCTAACTGTTTTTTTTTGTTTTAACTCGGTTAAAAAAATCTTTAAAAAAAAAAATTTCGATCGTGACAGCGGTGTTCTCCCTTAATAAATTTTTCCTTACGCTCAAAAGATTAGTTTATCTGAATATTACATAAAAATTATATGGGTAAAAAAAATTACGACTAACTGTATATATTATGCCTTTCCATAACTATTTTTGTTTTATAATGTATTTTATTTACATTAAATTTTTTTATAATCTAGCGTTTTTCTTATTGTTATTTAGTAGATATATTATTAATTATAATTGATGAGTTAATGTTAATTCAATTTTGTTAGCTTGATGTGAGTTCAGTTGCCAAAATAATTTAAAAAATAAAAAACCGATGAAATGAAACTTTGGAAGAATTATATATTAAGTGTATAACATTTTTATATGAACGATCAATTATAATATTATATTAATATTATTTAATAAAAAATAAACCATGTCACTGCATATAATAATTTAATTATTGTAAAATGAGTACTACTGTATCATTTATTTCGATGCATTTGTAAATAAATATATCTCAATGATACAAAAGTAATATTTTATTTATAATTAAATCCTTTCTAAATAAATTATATAGGAAAATAATATTTGAATGTTTTATCGCTTTATGTGAAATTAAATTTTAGATGGACATTCCAAAAGTAAAAGTGTATCTGACCAACCAACCAAATGTCCATTGTGCGGTGCAATTTTACGTCAATCTCGAAACCTCCGTCGTCACCTTGAGCTGCTTCATTTTGGTGCTGGAAATAATAACAAACCGTCGGTGCGTATACGACGGCGTAAACATGATTTTCAATCACCAACAATGGTACCGCGTATCCATCAAAGTCAATTGAGAACGGCAATCACAAATGACAATTCTGATTTTTCATCACTCAATCCACTATCTCTCACCTCAACTGTCAACTCACTGTCTTCTAATTTTCCTGGTAAAATTTTAAAATAATTCCATTTTTATTTATTCTAAATTTTAATTATAAATATTAAATTTTATTATTTCTTCATTTATAAGGCAATATTTTGACACCTGGATCTGAGGTTCACTCACGAAGTGAACCAATTACTGCTGCTAATCCACTAGTCCTGGGACCACCAAACAATGGACTTTATTCAGAAAATAGTGCAAGTATGCTGAATTTATTGCCAAATTTGCCGTCATTATCAACGTTGCCATCGCCTCACGATGTTTTTTTACATGAAGAAATGTTACGAGCGGGTGCAGCTTATCATGATTCTTCAAGGCAACATATTAAACATATGCTACGTGAAAATGTTACTTAAGCTTAAGCTATCAATTAAAAATAATAGCTGTACACGGAAAGAAAAAAATTATACTGCATATCCTCCCATATTATACTCAGTGTAATTTGTGGTGAAAAAAAATTTCAGATAATATTAAATATAATCCAGATTATACTAAATTATTTTTGTATTTTACTCAGTGTAATCTCTGATTTGACCAAGTAATTTTTCTGGTTATACCGCATAAGATTACACTGGATATAATCCGAAAAAATATCCCGTATAATTTGAATTATACTCTGTAGAATCTTGGATTATATAATTTTTTAAAAAATTGTAATGAACTTTTTTCTTTTTTAATTTATAAATTTTTTTGAAAATTTGTTAAATTCGTGATAATTAATTTTTTTTTTCAAATTTTTCATTTTTTTTATATATTTTTCAAAAATGCAATGCAATGCATGGATAGAAAATATTTAAGGATCATTTAAGCACAATTTTTCTGATAATTAGGGATTGAAAAATTTTTGGTAAATATTTTCAAGTGGGGTCATCATTTTAATTTTTATTTTTTTGAACGAAATTTCTATTTGATTTTATTGATATACTTAAAAAAAAAAAAAAAAAAAAAAAAAAAAAAAAAAAAAAAATGCACAATTAAAAAAAATGGATATCACAATTTTCAAAAATTTTACAAATTTTTAAAAAAATGTATAAATTAAAAAAGAAAAAAATTGAATACCACAATTTTTGAAAAAATTATATAATCCAAGATTCTACTGAATATAATTCAAATTATACGGGACATTTTTTCGGATTATATCCAGTGTAATCTTACGCGGTATAACCAGAATAATTACTTGGTCAAATCAGTGATTACACTGAGTAAAATACAAAAATAATTTAGTATAATCTGCATTATATTTAATATTATCTGAAATTTTTTTTCACCACAAATTACACTGAGTATAATATGGGACGATATGCAGTGTAATCTTATTCTTTCCATGTAGTTGATATTGATCAGAATATTTTTATTGTTACAATGTTTATTCCATGAGGAATGAATTTGAGATTGTTTAAAAAAGTAAAGATAAAGAAAAAAATCAAAGTGATGTTATTATTAGAGGGAATTAATTTTCTATAGTAATGGGCTTAAGTATTTATTATAATTATTATTAATATGAAATATTCTCGCACAAATAAATGATTATACTGATATTAATTAATGTCTAATATTTTAATGGTATTTTGTAAATGTATATTTTCTACAACTGTTTATTTATATTTATTTTATTATAGTTCGTAATTATTTTATTCGGTTTTTTTGTTTGTTTAAATATAAGACAGGTCACAAACATGTCAAACATGTTATTAGAACTTGTCTCTACATTGATAATGAAAGACAAACGCAGTAAGATAATAATTAACTTATAGTAATCATAATATGATAGCAATAATAGTAATAAAACAAACAAACAAATGATACAAAAAGATGATGATGCTTTTTAGTATCATATTATTACACACTATACGTCATTTTCATTTTTTTTTTTTTTATATATAATAATAAACATTACAGTTATATCAATTCTTCATTATTATATTACATTCAAGTCAGGCGGAAATAGACGACTTCTCTCGCAATTATACACAGATATCGGGTCAAGCTTTTTTGTGGTAGAAAAAAAGCTTTTAAAAAAAATCTATTACATTTATAAATCACAAATTTATTTTATTTTAAAAAATCATCCATTTCACAACGTGTGAATAACATTTTCTCATTTTACTTTATTACTTTTTTTGACTGCATCACGACCAGATTACCGGACATTTGATTTAATAGAAGTGCTTAATCCTTTAACTTTTATTTTTTATTTTTTTACTTGATTTATTTACAGCTCGTCTGACAGCTGTAAAAAGAGACACACAATTAATTATAGGACCACCAGAAGTTTTTGAGGCCGATTGTTACACAATTTTTCAATAATGATACGTCATATTATGTCCATCCATAGTCATGACTTTAAACTCTCCCTCTGGTAGGCAGCATTTATTATTATTTTTTTTATTAATATTTTCAAATATTTAATTACTAAAATATTTATTCTAATTAATAATTCTAAATTTGAAATTGATTGTCCTAACAAATTCTATCGCCGTTATTTCTTTCTTTATAATGTATTTAATTTTTTTTTTTCTCATAAGACTAAAGTTATTTTAGTTAAAAATTTAAGAATTGTAAAAAAAGTTTACAAAAAAATAATTACGTTTTTTATTAATAAAAATGAAAAAAAAAGAGAGGGAGAGTTTATTATACGTCTACAATTATCACTATCTAAAATTAATTTTTACTAACCCACACTTACATACGTACATAAAACGTGAATTATTAACTAATGCATATATTCTCATTATATTTAATTCAGTATTGTAATAATTTAGTTTTCAGTACAGAAGTATTTTTAATATATCAATTGTTACGAGTTACGAGTATATAAAGCACATTAGGTAGATAGGCGTCTAATACATTATCATTATCATCATCGTTATCCAAAAGGACTAGTCTTCAAGGTTTTTTATACCTCAGCTGTTTTAAAAAAATCTCTGTTACCATTTACATTATTTAAATTTATTTAAACCTTTTTTTTTTTTCATGTATTATCTATCAATATATTGCACGCTACAGAGATTTATTTAAAAAGAATTCATACAGTTATTATCATTCTTTTGTTAGGAGTTATACTAGTTATTAGAATTAGAATAGGCATACGTAAAGATTGTATTGATATCATGACAGTAAGTGTTTAAAGTAGATACATTATTTATTTTTTTTTGTTTTTTTTTCTTTTTATTTATACACATATTTTGATCCCGCACATAAACTGTAAATATACGAGAGTATCGTCCCCCTTTATTTAGGATTCCGCTTATTGATTTAATTCCTTGATATTAAAAAATTTTTTTTATTTTTTATTAATTTTTTTTTTCATTTTTGCTTTATGTCTAATTTTAAAATCTACATATAATTTTCTAGTCATTCATTTTATTTTTCATTCCGTGATTATTTTTCCTTTCTAATTATCAATCTGCATGTAAAGGTAGTAATATTTATTGATATTTTATACACAATTTTTTTTTTGTTTTTTTTTTTGTTTAATATTTCGTTTATTGTAAACACGTCTCTTAAAATCTGAATTCTTATCAATTAAATACATGTTAACTATAGGTATAATAATAATAATAATATTAATAATAAAAATAATAATAACTAGAACAAGATGATTCCGTAAAGAAAAGATATAGTTATTTTTATTTATTAAAATTTTTTTAGTATTTTTTTTATTCATTTTCAATTAGCTCGATGTCAATCCATCGCTCGACACATGTCAGCAACATTGTTTATTATTTGAAATTACGTTTAAGCTAAAATATTAATTTTATTTCAGTCGTTACAAATAGATCAGTCATTTGATCTACAGTTTAAAAAATTCAGTTATCTTGTTGCCACAACTGACATTTTTGTTTCTAATTTCAAATTTCCATTAGTTTAATTTTAATGTAATTTTTTTAATCTTCCGCATAAAAAGTTATAGTTAATCTCAAATATGACTATTTTTTTTAACAGCAAATCAATGCAGAAAGAAAAACACATTTTTTTGGAGAGTTACTTTAGACGTTTTTTACAATTAGGTAAGAAGAATGTATTATAATTTTTCTTCAGATTTCAATTTACAATTTTTATTTTTTAATTTTATTGTTAATTTTATAACACTTTTATGAAATAAAATAAAATGATTATGAGACAAAAATATACAATTTCAGACAACATAGTTTTTCAGTCTTCACACATTTCTTTTAGATATTCTACATTCCAAATGGACGACATTGTTAATAAACAAATATAATTTATTACAAAACATTAATTATGACAATTACAATAAAAATTTAGCGAGTTATTTTTTTATAAGACATAGTTTAAACAATCAAACATCAAACACAAAAATCATGCTCATGATTTACAATTAGTTTGTTTAATCTGGACGTAATACTTATGTATTAATTGACAATTTGAGTAGATGAAAAATTATTCAAATAATGAGATTACTCATAACTAATAAACAAAAATTAGTTTTCTTCCTCGGTTTATTTTATTTCTTTTTTTTATATAAAATGAATGTTACTTAGGCAGTGGTCGTAATTGCATTCATAATTTATTTATCATTCCTGAGCTTAGATAAAAAAAAAATTATTAAATGGCATAATAATTGCAAAAAAAAAATAATTATAATAATATAATTAACAAATAATTATATATATTTATTCGTTCTCTAAATAAAGTATATGAGCGCATGCTTAACTCAATTAAAACTTAAATCATTTGTTAATTTAATTTTACGGTGATTACTTTTCTTTTACTAGTAACTTTTTCAATAATGATACAGTTATTGACTTTTAATAACTGTGAATGTTGCTTTCGTACACAGTGATAGCGATGACGACAGTACGAAAAAAAAATATATATAATAAAATAATATAGTTAGTAATTAAGGAAAAATTATAATTAAATGTTAATTCTTATCGGAGATCTAAGTAAGACAGTGGTAGATTAATATCACAATAAGACTACTCAGGCCTCGTGAAACACGTTCATTTGCTCATACTTATTCGCCTTCTGAGTTTTGTCTCAATTTATCATGTTTGATACATTTATAAATTTTCATTATACTATAAGATACAATTAATTTTCCCCTGTTAATTAAATTAAACTAGGGTTTTTATTAATCGATATATATGTTTTTTTGAGATGTGCGAGTATGCAAGTCTATCGCGAGATCGCAGAATTTTTTTTTTTATTTTCGACTATTTGGAAGATTAAACGACATTTAAAAATTTTTGTGTTGTCCACTCAGCAGTCTTAATACAATCAAATAAAATCTGAATCATTATTTTGTCATGGTTTTCGTTCACTCAGAATAAAAAAAAAAACAAAAAAAAAAAGATGAAAAATTTTTTAAAACAAAACTAACAGAGTGATATTTTTTTTTCATTTTGGCCATCATAATTAAACATGCATGTAGACACTTGTCATTTTTTTTTCCTCTCACTCGTCTTCTCCTTGGGATTTTTTTAATTATTTTTTTTAACACGTGAGGCTGTTACCTGGATCTACTTTAGCCTCTTAACTCTCACTGCAAGCTGCGTGACTAACGACAGTAATTACACCTCGATCTCGGTTGATGGGAAAAATTGTCGAGCCAGTTAAGTTCTTTACAATCTTTTACTCAGCTCCTTTCTTTCTATTCCCTTATAATTTTTAACATTCTCATATTCTCTTCATAAAACTTCTTATCATCATCGCAGGCCGGAATTATTCTCGTTGCGTTTTATTTTGTTTTTTATGACAAAAAAAAAAATCTATATTTATCGTTGTTGTCTTCGTTAAACCGGCCCAAGGTTTACTTTTCTTATGCTGTAGAGTATTTATTGTCGGAACTCACAGTCAAGTGATAATGAAATGGATAATGTGGTCCCGATCAGCAAGCTTAAACTTGGTACCGTTGATAGCCAAGGACAATGGATGATGCGAAAAAAAAAATGTGCGCTAGTTAACATCCTGAAGCAAACAAAAATCATTCAGAAGTGACTGGCGCACATGCGGTTTCATAGTATTGCAGGTAGATAAGTTCCAGAATCATCGAGATTAGGATCTAGACTTGCAACAATGTCACCAGTCGACGCGTGTCTCGAGGCAGCTGGTTGAGTTCCACTTGCTAAAGCATGACTACTTGCACTACCGTTAAGTTTACTTTTAACCGCAAGTGTGTTATTGTCTGTATTATCAATAGCCGTAATTTTTGATACGCACTTTCTACCTCTGTACAGCCTATATAAACTATACTGCTGCTGTTCATCCTCTAGCGTTATTGCACGTTGTCGAGGTGCACTCACCGAGACTGATTGACTGTGACTTGTTTGATTTGGCTCTATCGTTGAATTAATCATAGAACTCACGACCGACGACGATGTACTCAAGTGCGAAGATGAGGATGTATTGAGCCACTTGTGACGCATCGCTTCATCCGGTGTCATTCGTTCTTTTGGATCCCATCTAATAATTAAAATTAATTAATCAGTCACTATCATAAATTTAAAAAAAAATAAAATAAAATAAAAATAAAAAATGTAATCTTACTCAAGGCATCTGCTGACAAAATCGATGAAGAGCGCGTCATTAGATCTGAGTGCGATTGCAACATTCTTATTACCAGGCCTTCTTTTTCTTCCTTTGCTATTAACTATACACCGTGGATTGCCCTTGGAATCGAAAAATAGTCTACGACGAGTGGCGTGCGAGATTAACGATTCTGGCGGCGGTCCCAATACTTCCATGATACATGCGAGCTGCTCGATTTCGTTCTCCCCTGGAAAAAGGGGATATCCGGTGTGTAATTCTGCGAGAATACAGCCCAGACTCCACATGTCTATTGGAGTACCGTATGGTAATCCAAGAATCACTTCAGGACTTCGATAAAATCTTGATTGGATGTACGTGTAAACACGCTGATGGCTGTAGCAAGATGAACCAAAGTCTATTACTTTTATTGAACTGCTGCCACGCTGCTTCAAGAGAACATTTTCCTAGAATCAAAATATAATAATAAATAATAATTACAATTAATGTACACATATGAGTTTATAATACGATAAATTTAAACTTATAAATACGATAAATAATATAATTAAATGTAATAAATTTAGTGATTATAACATGACTTTAAGTGTAAAGATGTAATACTCAGAGACTGCGTAAAATAAAATAAATATATTATAGATACGCGTGAATACCGTAGAGCAACTTTCGTCTCGGTCATCAGATACGCACATAAATACTTTTAAAATACCAAGTGAGACTTATAAATGCGTACAAGAAGTTTACACCGTAAAAATTTATAAAACCGTATAGGATGAGCTTTAACATCAAGCTATAACCCAAAGGTTTCTCTATTAGTTTTTGTAGCTTTCCGTTTAGTTGTATATCGAGATCGAAGAATTCTCAAGTTAAACGACGCATAGCTCTCAGGCTCTAGGCGATTCTCATTTGACAAATGTTTGAATTATCTTCAACTTACCGGCTTTAAATCGCAGTGGATAATGTTCTCACGGTGCAGCAATCTCAGGCAGTTTATGAGTGAATTGGCGAAACGACGAATTAAGCTCAGACTGAATCCCTGATAGTTGTTCTTCTTGATCAACTCGTAAAGATTCAAGCTGTAAATATATTTTAAATTAAGTTATGTTAATTATATCTTTTATAATTTATTCCACTCAATAATTTTTTATTTTTTATTTCTTTCAAGGATTAATTATTATTAGAAAATCAAGTATAATTTTTTCACAATTATTTCTGATGATATCTATAAATATTGAAATATACTAGATAAATATTTAACGTATTTAATCTGTTGAATTATTCATTATTTAAAAAATTAATATTAGTTAAATTTAAGTACCTCATGAGTTCGAAACTAATGCACAAATGGTTTCTGAAGTAAAAGTACTCCAGCATGTGTATCACATTGTGTTGGGAATCAGCGTCAAGATCTTTTTTCCTAAGATGATCTAAGATCCTTACTTCAATAAGCGCTTGATGATGGAATCTCTTTTTATTCCTATTAAATTAAACATTTATAAATGTAACATACATTTATATAACATACTATGTCGAGAAATAGATATTTTTAATAATTTTTATTTAATGTACCTGATTATCTTGATGGCGATATGCTGACCGGTTTTATGATCTAACGCTCGAATAACTTGGCCGAAACTTCCTTTTCCTATTACCTCCAATATTTCATATCTACCAAAGTTAAAAATTTAATTATTGTTTTAATACTACACAAAAAGAAAAATTTCTTGACTGGAGAACAAAATTCTTGGTTCAAGAAAATTTTCTGGTGCCTGAAGGAAGATCGAAGCTGTGTTGGCCGTAGTAAAAATTTTTCTTGAAATTCTATTCTTGGTGGAAGTAATTTTTTCTTAATTCAAATTATCATAAATACTTGATACAACAAATTTTTATATTTGATTAAAATTTGATCTTCCCATTTGACATGTTAGTCAATAAAAATATTAATGAAAATTTACTATCAAGATATGTAATTTTTTGGAGCAAGAAAGAAATTTTCTCAAGGCAAAAAAATTCACTTCTATCAAGAACAAAATTTTTTGGAGCAAGAGGTTGAATTTTCTCAAAACAAGAAGATTTTCTTGACTTAAATAAATTTTCTTGGATCAAGATACGTATTTCTTAAAGCAAAAGAATTAATTTGTTAGAATAAGTGAAATTTCTTTTGTCAAAAAAAATTTTTTTTTTTCGCTCAAGAAAATAATTAGGAAGAAAAATATTTTTTAGGCTCAAGTGAACCTTTTTTTCTGTGTATTAAAAATATTTAATTTAAAAAATTAATTAACGAACCTGTAAGATATATGATCATGAGGAATTTTGTGGTAACTTCCCGTATCATCATCATATCCACTATTTTCGGCACCTTCTTCGCCATGAATTTTACACGCTGATAATCCTAAGTACCAAATTTCCGAGTACTTTTCAATTTCAGTACGCTCGTACTCAGTCAGTCGTGAGCCGTAGTATTTGGTTGCTTCTTGTGGTGTCATGGGTAATCTACGTCCTATATAATAGACAAACAGTACAGATAATATTTAATAATTATAATTAAGAAAGGCACTTGAGATAATTGAGCAACAAGTAATCGTCATGAGAATTAACAATATTTAAGTTGTATTGACTTAACAATCAACATTAATTTATTTTAAGGTCGTGGGATTATGACAATTATATCTAAACATATATAAATAAATAAATCGTTTATAAACTTAAAATTTTAAATGTAAAAGAGTACGCGATTTGAATACGTATAAAATTACCATATTTAAATGGACGCTTGATCATCTCACTTACTTGTTTCAATAATTAATTTTACTTATAATTATAATTACTATTAATATTCAATTGCGCTTTGTTAAACACAAAACGTTATTGGAATTTTATATAAATTTATTCCTAGAAACTTTTATCTTTAATAGAAAAATTTTAATCAATAAAAATAATCTTTAGCCATGAATATTATTTTGACTAAAATGTATAATATTTTGAAATTTTAAAGAAAATTTCTTTTTCTTGAATCAAATAATTTTTTTCCGTGTTTCTAATGAAGTTTTAAAAATTAAAAATTATTACTCTATTTATTAATTAACATTACTGAATTTATTTATTTAATAAATTTTTTGACATACCGTAGGCGTCAACATGGACACTCGTGTTAAGTGGATCATGCAGGGGTACATTGTTGTGGATATTGTTAGACGCGGAGTGGTTTCCATTGTTGTTGTCAGTTGTATCCCGCGATGTTTTGCTATTGCTGAGTGACGGTAGTTTCTGTAACAAAAAGCAAGACAAAAACATTTATTTTTTTTATTTTTTGAAATTATATTTTATGTAGTTATTAATTTTAATTTCAGAGAAGATTCAAAATCAGGAAATATAATAAATTGTAAAGTAATAAAAATAAATATATCCGCTGTTTTGGTAAAGGTATAAATTATTTTCGTTTAGAGTACGGATTTATTTTTAGATAATTATTTCTCCCACCCCCTCTTAGAGCGACTGAGAGACATGAAATGTATTTTTTTTTTTCTTGTTACCCTCGTTTATATCTTTTCAGGCTCTTATGTTTTCTCTATGTGCTTGAGACACTCAACTAGCTACATATTTCATAAAAATAAAACTAGAGTGTACTTGCTAAAATATGATAACATGACTCGCTAAAGAAATAGTAGGTATACACTCACTAACAATATTTAAAATGAATTCTGTCTTTCTCGACTGTTTTACTCATTAATTTCAATATCCAAAAGTACCATTCTCTATTGGTTTATCTATTGGTCAACTGTATTTCACAATCAACAGAGATAACTTTTGTAAAGTTTAACTAAATAACGTAAAACTGGTTCGCGCTTGGCGCACTATTATTTTAACCTGTCACAACTAATAACAAAAAATGTCGAGATTTTAATGGATAACTATGCTCTATTACAAACTTTGCCATTTACTAAGTACACTTAAAAAAATAAAACAAAAAAGGAAATACACAAGCCCGAAAAACGTAACTCGTCCATTTCTACGCTCGTTATTGATCGACTTCGCCTTCTGACCATAAAAAGGTTTTCAAAAAACTCAACCAAAAAATTCGTGAGCTTTATTGATGCGAAAAGACTTGGGAAACCCAAAAAGTTTAAATTTTTAAAGAAGAAATGATTTATACAAATCACTTGAAAACTTTTATCGCTGGCTTTTTTTAAAGAAAAATTCTAGTTCAATCAATAAATCTCTCAACTCAATTCTTGATTAATTTATTTCTGTGAATATTGTAAATGTCAAATCAAATATCTTAAATTTATTGAAATTTAATATTAAAACGTAGCATACATTTTTTGAATGACAGGATACTAAAACTTAGGTATCAGGTAAAAGATGTTCATTAATAATTTGAGACGTAAATGATTAACTTTCAGAAATTTATCAATTTAATTTGTACGTTATTTAATACAAATTACACTGAGAAAAAAAATTTCTTGTAAAAAAAATTAGCAATGTTGTAATAAAAAATTATTTTGTTGAAAATTTTCAGCAATTTTATCTCCCAGCTGAAGAAATTAAAACTTTACTTACAACTTTCTTTTTTAAAAAAAAAAAAAAACAATTTTAGTTAGACAAATTATGAATTTTCATCCAACATTGTTTTTTTCCAAATCTAGAAAACTTTTTTTCAACAAGTAAGTTACTGTGAGAAAAATTTTGATATCTCCAACTATACGGAAAGAACAAGATGACACTGGATATCATCCCAGATTATAATGAGTATAATCCAGATCACAAAGAGTATAATCCAGATTACAAAGAGTATAATCCAGATTACAAAAAGTATAATCCAGATATCACTCAGTATAATCTAGATTATACTAGTTAATATCTAAAAAAAATTTTCACCACAGATACCACTGAGTATAATCTGGGATGATATTCAGTGTCATCTTGTTTTTTTCGTGTAATAAATAAAATTGTTAAAAATTATCAACTAAGAATATTTTTAAACTATAAAATAACATTCAAAGATGCAAAAGTAAACCAACGTTCACAAACAAACTTCAATTGAAATTTAATTTTTCGTCAAAATTTTTTGATGCTTTCATTTAGTTAGCAAAACTACAGCCTCATTAAAACTAGCCAAAGTAAGATCAGAATCGCACATTAAAATGTAGAGTGATATCTAACATTATAAATAATGTACATAAAGGTTTGAAACTAATGCAAGTGCGTTATCGTAGTCTATTGCCATGTGTCAACGAGGTCTGTCAACGACCCTCCTACTCGGTTAACGACTCCGGAAAGTCACTGAATGGCTTTTTCCGTGCTTTTATTACCCGATCACTTGCAGTTTGTCGTATCATGTGACTATAATCCAGAGTTGGTAATAGTAATAGTAGTAAGGTGGTAAAGCGGTGTTATTTAGCCAAGCTGCTCAGGTGCTTTTCTAGAGCCAGACTAGGTGTCTCCTGTCAGGATGAATGGTATGCCAAGCCAGCTAGGTGAACCAACACACGGGGATAGTTTTAAACTAGTGGGTAGCCCTGAACAGGCAATTATTCCTCCGAGACTATGCGGTTTACCTTGTGCTAGCGCATCACTACTGGTGTCCAAGCCTTTCTAATACCGTATGGAGTTGATGGTGCAGTAATAACAACAACATCACTGGCATAGTAGTACCACCACCAGTAATGTAACCTACCAACTATCTATTCAAACTTCTAGCTCCATGCATACGACACATACATCCATTATATGCATTATACATAATACATAATACATGTGTATGTTTTGATAGAAATAACTGTATGTACACCTACTCGAGCTTATATCCCGTCTAATGAACATGTGGGCGTAGTCAACGCCGTCAACGCCAACATATATTCACTGTCGCGTTGCATTAGCTAAGAACAGAAGCCTTGTTAGGAAATTTAAATATTAACTTCATCATTTTTGACACTTTTGCTTTGATTTATTATTTTTTTTCATTGATCACTATAATTTACATTGATACTAAATGATTACTATATTTGATCGGTTGGTGCTTAAATTGTTTTCTGTCATTTTAGTATTCATGAAATTAAGAGTATTAGAAAAATTTTGTGACGGATATATTATAAAAACATGTTTCTACTGAGAAATTTGGTATCATCAGAAAGGCCTTGACGTGAATTTGGACTTTTTCAAAATTTTATATATATTTTTGGTGATGGTTAATTTTCTTTGTCATAGCAATATTATTATTCGAATTTATTTAAAAATCAACCAAATGATGTATATTTAGATTAAAAATACCGATAAATCTCTAACCCAAAGCTTTTTTTTTAATAATAATTCATAACTATCGGCAGTTACACAGTGACTGTAGGTTGCTAGTAATAATATTAACATGTTAACTCGACTTATGGATTAAAATGCCCAACGGAAGTACAATAGAAAACTCTATTCTGTCTTACTTCGGCTTTGTACTCAACTGCTTAACATAATTGTGTATAAGGACAAGTCTCCAAGAGACACGAGATTCATGAAGTTGCAGTCATGTGCAATGGCTTATCAAAAGTTCTCTACGTCAGTATATTATTTCAAAACAAGCAATTTGTCAACTGAGGTCTCAAGTCATCTCATCAGTAAGCTAACGTCCAACAAAATTTACTCCGGCCGCTGATTTAGGATCAACTTTACTTGTTTTTATTCAGTTCTACCTACTAAAAAATTCAAAGCACTTCCTGAGAACTTGGGATGGCATTTAACCATCCCAAGTTATAGTCTTCTTTGTTAGACTTTTTCAACAATGAATGTAACAAATCTACTGGTAAATTAGACTTCTTTTTGAAGAGAAATTATGATTTATGTCACAAATTATAGTTATACATAAATTTTTAATTTCAAAACCTGTTTTGATCTTTTTTTTGAGAAGGTAATATAATACAAGAATAAATCTACAATCTCGTGTGTCGTAAGGAATTATTTGATCTGCAATAATGGAAAGTTTATTATCTTGACCCATCTTCACTCGATTGGAAAACTGTCTGCGACCTCTATCCTGCAAGATCAAGAGAAGTCATTTAATTTTTCCTTTTTCTCAGTGTCTGTCTCCGTTGCTTTCTGCCTACGGGTAGATACCAAGTAGAAATGATACGAGGAGAATCTCGTGATCAGCCACACTCGCGGTAAATTCGTAACAATTAATTTCAATTAAACTTCCATTTAGTACGACGCAGATAAATCAAGTGGAATGACATCAACATGCCTCTAAGCCTCTTCGTACCGTTCAGACGCTTGAACAAATTGTCCTTTTAATAACCAAAGGCGTTCATACCATCGCTTTAACGCAATTTTATCTTCCTTACTCTTATCTTTAGTCATTATTATTATTTTTAAATCTTGATCAAGGTATTTAATCATAAAATATATAGTATGTGGAGCACCACAGATCATCAATGATCGCGTGAAGCAGAAACTCTAATCCCGCTTTTTTTTGGAATAACTTTTTGTTCTGTTTACTTTATGATGAGTGACTTTTTAATTATTTTGCACATGTTACATCTGCATTTTTATTATCACCAATAATTTTTTTCCACTGTCGTTATCAATAAAACAAATTATTCATTTCCTTGTTGCAGATTTACACTGATAGAAAGATTTCTTAACATTTAAGAAAATTTCTTTGTATTTAAGAAATCATTTCTTAGTGTTTAAAAAAAATTTCATAGTATTTAAAAAATATTTCTTAAATACTGAGAAATATTTTTTTAATACTAAGAAATGATGTTTAAGAAATGATTTCTGAAATACAAACACACAAAAAACAAATTTTTTGCGCCAAGAAAATTTTAAGGAAAACAAAAGTTATTTTGGAGCAAGAAGAAATTTTCTTGGCTCAAGAAACTTTGACTTCATTCAAAAAATTTTCAATCTTCCTTAATATTTTCTTGAGCCGAGAAAATTTACACTTCAGTGAAGAAATTTTCTTAAATACTAAGAAATCCTTCTATCAGTGTAGAAGAATTGAAGATCTATAAGTTTTCTCAATTTTATTCAGTTAAAAGTATTACTGATAGTTTAAGCTGTGAAATCTACTGGTAAAAAGGCAATTTCAAACTACTTCATGAAGAGATGATTGACCTGGTCCGTGAGGACCAAAAAGAGACAACTTGCAAAGATTGATGCTCCTATATACTTCTTTCATCCAAAGAAACTTTGTCATAAGTCATAACAAAATGGAATCAATGATTGCTACCTTTGTAACAAAATCTATTCTATTTAGATCTAGATTCTTAACCTTCTAAAATGAAATTATTACCTTTATTATTAAAAAAATTAATTACAGAAATCATTCAGAAGAAAAAAAAAACAAATATTTCAGAACAACTAATTTCAAGTTCAAACACAATTTGTTTGATTATTCTTTTTTTCATTCATATTGAAACATAAATAATGAATCATACATTTTTAATCTTTACTAAATTGGTGATATCAGTACAGATATAATTCCAAGCAATAAAAGATTAACTTGATGTCAAATCGGCAACATCTGTTTATTCATACATAATAACATAACATACAGTGTAGATAGATATTGAAAGCAATACACTAAATAGAGGTAAGAGGCAAAGCTATAGACAGTGATGTATAAAAGCCGATTGGTGAATAGGGTTTTGGCCGGGAGTTCAGTCCACATGAATAACGATTCGATCCATCCGGGATTATCGGATGTATTTTTGGCCTCTATGCATAAGGTTAAAGAAGTACCATCATATCATCAAGCTAGAGGGGTTTATACTACATTTTATAAGTCGCTTTAAAGCTACTTGTAGACACGTGCCGGTAGTAAGTATAGACGTCATCGAGCCTCTGAGCGATTTGTCGGTCAGGATACACTATCGCTGACCTAGTTGCAACTACTCCAGGTGCACTCTCAAGCTTACTGATCCGAATCTTCAGTAAAACCTGTGTATGTATTAGTTTTTTTCGTTTTTCATTTTTTTTTTAACTATTAGTGCATAGATCGTGTATTTAAAATTATAATATCATATCATAATGGTAATTTACATTAATTCACTATCATATTGATACGGATTAACTGAATGCTTATTTGGTGTCAAGATAACAGCCGCTTTTAAATAAATAACAAAATAAAATCAATAGCTATTACAATTTACAAATAAATAAATAATGAAGCTGAGTAGAGAGAAAATGTCTCGTTTTGATGGATTGTATATAAAAACTTGATGATTGAGTTTTCTAGTTAGATTCTTTAGTACATCTTATGACCGACCTACAACCATGTAAGGTCCGAGAAACGTTCCACAGAATATGTGGAGAAAAAAAGATAAAGAACAACAAAGAAACGCTAAGATCTGGTTTTCCACTGACACCGACATAGAAAACCGGACGTCTCGGCTGAGAGGATAAAAAATTTGGTACATACAAGTACAATTAAAATTCAGTAAAAAAAATAAAGAAGTGAGTCAGCCTTTACTTCTTGAGTTTTATTTGCAGAGCGGGGTTATATTCAGTAAAGAATTGTTTAAAAAATAATAAAACAAACAAGTATTATGCGCTGAAGAAAGAAAAAAGATAGACGTTAAATGTGACAGAAACGGTTAGATTCGTAATGTAAATTATTTTTAAGCGGAAATCATTGTCGCTTCTATATCTTTTCTGACAACACCCTTTTGGATTAAGAGTTGAATTTATTTTGTTATTTTTCTCTCTACTTTGCTTTTTTATTATTTATTTGACTCATTCACTCACTCACTATCATTTGCACCAGATGCAGTAACGGGATCGGTTTCAATATACAGAAGCCTACAAAGACAATTCTAGCGGTTTATGCAGTACCTATTTTACGATAATTTATAAAACAACCTCTACTCTTGAGTTTTATATTTTAATGTTTGCACCATTGCAATGCATTGTTTTTTATTAAAAATACTTGAATTTACTATAATTTTACTACCGCTGGCAATTTATCTGACTTTTTACAGAACATTTATAGATTTAAGAACATAATATAATATAATCGTTGCTTGGTATTTGAATTACCGATCTTACACTGTTAGTTATAGAAGGAAGTCACAAAGACACATGAATGTGCTAAGACAGTGGCTGAACTGTGTTCTCTGACAGTACAAGTAGGCTTAGCTTTTCTTTTTACTTTTATTTTTTTCTCTCTTAAATCGCTGTTGCTGTTTAGACAGACTTGGATTGGATCCAGAGAATGCTTTGAGAATGTGAGAAAAACAGTAAACCCGTGGACTGGAGACACGATAAAGCAAGGGAAGAAGAACTTGACTTGGATAACGATGTTCTCTTCTCTCCCAGTCTCTTGTTGGTTAAAATAATGTCGATGAAGCCTTAAGTATACTTTTAACGATTAATCATTCTTTTTAACAGGTTCTTCACGTCAATTATAAAATTTATAAACTAATTATAGTTTTTGAGATTTAACCATAAAATAATAGAGTTTATATTATTCACTGACGGAATAGTTATCTAACTTGGACGAAAAAAATTGTGTTGAAGTAATAAAATTATTTTGGAGAAAATCAGATGTTTAGCTTCAAAAATGTATATTTTTGATTTCTTTGTTTTTTGGATTGAGATTTTTCATATTTGATCGATTGAAATCATTAGAAATAATTTTGTTTTCATTCAAAAACTTGATGTTTTTGTGGAAAGCAGTTTTTCCTTCGTTTGAAATATTAGTTTAAAGCCTAGAAAATAAACTTTTCATTGAAAGAAACAGATTTTTTGCTTTATCTAATGTTAAACTTTAGACTTTTTATGATGGAATAAAAAGTGGTAGCACAAAATTTTTACAAAATATGAATAAGGAAACTTCGATATTTTCGTTATTTATCAACGTCCGAAACATTTATTTTTTGGAAATTTTAACTCATCTTTAAGCAAAAAATTTCCACACTCAACTATCAAGTTACTTTGATTCAACAGAAAAAAATAATAGAGTAAAGAGTAAAATTGTAAAAAAAAATTATTTTTCATGAGTTGAATAATTGGTTATTTTTTTTCCAGTGTTATTTATAAGCTTAAATTATAAAGTATCATATTTTATAAGAAAAAAAATTCACATTTTGTTTTCGCGATATGAATGTAGATGTAGTATTTAAATATAAATATAAATACTAATACTAATGTAATGTATCTATAAAAACAGACTATTCCCTACAACAAACAGATAATGATAACTTTTATTTACAAATCGTACATATGCAAGAACGACAGTTGAATACAGATGACAATGCGTTTGAGAACACCAATTGCACGTCAATACACGTACAAATGTTACACCGGAAATCACGTGACATTACGACGGAAACAACATCAATGTATCGTCGAAGACTATCGTTATTATGATGATAATGACGATCACGGTGATGGGAATATGCTAAAACATTGGGTCAAGTCCAATGTCGCTTTGAATAATTATTATTATAATTATTTTACTGCAAAGTTAATTATAAAGTTGATTGATAATCATAATAATAAAAATAAAAATAATAATAATAATAAATTAATGTTCTTGAAAGCGGATGCAAACAATAATTATTTGAACGAGCTGAATTCGATTTGGATTACATAGACACTTAATATTTCCGCTTTGGGCGATCCCTTTGACAGACTCGAGTTCGCATTGGGAAAATTATCAACCAGGTGGTGAGACGCAACTCTCGAATATAAACACACATATATCGAATGTAATGTAAAGTAATGATGCTTAGTGCAATAACCTTTCGTCTTTACTGAGCTTATCAGCTTGTTAAACTGGTTAGCATAGAAAAAATTTTCGCTAAAATTAATTTTCATCTAATTATAAATATAGATTATTTTAAATAAGTATTTATCTTTATTTTATCATTTTTTAATAATAATAATAATAATAATAATAATAATAATAATAATACAGAAAAGTATACATGCGTATATACATCGAAAAATGTATAAAAATAAAACAAAATTGGTCATAAAACTACCTCTCGCAGGAACGGAAGTAAAACTTTTATGGTCGATGAAACAAGACTAGCATTAATTTGAAAAAAAATAAATAAATAAAAAATAAATTCATGTTAAGCTGTAGGTCAATGTGGTATTTGAAAACCTAGAGGCAACCATTTATGATTCTGTTCGACCTTCGCAAAAACATATTTGGAACTTTTTGTAACACTCATTAAATTTCTAACCACGTGTATTGATTCAGTTTTTGAGTATATAAATAATTAAGAAGTTTATATTCATAAAATATTGAAAAAATTTTAAGTTTGTTTTATTTTATCAGAGATTATTAAAGTCGAATTATCAGAAAGTTGTGATGTAAAGCAGTATCGATCCGTACGTCGACCTTAATGTTCTATATTTTGTATTTTATTCCGTACTATTTATTTTAAAAAAATTGTTATCGGTAAGTATTTTCTAAAAAAAAGTCTTAATCACTGTATTTACTATTTCTCATTTTATTTGAACATATTCTTAGTTTGCTTAACTACTTTGTTATGTTTTGAAAACTTTTACTCACGATCTTCTGATAAGAATAGAAAAATATATCAGTCACTTTTAATCTGACGATGTTAAGGCAAGATAAAAAACAAATATACGAGTTAAATAATTATCCTGAGAAGTAATTACGTCTTATGAACTGATAAATAATAATTCATATCTATCGGTTCCTTGCCCTCTTGATAATGTTTATTGCAGCTGGTCAGACAGAAGATATAAGATATGCAATATACAATGCATACAATAATCTGAGAGCAACGACATCATCGCCTAATAATGCCAGTATGACGATGATAATAAAAAAAGTGTATAATAAAAAATTTTACGATTGATAGTGCGTATGTAATGCATGCTAAATTAAGATCAAAAGTGTGGGTTGATATTGACTACAGAAATTGCTGTATATCTATGTAATAAAAGTTTAAGTAGATGAAAACTTGTTACTAGATATTTTTACCAGCCATCAATTGTGGAGAAGCTACAACTATTATCATTTTTTTTTTTTTATTTACGTTCGAATTCTATTCCAAATTTTTGAATTTGATTGCATTGACACCATTTTATCTGAAACAATGATGTTCTGTACGAAAAAAAATCGCGCAATTGGTTGAAGAGATTGATCGAAGAAGTTAATATAATATAAATAAATTGATGTATTGAAACTAACTAGTGTTAATAATTATAAGACAAAAACGTCTGGCCTAGCGGCTTGTGTACCAATTCACACGCATGTCTGATTATTATTCGTGCCAGCTAGTTACAATAGTTTTTGTAACACATAAACATAGTCAAAGAAACGCTCCGTTATGTGATAGCTAAGAACAGTGCAGCTTTCGTGCTGCGATTATTCAAACAAAAACCGAAAAAAATATGGTTCAGTGCATGATCAAGCCAGAACGTATTTTATGCTTCAGATCTGGCAATGCATATACATGAACAAGCCTGATTATGTCTAAACGCATTGAACTTTTCAAGTATGATCAGGAATACACAGGTATGACCATGTCTAATTTCAGGCCTAATCAAACTTGAACGGACATGGCCATATCTGAAGATTTTTTCTCGGGTAAAAAAGAGCACCGATAGCGCATTTATAATAATATAGTTAAGGAAAAGTTCACGAATAGTTAAGGAAAAATTAGAATTTTTTTAGCGGTAAGTTGAAAGTATTTTAGAAGGTTATTCTTTGACATTGTTATAAATGCTGCATGATGTCATGAATTGTGAATTCGGAGGAAACTTTATAGTTATTCGCCCATATAATAATATTTCAAGGTAATCTGTCCTAACACATCAGGTGGTATTTTTAAGTATGTGTGAAGAAAATGAATTGACAGTTATATTCTAAAATTTATTAGTCTACTAGACATTTTTTTCAAAATAATTTTCAAAGTTATTATCACACCGAAATTAGTATTTAGCAAGTTTTTTATTTTAAAGAAAGAAATATAACAAAATTTTTTTTGTTAAGTTTGTACTAAAAATTATTTGATTGTTTAATTTATTTGTGTTGGATTCTCTGAGCAAAAATAAATCCAAGCTACAAACTTTTAGTTTTATATTTTAGATATTTTGTTCTTAGAAATATTTATTTTAGAAAAACAACGAATTTTATTTTATTAGTTTTTAAATGTGAAAAACACATTTAAAGCACATTTGCGGAGCTAGAATAAGAAAGCCTGTATAGGCTTGATTTTATGACCTGAGATACTTGAGTTGTACAAAGGACTCCTTATTTTACACTGTGCAGTACCACCAAATATTACGGTCTTAGTTAAGAAGAAAAACATGTGTTTTACTAAGGACAATACAGAGGGTTAGACCTCACAATAAAATAATTTTAACATTATAGTTAGTCTGCGACTAAACTCTGTCAAGTAACGACACTTCTCTCGATACGATTCCTTTTTAAAATAAAGATTCTATTTCAATCATTCTATGTGGATAATAATCTTGTCTTTTCTCTTTATTTATTGTTAATATTATCCATAACTTCCTACAATTTGTTAAGAAACTTTCCACTAATTGTTATCTGTTACTTTCAAAATTGTGAAAAAATGTATTTTATTACAGGTGAAAATTAAATTTAAACAATTGATAAAACAACTAATAGATTAAGTTATTTAAAATAATTAGTGTTCGGAGATTAATTAGAGCTCATTAATATGTGTCAATTAAAATAATATAATTTGTCATTAAAATAAATAATAATTATGTTAAATTAGATTATTAATATTATACGTCAGACTAAATCGATAGAATACGTAATAAACACTTGGGAAATGAACATGACATAGTTATGCCTGACAGGGTTTGTCAAAATAATATTGCGAACACGTAACAATTAGTACATACATCAATGTGTCAAGGTAATGAGTCCAGTAGGATCGCACAACTATCGAGACATCCTGCTTGGAATCAATATCAAGGTAAAAAAAATTTTTTTGAAAATAATAAGAAATATACTGTTCACAAAATTTGAGTTATTTACAAAGAAAACAAGTATCATCAAGTTTATTTAAAAAAAAAAAAAAAAACGATCATCTCTAATGTAAATGTTTGGTATTAAAGACGTTTATTACTAATTGCACAAGTTTGGCGGTCGATGACACACTCAGTGGCCTTGTGCCTTAAGTTGTCCTACAACATGTATAATTAGACGGAGCAATGACCAATGCCGCGCATGCTATAATTTTTTTTTAGTTTTGCTGTATTTTAAAACTTTTTAAAACTTACGCGATAATATTCTTGCAAGTTTTTTCTTTTTAGGATAATTACACAAGTTTTATTACTTAGAGGAATGGAGTATTAAAATCAAAAAAAAAAAAAAAATAAATAATTACGTAAAAATAAATGTTTAGTTAAAGTAAACTCGTTCAAAATAAAATTAATAAGGAAAAGAAAATAAGGAGTTAAATAAGTCTCGGTGCTCGATAGCAATGGAATTAATTATAATTACGTTAAAAATAAATGTAAATATTAGTATACATGACCGATCAAGAATTTATTGTATTTAGATAAAGTCAATACTTATTGTGACAGTTAACAATCGATCGAGTTACGTCTTTATTGCGTTTATGGTTATGCTGCTACAATGACACTTATTAAAGACAATAAGGAGTGTCTGACTATTGAATTGCTAAGATCGCCTTGACTCTGTCATAAATATCATATGTATGTTATGATATTACTGCGGATGTGCGGCGACTGTAAAGGAGCACCTGGCAGAATGCGTTTTATATCTACTACATAATTCGTCTATTATAGACATAATATATAGCTATAAGTGTATTAGATTACCAAAGACAAAGAATAATACACTAATAAATAAAATTGACTTGACATTCAAGAGAAATAATTTTAAGCCAAGACAATTATTTTGAAGAATTTTTCTGTTTTAAATTAAGTAGAAAAATCGAAAGAATTTTTTTTGCGTGATTTAAAATCAAATTCTTTAACTTTTAAAATGTATGTATAATAACTATTATCCATACTCATTAGTTTATTATATTAAGAAAATGCAAAACAAATCGAATAATTTAAATAAAATTACGACGAATCATTATCCAACTTTCAATGTCAAAGGTCTTTAAAAATTATGTTGCATCATAAATAATAATAGATTCTATTTGCACGATTAAATGTTTTAACAATGTCTAAAACAGATGAATAATTGATGTCTAATACAATGAATTCACTGTCAAATTTTACAAGCAAAAAAACGGTTTCAAAGAAGTAAAATTGCACAATATAAAACCTTTCACAAGTTAGTTAAATATTTAAATATGCTTAACGAGTATAGTCATAATACAATATATAAATGTATGTATTTATTTATGGGGTATTATGGTTTCAGATAGGTTTTGCAAAAATTTGTTTTCAGTTTTTGGGCACTTCTAAATTTTTCGGGACATAGTAGTTTTTGTTATTATTTGTTTTATATGCCGGAAAAAGTTTCACACTGATCGTTAAAAAGATTCCATTTTAATTTTAATAATTATAAATTTTTATTATTTACATTTTAATTTTGATCATTTTTATTTAGTTTAATCTCCGCTTGACCAATTTCAGTGTCAATAAATTCTTAACCGGCTCTACATCGGACTAAATCTGTACAATAGCTATACATTTATTGGCAATTTTCGATAACTAAAGCGGATTATAAATAATATTTTTTTTTTTTTTTTTTTTTTTTTTTAAAAAAAAAACAGTT